>JAGIQG010000006.1:128956827-129539327 GCA_024679065.1 Sphyrna mokarran | reverse complement strand
ATTGCTGAAATTACCTGCTTCATGATTTATTTTTTGATATCAATATAATTTAATGGATTTTAATAGTAACGGATTTAGTCCTTCCAGAGTATTACCGCTCTGTGCTCCGCTTCTCCAGGCAGCATTGAGGACAAAGACAATCTGGTTACCAATCCCAGCTCTGTCTCCGATCCCCGTATAACACTCGGAGAAAGAGTCGCTACAATATATATTCCGTAAGCAAAGGAATTCTGAAAACTCACAAGTGACAAAGACACACGGTGATTTATTAAAAGATCTTTCTCAGAAATGGAATAACTTCCATATATGAATAATAAATCACATAACGAAGCATTGCGAATGAGATGTTGAATAAATTATGCAAATAATGAAACAGCTGATTTTATCACACAATGCTGTGGCAAAATTATTGTGCAGCTTTTACATACGTACTTTTTAAAATGAAATCAGTAACAGTTTTGCTTGTTTTTAATCAGTTTGCTTTATAAAGGACAATCAAAGGTTGACTCTGACTTTGGTTAATTTCAAAGTTAAGTTTGAATTATCACCCTGGTTCACATTGTAAGCCTGGTGAAATCACTTTGATTTAATTATTAAGGTTAGAAAGGAAAGCTAATAGTGAAGATAGACATCTATATGAACTGGACATGCAAGGGTCAAATGTATTCCTCAAGCAACCTTGAACCATGAACAGGAATGTGAGTGAATGCCCGTTACGTACAATGGGTCAGAATAGACTCTGCAGCGGGGAGTATAACGAGGCAACTGGCACATTATTAAATATGAAACATCAAAATTATTAATTTAAATAATTTACATATCGAGATGCAGTCAGAAATTTTCTGGGAAGATCGAATAGATTCCTACCATCATGATGGGACTTGAGACTTTGTACCATATTACAAAACTTTGATCCCCAATGAAACTTGCACACTATGTTAGAAGCAGTTTTAAGGGATGTTCACCAGACCACACATGTTGCCATAGAATACGCAACATGTTTGGTTTCTTGAATGTGTGTGGTATATCTCTGTGAGTGTAAATCACATTGCCACTGCCCATTTCACACTGCGAACTCTCCTAAACATTAAACCGTGCCGACAGAGCTGAGAGTGTTTAATTGTGATTGTTAATTGCTCATGAAGCTGGAAGCTAAGGGCTCCTCTGCTCCAAACTGTTTTGCTGAGTAGGTGTTGAAGTAAATTTGAATCCGTCATCCGCAATTCACCACAAGTGGAAATGATATTGAGGGACTTGAGACAACAGAGGGGCAATCTGGGAAGAGGAGAAGGAAAATAAATATCATTTCTGGCCAAATGGGATACTGGCGAACCCATAATGGGAATTAATGGAATTGTACTTTCTATACTCAACTCTCTTTTTTCTGAGAGACGAAAGCTTGTCAGTGTTTTTCTACCTGTGTTTCTGACTTTAAAACAACATTTTGACAGCATGTCCCGCTTTCCATTCTAGCGATCATCTTTGTTATGTAAATGAGAGACTGTGGCAGTAATCATTAGCAAATATACGCCCTCTGTTTCCTAAGTGGCTGCTTCATCCTCTAAAGAGGAGAGGCAATTTAAGTAAGAATGTATAAGTGGGTGTATGCTGACCAGATTTCAGGATCTGGTGCTTAATGATGTTACTGTGTTTCTAATGATGGCGAGAGAATGTAGGTGCAAATTAAATCAATTCTCGCTGTAAGTTTCCACAGCATTTCTGAGAAGGAAGACCCTGGTCCTTCAAACTCCAGTCACTGTGAAGTGAGTTCACTCTTGAGGTTGCTGAAGAACACAATGCTGGACAGAAATCTTTAGGGACACTTTCTGGCACTTTTTGTAGTCAAAATAACATCATTACCTCTTACATAAAGCTCCTTCACTCCTGGGGTTCATCTGTACATCTCCTATGTCTGATTGGCTGTCTTTGCAAGCCTGATTACCCTAAATGCTTCGATTATGTGAACTCCACGGATTTTATGCAGAATAATTGTCAGTACACCGCCCAGCCTTTCCTTCATTTCAAGCACTTTAGAAAGCCGAGCTTTGCATCAATTAACCCATAAGATATAGGAGCAGAGTTAGGCCACTTGGTCCATCGAGTTTGCTCCACCGTTCAATCATGGCTGATTTTTCACATCCTCATTCTCCTGCCTTTTCCCCATAACCCCTGACCCTGTTACTAATTGATTGTTTCCACCTCAATTACTCACCACCTCGCTTACTTTCATGAACATTGGTCATTTCTGTAATTTGTTCATAGGACGAGGATATCATTTCTTGCCTCCTAACTGCCCTTGAAGGTGATGGGGGGAGTGTTTTCTTCCAAAATACAACCGTTTGGTTTGCTGGACTATTTCAAGAGCAGTGAAGAGTTTACCCCATTGCTGTGGGTCTGGAGTTGCATATGAGCCAGGACAAATAGTGATGATAGATTTCTTTTTGTAAAGGATGTGCATAAATTGGGTGGGTTTTAATGACAATCCAGTAGCTTTGTGTCACTACTGCTAAGTCTAGCTTTTAATTTCTGCTCAATTTAATTAATTGAATTTAAATCCCACTGCTGCAATTTTGGAGTTTAAGTCTTTTGTCCAATCCTCAAGAACTTAACCACCGCTTTCCCATACTTGCCTGGTTTACAAGATGGGCTTTACCCTTCAGTTGGGTATTGCGCTGTGTATCAGTTAGTGTCTCTGGTCTGCACTCTTTCCTTTGAGTCAGAGGTCACGGCCCCTCCAGGATTGGATTGCATTCCTACACCAGTAATCCAGTACAATGCTGAGGCAATGCTACAAACTGAGACTTTGTCTGCTCCCTCAAATGAATATAAAATATCCCCCCACAGGGGAGTTCTCCTTGTGTCCTGGCCAACATTCATCTCTCATCCACAGCCTCAAAAAAGATGATTGCTTCATTTATTTGGTGGCTTTTTTGTGGGAACTTGCTGTGCATACATTGACCGCTGTGTTTAAAATAGTGACTACACTGCAAAATAAAAGAGTGCTTTATTGGCCGTCGAGTGTTTTGTTTTGCATTGAAGCCACAAAGGATGTTATATGAATACAAGAATCATGATGTTGGGCAAATGGAATCGCTCCAACAGTTTAAACTCTTCACCGTTGTACACACTCCAACTTGGAGCCTGTTTTCTAGAAACACACTTCAAGCTGGTCAGTGACAGGTAATATTGTTATCATCTTCATTCCTATATAAAGGAGCAAGAGGGTAGCCAGGGAGAGGATTGGCCCATTCAATGGAGGAAACTTATGCATGGAGCCAGAGAAAATGGGGCAGGTAGCAAATGAATACTTTGCGTCAGTGTTCACCAAAGAGAAAGACTGGGTGGATGATGAGTCTGGGAAAGGATGTGTAGGTAGTTTGAGACATGTTGAGATCAAAAAGGAGGAGGGATTGAGGTTTTTGAGAAACATTAAGCCAGACAAGTCCCTAGGGCCTGATGGGATATACGCCAGAATACTGAGAGAGGCAAGGGAGGAAATTTCTGGGGCCTTGAGAGAAATCTTCATATCTTCACTGGTTACAGGGGAGGTCTCAGAGGATTGGAGAATAGCCAATGTAGATTCTTTGTTTAAGAAGGGTAGCAAGAATAATCCAGGTAATTACAGGGCTGTGAGCCTTACATTAATGGTAGGGAAATTATTGGAGAGGATTCTTAGATATAGGATATATTCTCACTTGGAAATAAGTGGAGGTATTAATGAGAAGAAATACAGGTTTGTGAAGGGAAGTCATGTCTTACTAACTTGATTTCAAACAAGTGAGGAAGATGGAGGATAGCGAATGTGGTCCCGTTGTTCAAGAAGGGGAAGAGAGACCTTCCAGGGAATTATAGGCCAGTGAGTCTTACTTCTGTTGTGGGCACAGTATTGGAGAGAATAATTAGGGATAGGATTTATAGTTATTTAGAGAGCAATGAATTGATTGGAGATAGTCAGCATGGTTTTGTGAAGGGTAGGTCGTGCCTTACTAACCTCATTGAGTTTTTTGAAAAAGTGACTAAGGAGGTGGATGGGGGTAAGGCGGTTGATGTGGTATATATGGACTTTAGTAAGGCGTTTCATAAGGTGGCCCATGGAAGACTTCTGCAGAAAATGCAGATGTATGGGATAGAGGGTGATTTAGCTAATTGGGTTAGGAATTGGCTAGCAGATAGAAGACAGAGGGTGGTGGTTGATGGGAGATATTCATCGTGGAGTTCGGTGACAAGTGTTGTACCTCAGGGGTCTGTTTTGGGGCCCCTGCTGTTTGTAATTTTTATAAATGATCTGATGAGGGTATTGAAGGATGGATTAGTAAATTTGCAGATGACACTAAAGTCGGTGGAGTGGTAGATAGTGAAGAGGGGTGTTATAGTTTGCAGAGGGACTTGGACAAGTTGCAGAGCTGGGCCGAGAGGTGGCAAATGGAGTTTAATGTTGAAAAGTGTGAGGTAATGCACTTTGGCAGGAATAATAAATGTGTAGAGTATAGGGCTAATGGTAGGATTCTTAATAGTGTTGATGAACAGAGGATCTTGGTGTATTTGTGCATAGATCCCTGAAAGTAGGCAGTCAAGTCGAGAAGGTTGTTAAGAAGGCATATGGAGTCTTGGCTTTTATTGGTAGTGGGATTGAATTTCGGAGCCGCAACGTCATGTTGCAACTGTACAAAACTCTAGTGCGGCCGCCCTTGGAGTATTGTGTGCAGTTCTGGTCCCCACATTATAAGAAAGATGTGGAGGCATTGGAGAGGGTACAGAGGAGGTTTACCAGGATGTTGCCTGGTATGGAGGGCAGGTCTTATGAAGAGAGGCTGAGGGATTTGAGGTTGTTTTCGTTAGAGAGGATGCGGCTAAGAGGAGACCTTATCGAAACATATAAGATGATTAGAGGTTTAGATAGGGTGGACAGTGATAGCCTTTTTCCTAGGATGGAGAAAGCTAGCACGAAGGGACACAGCTTTAAATTAAGGGGTGATAGTTATAGGACGGATATCAGAGGTAGGTTCTTTACCAAGAGGGTGGTTCGGGAGTGGAATGCCCTGCCTGCGGCAGTTGTAGATGCGCCAAGTTTGGTGGCGTTTAAGAGGTTAGTTGATAAGTTTATGGAAGAGAAGGAATGGTTTAGTTTGGAGGGTCATTGCTTTTTATAATGGTCGGCGCAACATCGAAGGCCGAAGGGCCTGTTCTGCGCTGTAATGTTCTATGTTCTATGTTTCTCTGGTATGGAGGACATTAGCACTGAGGAGAGGTTGGAGAAACTTGATTTGTTCTCACTGGAGCGACGGAAGTTGAGGGGCGACCTGATATAAATCTACAAGATAATGAGAGGCATGGACAGAGTGGATAGTCAGCTTTTTCCCAGGGCGGAAGAGTCAATTACTAGAGGGCACAGGTTTAAGATGCGAGAGGCAAGGTTTAAAGGAGATGTACGAGGCAGATTTTTTACACAGAGGGTGGTGGGTGCCTGGAACTTGTTGCTGGGGGAGGGAGTGGAAGCGGACCTTTAAGAGGCATTTTGACAAATATATAAATAGGATGGGAATAAAGGGATATGGTCCCCGGAAGCATCGGGGGTTTTAGTTCAGTCAGGGGCAGCATGGTCAGTGCAGGTTTGGAGAGCCGAAGGGCCTGTTACTGTGCTGAAATTTTCATTGTTCTTTATTCTGGGCCATCCATCTTCCCAATGGTGGCAATAACCAAGGCATCATCTTGTGGAAACTTCCATTGATTATCTGCAAGACTGATCTCGGGGATTTGTTATCAGATAGAGAAGAGAATTTCACTGGTCGGGGCTGGGGGGACAGTTTTCCTGGAATCATAGCAGGGGGGTGCGGTGGGGGTGGTGAGAGCGGACCATATTGCAGTCCATTGTCCTCGGGCAGGATTTTCTGATTTTGAGTGTGGCTGGAAAATCCCACCCATTGTCTTTCCAAATAATTCTTCTTTTACTTTCCTGAAAATATTTTGGCAGCAAATCCTACCAGATAACCAAAGCCTGTCCAGAGAATCTCCACACTCTCCCCATTAAACCCCATCCTTCCTTTTTAGAACATACTGTGCTGCAAGAATAATGTTCAAAATACCTTAACATAAAGCTCAGCACACCATGATAACACTAAGAATACTTAGAACAGCTACCGAAACAGGCTATTTGATCTGAAAGATCCGTGTTTACACTCCATACGAACCTCCTCCCACCCTACTTCACCTCACCCCATCAACATCTCCTTCGATTCCTTTATTCCCTCATTTGTTTATCTCGCTTTTCCTGAAAGGCGTCAAAGCTATTCATTTCAGCCGGTCCAAATAGCAGCAAATCCCAGTCTTCTCCCTGCAATTAACTTGCCCATTTAGAAAATAGATAGCTCTGTATATCTGGATTTGTATATTTGTGACCTATGCTCAGACTATATGACATTGGGAAAACATTTCAGTCTATAACTTAACCAAAAGCTGACCCCTAACCTGAAGAGTTGGAGCCATTAGCTCTGCAAAATGAATGCAGTGACGGCTAAGAATGTAATACACACACACATACCAATCTATTTACTGGTATCTAGCCCCCGCTCTCCTTACATATGTGTCTGTTAGTGTTGAATAGGATTGGGTCAGTACACTCAAAAGCTGCCCTGCACTTGGAAATGTGGCAGGAAATTGCTTCAAGATGATTTTTTTTTGAGAACAATGTGTAGAAATTGAAAGCAGTTTTTGATTCTGAGCCATCCCGAGTATTACTGGATGGTGTGGACACTGTTCCTCGGAGGAGCAGCTTCTTTTGGAGATTTATGCGAGCTTTTCTCTCGTGCTGGTTCTCACCAGCCTCAGATCAGCACATGGGCTTGTGGATAATCACAACAAGATGCTGCATCTTGGCTTGCAGCTTTGCATTAAAGCAGCCTTCAGGTTGATGCATCGCGTCCAGAAGAGAAGTTTGTAAATGCTGTATGAATTTAGAAGGGAGAGAAATGCCTAAAGTTGTGATCAAAGCTAACTTCATCCCTCTTTGCCGCACCCCCAGCCCCCCAACCAGCGATCAGATTCCAACCATCAATAATTCATAACACGGTCCTGCAAAAATGTAACCATTACAATATGGCTGAAGAGATATTCAAGCTGGATCCCTCTGTCCTTGGCCTCATTCCTAGTATCGTTTACTGCTGTTAATGTTTGAGCATCCCAAACCAGTGCCCAGCTTTCCCAGAAAGTCATACTTGAATTCTCCAATCATGCTTTTGTCACAGTAACAAATTGACTCTTAGTGAGGTCACAAATTACACTGTGGGCAGAATTTTACTGTCCTACCAAACACGGGAATGATAGTGGGTGCCGCACAGACTATGCAAACGTCTGCTGACCTCGGGCGGGATTTTTCGACTTTGGGGTGAGCGTGGATGGAGAATCCTGCTCTGTGTGTCACTGTGACAGAGAAGAAGTATCTCCCCTTGTCCATCTCATCCTGTTTGCTGCTTTTGACATGGTTAACCCCAGCATCCCACTCCAGTACCCCTCCCCTGGGTGTGACTGCACTCAACCGGTTTTTATCTGTTTAACCAGAGAATCATTCACTTTCCTGCTGCACTGTTGCCTCTGGTGTACCCAGGGATTTATCTGAGACCACCCCTCCTATTTTTTATCTACATGCTGCCCCTTGGTGACATCATTCCAAAACCCAATGTTAGTTTTCATATGTACACTGATGATACCCAGCTCTGTTCGCCTCCTGTTCCCCTGTGTTATTGATCACTGTAGTGGAGTTTTCTAAAACTCCTGCTTGTTTAGAGAACAAGTATATTTTCATCATTTCCCCCCCAACCACAATCCCACCTAGGCCCAATCTCCCACAGCACAATGCATTTACCCTAGTTAGTCCCCTGACACTAGGGGCAATTTAGCATGGCCAATCCACCCAACCCGCGCATCTTTGGAGCATGGGAGGAAACCAGAGCACCCGGAGGAAATGCACACTGACAGTGACCCAAGCCGGGAATGGAATCCAGGTCCCTGACACTGTGAGACAGCAGTGCTAACTACTTTGTCACTTCACAGAATGAAGGGGAAAGTCTGTGACTGTGCCATCTTGAATGTTTCAGCATCATGGTGATTATTTATTCATCCAAAGTGTAAATTGTTAGAACAGGGATCTGAATTAAAAGAGTCTAACATAAGAAAAAGTAATATTGACTTGTTAGTTATTGTGTTTTTTTTTAAGATCTTTTGGCTTTAATAGATTGCAATGCTCGTATCGTTTTCCGTCATGTAACTGTTAATGAATCAATAAAGTGCCTGACAGACACCACACATCCTTAGAAATATTAGTGGGTCCATGCTTATTATTATTGATCTAATGCATGTGGGAGTCTGGAAGATCAGAGTTTATTAGGAATGAGCTTTCAACTGAATGCTGATCCCTAACTGATCTGAATTTGCCTAGTTTATCTCTTCCACCATCAAAAGCCAAACTTGCCTTTCTCAGGTCAACACTGAAATAGATTACATTGGAAAATCCAACTGTTGAGTAAGAAATTCAAACCACGATTTAGAAGGAATGATTGATCCAGAGATGAAACATTCCTATTGTACTGAGCTGTGCTTTTTACTTTCTTCCTCTTTACTAATTAATGCTTAAAAAAAATGTTTTTGGAATGCTGGACCAGTATCATACGTTCGAATATTTCTCCAGAATAAAACAGTACACCATCAATATGAAGCCCAAGACATGAATCTGAAAAAGGCTTTTTAATGTACGTTTAAGAACAAAGATTCCAGTAATCATTGGTTCTAGATCACTCTCTTCTTCCCTTTTGTAAAAATGTGATGGTAAAAAAGAAATGTAACTATGCACAGCCAACTTTTTAGAATTTGCTTTTCATTCCGGAGGACAGTTCGTAGTAGTTTGATTTGCGGCTGAGGTTCCGAGCTCTGTTTTAAACTGGTGCAGCGAGACAGAGCCAGAGTTATTTGTGTCCTATTCAGGGGTCACATTAGTCATAGCAGCTTTCGAAACCAGCCTCTAATCACTCGGTGCTTTGCTGAATGTGACACCTATCTTGGGACAGTCATGAAAGCTGTGGTGCTGAGTTTATTTGGAAGGAGATATATGGATCCTTTGTTACTTTTGTTTGTTCTGTTACCAGGAAGATTTAACATGACACATTTTATTAAGCCAGTTAATATTTTTATTGCGGCTGTGCTGTCGATCTTTGTTTCATGCATTCTGATGTATGGGAAAGAGAAAAGTCCTCTTCCTCACATTCTTCCCCCTCATCTGTCCTCAAATTCGTAAAGATTCTGGTGAAGCTTCCTGATTTACTCCGAGTCTGCACAGCAAGTGTTCCCCTATTAATAAGCAATGTATACTGAACATTTGCATAAAAAAGATCATTGTCTTTGTAATAGCAGAATCTAAGGTGGTTCATTCCACAGAATCCCAGTGGTTTTCACTCTGTTTGCTTTGACATTATTAAACTCTGTCTGTTTCACTAATAGTGAACCTAATTACCACATTTGCATGGCAGGAAAGTTTGCTCTGTGGGTTGAATGGGATTAACAATCTTTGCATGTTGCTCCTGGGGCTCTGCTGCATCAGTGGGACAGTTGTAGCATCTTCGCAATAAGACTGCTGTAATTATGCGGAATCAATAAGTTTTTTTTGTGTTTGTCTCTGTTGTTTCTTTGATTTGCCCTAAAGGACGCCGCAGGCAAGGTGCTGGACCGCTGGGCCATCATGTCTCGAGAAGAGGAGATCATTACCCTCCAGCAGTTCCTGAGATTCGGAGAAACCAAATCCATTGTGGAGCTGATGGCCATTCAAGAGAAGGAGGGACAGGCTGTGGCTGTGCCCACTTCCAAAGCAGATTCCGATATCAGGACTTTTATCGAGAGCAACAACCGGACTCGCAGCCCCAGTCTTCTGGCTCATCTGGAGAACAGCAACCCCTCCAGTATCCACCACTTTGAAAACATCCCCAATAGCCTGGCATTTCTTCTTCCATTCCAATACATAAATCCCGTCTCTGCTCCTTTGCTTGGCCTTCCTCCCAATGGGGTCATGCTTGAGCAGAGCCTGAGGTTGAGGGAACCCAACCTCCCCATTCAGAACGAACGCGTGGAGAGCAGCGAGTCTGAAGTTTCCGTTTCGCCTTTCCGGAACGACCAAGCGAACAGCAGGAATGCCCTCAGCAGCATCATCAACATTGAACCCAAAACTGAGCAGAACAGGTTGTCCCCGATTCACCCTCCAGCTGCTCCGCCAAGTGAAGCGGCCAAATCCGACAACTCGAAAGTTAGTCTTCTGAGTTCCAAAATTCAGAGAATGAAAAGAATTGGACTGACTCCGAGAAAGGGCCGAGTGGTCTGCAACGCCTGTGGTAAAACTTTCTATGACAAAGGTACCCTCAAGATCCATTACAATGCGGTGCACCTGAAGATTAAACACAGATGTACCATCGAGGGTTGTAATATGGTCTTCAGTTCTCTGAGAAGCCGCAATCGTCACAGTGCCAATCCCAATCCACGCCTGCACATGCCAATGCTGAGGAACAACAGAGACAAGGACCTGATCCGGGCCACATCTGGAGCTGCCACTCCAGTCATATCCAGCATCAAATCAAGTTTAAGTTTAACGTCTCCGGGGCGACCATCTCTGGGCTTCAACTCTTCCGTTGACCCAGTTCTTCAGAATCCACTGGTATTCCCTCCGCTAAAGTCAGTGGAATCCGTCCCTCCATTTTACAGGAATTTATTGACGCCCGGGGAAATGGTGAGTCCTCCAACATCACTGCCGACCAGTCCCATTGTACCCACGCTCGATCAACCTTGTGTCTCTGAGCCACATCCGTCCATGTCTCAGGAACTGGCGGCTGACCTCGCCCCCAAGAAAAAGTCCCGCAAATCAAGCATGCCTGTTAAGATTGAAAAGGAGGTGATTGACACAGCCGATGGGTTTGATGAAGATGATCAGGTCAATGAAAACCATGACAATGATGGCATGCATGACGAGGAAATGGACAATGTCAATTGTCACAAAGAAATGAGTCCTAACATTCACATGCTGGGTAGCAGGAAAGCAGATGAGGAGAGAAGCGTTGGTGGGTTTGAGGATAAGCAAATGGGGAGCATCACTTCCGAGGAACAAGAACATGACCGAGACTTTGAGGATGAATCTGAAGGTTCTGAGTCTAAAATGTGCGACAACCCCACAGAAAATGAGGAGCAGGTACACAGGGAGGTTTTTGATAAGGAGGAGATGTCCAGCAGCAAACTTGAAGACAAAGACTCTGTTTCCCCTCATCCGCAGACTATTAAAATCAAGGAAGAGTTCACTGACCCCACCTATGACATGTTTTACAGCATCAGCCCGTACGGGTTGTACAATGGTGGAGGAGGAAGCATTGCTGCCCTTCAAGAAGGTTTCTCTCCGTCAATGGGATACAGCAGTCCCCAAAAATACTCGCCAGAAAGTGAACTGTGCTCCAGCCCCGATCCTAAGATCTGTTACGTTTGCAAGAAGAGCTTTAAAAGTTCGTACAGCGTGAAGTTACACTACAAGAATGTCCACCTGAAGGAGATGCATGTTTGCACAGTAGAAGGTTGCAATGCAGCATTCCCATCTCGCAGGAGTAGAGACAGGTACTTCCATTTGTCTGATGTATTGTTGAATGTGTTTGATTTTATATCTGCTCTTTAGCTGAATGCCAATTATTTAAAAAGTTGTGTTTTCTTTCAGAGTTTTGTTTTCCTCTTTAATTTATCTTTATAAATTAATGGTACTGTTCAATGTAATGTGTTTAAAAAAAGCCGTTGAGAAGGAAACTCTTTGATGCGATGCAGACCTGTGGTGACGTTCTTTGATCTACTTCCCTGCGAAATGATATTTGTCTGGCTTCAACCATGTGCTGTGTGCTCAGTCAACACTGAGGCGAGCTGAGACATTTTATCAAAAGGTGGAAAGTGAGTCAGCACAACAGCTGAACTAAATATCCCGGATGCTGCAAGTCCAAAAATCAAAACTGGGAATGTTGGAAAACGCTCAGTGGGTCAGGCAGCATCCGTGGGAAGAGAGAAATATTTGAGATTGGTGACCTTCATCAGAACTGTCAGAGGTTTGAGATTAAACAGTTTATAAATAAGGACAGCGAGAGGGAAGGAGCAGAAAACAAAATGATCAGGGAGATTCATAGATCTTTCATTAGACCCCGACAGTGCAGAAGGAGGCCATTTGGCCCATCAAGTCTACATTTAACAGGATTGCAGGACTAGAGGGCACAGCCTCAAAATAAGCGAGGGGGGGGCAGTTTAGATCGGTGTTGAGGAGGAACTTCTTCTCTCGAAGAGTGATGAATCTCTGGAATTCTCTGCCCATTGAAGTGTGGAGGCTGCCTCACTGAATATATTTAAGTCACGGGTAGATAGATTTCTGATAGACAAGGGAATTAAGGGTTATGGGGAGAAAGCGGGAAAGTGGAACTGATCCACTTCAGATCAGCCATGATCTTATTGAATGGCGGGGCAGGCTCGAAGGACTGGATGGCCGACTCCTGCTCCTATTTCTCATCTTCTTATGTTCTTATTGGCTCTGACAGAACATTTTAGCTAGGGCCACTCTACTCGCCGCCCCCCCCCTCCCCCGCAATCCCCATTATCCCCCCCATATTTGTTGCCCTGAATGCACACAACTTGGAACATTGTGGGGCAATTTAGCACAGCCAATTCACCTAATTTCCACATCTTTGGACACTAAGGAACAATTTGGCATGGCCAATCCAGCAACCCTACACATCTTTGGAGTGTGGGAAGAAAACAGAGTGCCCGGAAGAAAACCCATGCAAACATGGAGAGAACTGTGCAGACTGTGCACAGTTATGCGAGGCTGGAATTGAACCCGGGGCCCTGAAGCTCTGAGGCAGCAGTGCTAACCCATTGTGCCACCATGCCATACCTGACAAAAGGACTAATTTTTCCAGTTATCCACAGAACTGCCGCATGTCATTCCTCCCCCTCCCGCCCCCACCCAATTCCCCAATCTTCCCGGGATGAACAAGAAGGGAGACAAACAACACTGCAGAAACTGGTCAGTTGTCAAATTTCTGACTGGGACGTGTTTCACAGGAAGATTTAACGAGAAGTAAAACAACTGCAAAGTGAGATGAAACTTACAGAATAAAATAAATATATTTTCATTAACAGCAGACATGTTAGGGTATCAGATACACCAGGCACCTCATGTTATATATCTGGTTAAAATGTGACAGGGTAAATCAGCACTTGATATTTGCAATCATTGCTTCTGCCTTTAGTGATTCTCTCTAGATTGTCACTGGAAACTCCATGTGTTTATGTTGTTTTCAGTTTTCCACTGACAGACCTGTTCTCCACATCAAACTTGCCCCTCCAGTACTAATGTGGGACAGGAGGAGGTCATTCAGCCCTTCAAGCCTGTCCTGCCATACAGTTAGATCATAACTAATCTATACCCAAACTCTGTCAACCCACCTTGGCTCCTTCTTCCTCTGTAGCCAACAGAAATCTCAGCTGTGGAATTTTCAATGAGCCCCTAGTGTCAGTGTTATTTTTGAGAGAGAATGTTCCAGATTTCCATTATCCTTTGTGTGAAGAAGAGCTTCATAACATCCCTCCTGACAACCTGGCTTGAATTTTAACATTATATACCTCTTTCCTCTGAACTCCAATCCCAAATCCTCCCAGACCGTGAGGAAACTGGGCTGCAAATGACAGAATAAACATAGAATCCCTCCGGTGCAGAAGGAGACCATTCAGCTCATCGAGCCTACACTGGCAACAATTCCACCAAAGCCCTATCTCCATATTCACCCTGCTAATTTACTCCGATGCAAACGGCCAATCAATCTAACCTCCATAACTTTGGAATCCTTCAAAGGCTAACATATCCTTCCTGACCGAACTCAGGTTCTCAATCTGCCACAAGTGGATTTGAACTCAAGCTTCTCTCGATTTTTACTCGAGCTTCTAGGTTATAGTCCGGTCACGTAAATTACTGAAGCACTGTACCTTCAACGTTAAAAAGGGTACCACACGTAGGTGAGGCAAAACACTGGTGAATAATGGATTCAGTTTCTGATCCCCATTGAAAGTGGGAGAATATCAGGAAAAGTTCCTGCAGGGAGGAGAGAGGAAATTACTGTCAGCAAATCTCCCGAGAACTCTTAAGACATCTCCCTGCGATAGCTTGAAGTGACAATGACAACAGCACCTGCATTTATGTAATATCTTTAACAGAATAAATTTCCCAAGGTACTTCACGGGAGTGATTACCCACATTTAGCTCCAAGCTACACCAGGATAAATTAGCTGTGATGTGGAGATGTCAGCTTTGGACTGAGGTGTGCACAGTAAGAAGTCTCACAACACCAAGTTAAAGTACAACAGGGGATGGTCTAGTAGTGTTATTGCCAGCCTATTGATCCAAGTACTCGGTAAATGTTTTGGGAATCTGGGTTCAAATCCCAGCTGGTGGAATCTGAATTCAGTAAACACAATCTGGAATTAAAAATCTACTGACGATCATGAAACCATTGTCGATTGTTGGAAAAACCCATCGGGTTTACTAGTGTCCCTTTAGGGAAAGAAATCTGCTGTCCTTACCTGGTCTATCCTACACGTGACTCCAGAGTCACAGCAAAGTGGTTGATTTTCAACTACCCATGGGCAATTAGGGATGGTTAATAAATGTTAGCCCAGCCAGCAATACTCACATCCCATCAATGAATTTTTAAAGCACAGCTTTGTTTGGAATAACGAGCTGTCAGAGCACTATTCCTTCATCAGGTGAGTCTCTCGTGATTCCAAATGAATCTGTTGGACTTTAACCTGGTGTTGTGAGACTTCTTACTAGGATAAATTAGGATAGTCGATCAAAAACTTGGCAAGAGAGGGGCTTCTAGAAAAAGAAAAGAGAGATCTAAGAGGCTTGTGGAGGGAATTCCAGAACCTCATGCCATGGGCAATTGAAGATGCATGATAAAGCAATTAAAATGGAGGATGCTCAAGAGATCGGAAAAGAGGAATATGGATACCCCAGAGGATTCTAGAGCCAGAGGAGATTATAGAGGTAGGGAGGGGAAAAGATCAATGAGAAGTTTGTAGACAAAGATGAGAATTTCAAATTCAAGGGTTTGTTGGACTAGGAGCCAGTGTAAGTTAATGAGCAGGGAACTGATGGATCATAAGGATTGGTAGTATATCTGCTGATAAAGGGTTAGGGTTAGATAGATGCTGAAGGCATGTCTCTCTGTCATACAGATTGACAATATTAGTTTGTGGAATTCTCCTTACAGTTTGTAAATTTTTCGGGTATATCTGCTCGAGGAAAGAATTGGCAGCACCAGGAATTAAAACTCTCTGCAATGCTGCAAGAGGGAGAAATCAGCAAAGATTTCTTGTTCCATATCATTGCCCATGGAGTTAGGAGACCAGGTGGTGATGGCATCTGCCAATGGTCATTATTAAGGTCCATCAGTAAATAGATACTGGGAGCATTCTGTCACCGAATGAGAAGGAAGAATCCAGCGGCATTGTTAATATGGATGGCTGTTGGTTTCTAATGATTGGATGGATTCCATGTGTTCTCCATACCCAACCCACTCTATACACTGGATTCTCCTAAACCAGACAGTGGGGGCACGGGTGGGGGGTGTGTGGATGGTGGTGTTGGTCATATTGTTGACAGCAGATTCATCTTTAAAGAAGCTTAGACAAAGTCACTCTGACTTTGTCCTTAATCAGAAATCTCCTGTTTAAAACTCTGCTAAAAAATGCAAATGCCTGTTTGAGTCGGAGGTGATTGACATCATGGACAAAGAACCTCAACTCTCCCAAACTGTAACGATCTCAGGCTCACATGTTCCATTCCTGAAAGCCCATTGATGAAGGATGGTACTTGAGCCAATCCCTACTCAATGTAACACCTCTTTGTAGAATGAAATTTACAGCATTCTCCTCCTAACTCAACCATAGCACAGTTTCACTCAGTGCCTCTTTACACGAAACGCCAACTAACACACTCTGCTTGAATAGCATTCAAGACGATTGATCCAGACCTGAACTGTGAGAGAAAATTTACTGGATGAAACTGTGGTGGCAATGAAGATCTAACTCATTAAAGGATAGGATAGGATATTAAATATTCCTGAATACAAGTTGTTTATGAATAGTAGTGATGGAAGGCAATGAGGACAGGTGGCAGTAAAGATTAAGGAGAATTTGATAGTGCTGGATAGAGAAGATATACTGGATGGGTCAAGGCTCTATTTGGTTAGAGCCAAGGAATAATTGAGCTATCATTTCACTACTGAATGCATTCAATCAACTACCAACTGATGAAACAGACATGTTGACATAGTGTCTAGCACTGCTGACTCAAAGCTCCAATGACCCAAATTCAACTCCAGCCTTGGGTGACTGTGTGGGGGTTTGCACATTCTCTCCGTGTCTGTGTGGGTTTCCTCTGGGTGCTCTGGTTTCCTCCCACAATCCAGAAATGTGCAGGTTAGGGGGATTGGCTATGCTAAATTACCCCTTAGTGTCCAAAAATGTGTAAATTATTAGATTATCTGATTAAATGTTTGGGATTACAGGGATAGGCCTGGGTAAAATGCCCTGTCAGAAACTCAGTACAGACTTGATGGGCTAAATGACCTCTTTTAAAGATTCTAAACACAAACTGATTTGTGAGAACATTATAGAGAGTTGCAAGGTACTATGGAGTAGTTATAATGAGGGTTAACATAAACTGAGATGGGGATATAGTAAAGAGCATAGAGGAGGAAGACCTTGATCAGGGTATTTCGGTGTAATGAGGAAGAAGACATTGCTGGATCGGATTTTGGGGGAATAAGATGGATTAAATGTCAGTGGAAGAACATTCAGGGAACAATGATCATCCCAGATTGTTTATCTATGGAAAAGAACACACATCTAGAGAAGAAATGTTTAATTGAAGTATGGCCCAATTACACTGGATGGATTCAGGATCCATACTGGGTAAATTGGAAGAAAGACAAATCTTTCAGACAATGGGTGCTATCCATTTTGTGATTCAATGTTCCTTGGAGATGGGGAATGGGTGAAATAGTCTTTATTGAACAGCTGTGATGGTACAGCAGGTGAGTTTGCAAATTTGAAGTACATTGAGTCACAATTCCATGATTAGCTGGTGTAAGGTATCTCTGTCCCAAGACCCCGGAACCCAAATGCAGGAGTAAAATCTTTAATCCAGGAAGATATAGGGACAAGCAAGGAGATTTGAACATCTGCAGGGACAGTGATCCCAGGATAAGGACAACTCAGAAAGGCAAAGGCACCCATCCTAGTGCACACTGGCATCTACACACACCATTCAGACACGGCAGCACACACACACCCAGACAAACCAACACACACACGCCCAGACACACCAACACACACACGCGCAGACACACCAACACACACACACCCAGACACAGCAACACACACACACCCAGACCAACACACACACTCAGACACACCAACACACACACCCAGACCAACACACACACCCAGACAAACCAACACACACACGCCCAGACACACCAACACACACACGCCCAGACACACCAACACACAAACACCCAGACACAGCAACACACACACACCCAGACCAACACACACACTCAGACACACAAAACACAACACCCAGACCAACACACACACCCAGACAAACCAACAACACACGCCCAGACACAACACACACACGCCAGACACACCAACACACACACACCCAGACACAGCAACCACACCACCCAGACCAACACACACACTCAGACACACCAACCACACACACCCAGACCAACACACACACCCAGACACCCAACATACACACACCCAGACACACCAACACACACATACCCAGACACACAATACACACACACCCAGACATACCAACACACACACCCAGACGCACCAACACACACACACCCAGACACAGCAACACACACACACCCAGACATACCAATACACACACACACACCCAGACATACCACACCCACACATCCAGACACACCAACACACATACACACACCCAGACACACCAACACACACACACCCAGACACACCAACACACACACACCCAGGCACAGCAACACACACACACGCAGACACACCAACACACACACCCAGACACACCAACATACGTTCCCCCTCTCACACATACGCACACCTCTCTCTCATGGACACACGCACACCCTCTCTCACTTACATGCACACCCTCTCACGCACACATTCATAGTTTTTCTCTCATACATACACTCAGTCTCATTCTCTCACACAGACACATTCATGCATGCACACTTGCACACCTGCATGTTCATACACACGCTCATACACATGCGCTCTCTCTGGCATACATCCCCACCCCAGAGTAGAGCATATCCGTGCTGGCATGTACAGTGCGCACGCACAAATTTTCAAAAACACACACAAATGTAAACACAATCTGGCACGGTCTCGCTCAAGCTCACACACACACATGCAGTGACACCAATTGCCATATATGTGCCATATATGTGGGACTTGGACAAGTTGCAGAGCTGGGCCGAGAGGTGGCAAATGGAGTTTAATGTGGAAAAGTGTGAGGTAATGCACTATGGCAGAAATAATAAATGTGTAGAGTATAGGGCAAATGGTAGGATTCTTAGTAGTCTAGATGAACAGAGGGATCTTGGGGTGTATGTGCATAGATCCGTGAAAGTAGGCAGTCAGGTCGAGAAGGTTGTTAGGAAGGCATATGGAGTCTTGGCTTTTATTGGTAGAGGGATTGAATTTCGGAGCCGCAACGTCATGTTGCAACTGTACAAAACGCTAGTGCGGCCGCACTTGGAGTATTGTGTGCAGTTCTGGTCCCCACATTATAAGAAAGATGTGGAGGCATTGGAGAGGGTACAGAGGAGGTTTACCAGGATGTTGCCTGGTATGAAGGGCAGGTCTTATGAGGAGAGGCTGAGGGATTGAGGTTGTTTTCGTTAGAAAGGAGGAGGCTAAGAGGGGACCTGATCGAAACATATAAGATGATGAGAGGTTTAGATAGGGTGGACAGTGATAGCCTTTTTCCTAGGATGGAAAAAGCTAGCACGAGGGGACACAGCTTAAAATTAAGGGGTGATAGTTATAGGACGGATATCAGAGGCAGGTTCTTTACCCAAAGGGTGGTTCGGGAGTGGAATGCCCTGCCTGCAGCAGTTGTAGATGCGCCAAGTTTGGTGGCGTTTAAAAGGTTAGTTGATAAGTATATGGAAGAGAAGGGAATGGTTTAGTTTGGAGGGTCATTGCTTTTTATTTTGGTCGGCGCAACATCGAAGGCCGAAGGGCCTGTTCTGCGCTGTAATGTTCTATGTTCTATGTTCTATGTTCTATGACTGTGTGTGCACACAAACCAACCCCCACACACACACAAACCACCACCACCACCACCACACAACACAACACACACCACACCACCACACACACACACACACACAACACACACAACACAAACCCAAATGCGTGCGTGCGTGCGCACACACACACAAACGCACGCACGCACGCACGCACGCACACACACACACACACACACGCACACGCACGCACACACACACACACACACACACACACACATACACACACGCACGCTGACATAGATACATACAGATAACAGGCTTTGGAGTGCTTTCCAAGCTGATTCTATTTGACACAGTCAGTGTATTGAGTCACCTGCACTGTTTGTCACTGTGACCTGTATCCTTCTGTTTACACCTGTAACTGAGCTGTGGTGGATGAGAATTTCATCTCCTGTCTGAAATACAGATCACAAAATTAATTTACTACAATAATTAAAATCTGGGATGGCCTGTTGTATACAAACTGTTACCCACTCCTGGGTCTCTGCCACACTCACTGAGAAAGTGCTGCTTTAG
Source organism: Sphyrna mokarran (assembly GCA_024679065.1). Lineage (NCBI taxonomy): Eukaryota > Metazoa > Chordata > Chondrichthyes > Carcharhiniformes > Carcharhinidae > Sphyrna > Sphyrna mokarran. Next base: position 129,519,384 of record JAGIQG010000006.1, on the reverse strand, counting down.
GAATGATCAGAACACAATCCTAATCAGAAATCCCTCACAGTTTCAACTTTCACATCTAGACTGGGCCCCAAATTAAATCATTGTTTAAAAATCCTGAATATGTAAAAGTAACTTAATGTGGTTATTTTGCTGAATCACAAAGTAATTGCTGTGTGTTGATGAGTTATCATTACCCCTCTCTTCCTGTTTCAATCAGTTCACTCAGCACCAATAGTTGGAGACTAATACAGTTTGTCACAGAGTGAGGCCCAGCAGGACTTTGATAGAATACATACAGAGTAGGCCTATTATGCCTGCACTGATAACAATCTCACCCAGGCCTTATTCCCATAACTGCATGTATTTACCCTGCTAATCCCCCTTACACTAAGGGGCAATTTGGTATAGCCAATCCACTTAACCGGCACATCTTGGACTGAGGGAGGAAACTGGAGCACCTGGAGGAAACCCATGCGGACACGGGGAGAATGTGCAAACTCCACACAGATGATCACATGAGGCCAGAATTAAACCCGGGTCCCTGGTGCTGTGAGGCAGCAGTGCTGATCACCATTAGCAACCTGACCTGTAAAGGCCTTTGAGCTAAATCTACCTTACAAACCATTTAGCTCAAAACACTGAATGTCTTATCCATTTTTCTTTCCAGATTGTCATGACTTATCAGGGACTTCCAAACCACAGAAATTTGCCACCCCTTCCACAAACATTCCATCCCCCCACCACTGACGCACAGCAACAGTCATGTGTGTCATCTACAAGATGCTGAGGGAGCGCCGCACTGTCAGAGGGTCAGTGCTGAGGGAGTGCCGCACTGTCAGAGGGTCAGTGCTGAGGGAGTGCCGCACTGTCAGAGGGTCAGTGCTGAGGGAGTGCCGCACTGTCAGAGGGTCAGTGCTGAGGGAGTGCCGCACTGTCAGAGGGTCAGTGCTGAGGGAGTGCCGCACTGTCAGAGGGTCAGTGCTGAGGGAGTGCCGCACTGTCAGAGGGTCAGTGCTGAGGGAGTGCCGCACTGTCAGAGGGTCAGTATGGACGGAGTGTTGTATTGTCAGTTGATGCCATCTTTCAGATGAAGTGATGAACAATCCACTCTCTTGTGAATATATAAAACTCCATGGCACCTTTTTGAAGGGATAGTTGGGGAAATCAGTGTCTTGTCCAATATTAATGCCCCAATTGTCATCTGTAGAATAGATTGTTTGGTCATGATGCTGCTGCTGTGTGTGGGATCTTGCTGTGTGCAAACTGACTTGTTTCTTTCAATAATTATGTGGAATGACAGGTGCAGCATTGCCTTTGATCAAGGAGCAGCCCAATGAGCCAAGCAGATTGGCTGATATCCAGTCTTCCTATTTGCTCTGTCTGAAGTTTCCATTGTATTATTCTGAAGGAAAGCAGCAGAATTCCCCACAACCTCCAGGGTAAGCAGCAGCACTGGAACAGACCATTTGGTCATGATGTTGCTCTTGGTGGGAGCTTGCTGTGCAGAGGTCAGCTGCTGCATTTCCTACATTACAGAAAGTATTGTGTCTCAAAGTATTTCTTTGGCTGTAAAGCACTTTGGGTATTATAAGTTTGTGAAAGACACTATATAAATGCAGGCACCTGCCTGTAACCTTTAATTTGAATAGCTGTTCATGTAGCCAAGATTGTGCTCCATGTGGGAAGTGAAAGAAGTGATAAACAGCACTGAGTGTCAGGGCAAATAGATCAAGGATCCAGCACCCAAACCTAATGCCTGTTCCCCCAGAATTGGACATGCAGGAGGTAGGTGTGAGGCGCCTTGCTCCATTTGACACATCAGCACCAAATCACAACCCTGGGGCAGCGGAGACAGGACAGTGCTCTTTCTCACACACGGTAAGTGGGCTCATTGTTGTGTCTAAAAGCTGCTGGATAGGGTGGTGAATTCCAAAGCATGATAAAGGCCTCTTTCTGACAGGAAAGAACACCCAGCAATGTCGTGAATCTAAAAGCTGAAAGATTGCAAACCATAAAGTATAACATCTTCTGCATCCAATTCTCACCCTGACAAACTCGGCATGAAGCATTATAGCTCACGGTAAAATTGTAAACCTTGCAACGCTCATACCTTTCAAGACTGCAGCATTGAATTTATTTTAGACCAGGAAGTTCTTTCAATGCAGAGTTATATTCTGTCATCCAGTTGGATAATGTTTTTAAAATGCATTCTTGGAAAGACTAGCATTTATTGTTCATTCCTAATTGCCCATGAGAAGGTGGTGGTGAGTTGCTTTCTGGAACTGCTGCAGTCCATGTTGTGTAGGTGCACCCACAGTGCTGTTAGGGAGGGAGTTCCAGGATTTTGACCCAGCGACAATGAAGGAACGGCCAATAAGTTTTCAAGTCAGGGAGGAACTTGCCGGCGATCGCAGGTATTTACTGTTTGTTTTTTTCTGGGTGGTGTGGGCTGTAGGACTGGAAGTTGAGATCTTCCGTGGTTAAACCTTGCAGGATTTTTCTGTGGGACATCGGACCAGGGTGAGAGATGGAAGGAAGTCCTGAACAGCAGTCTTGTCCCATCCCTGCCAAGCCTGGACAGGTTAACCTGCCTGAGGCAACAGCAGGTCCCTCTCTGAAGAAGCTTCTGGAACTCCTTGCTGATTCTAGCCTCCTTCAGAGCGAGAGGAATTTCCCAAAGTAATAATCAGCTACAAGCAAGGGATGTTTGAGAATGCAAAGAAATTCTGGTATAATAGAAGGAAAAGTAAAGCTGAATCCAAAAAAATGAAATGAAATAAAAAGAAAATTCTTCCATAAGATCCAAAGGAAAACAGGAGGATTGTGCAGATTGTGAAATGTTGGTGACTCCAGTTTACTAACTCTCGGAGGTTGTGTATCCCCAATGCAAAAAACAGAATGATCAAAGCAGAGACACATCCCAGCCCCACAACCTGAGTGTTTCTCAAACCTTACTGCAGTAAAACAAACAACATTGTGAATCCTGCAATCATATCTGTGTTGACTCCATGTCAGCAAGACTTTTTCAATAGCTCTGTTCCCCCGCATCTCTTCTCTCTGCACTTCCTACAACTAATATATTACTTGTGTCCTGCAGAACACAGGAGTTCTTTTGGGTGTTTAGATGTTACACCGTCCACTGCTCATTTATTCCAACTTGGAATTTCTCACTCCAGTTTGCTCCCTACTTTAAGGAATAATGGGTTCATACCGCTCTCTCCCCTGAAAAAGCAACTGAGTGATGCATTAATGCTCCTCTTTTCAAATTGATCCAACTCTCTTTTACTGAAACAACCCAAGCTTCAATTGCAGAGAAACACTGAAACATTGAAAATAAGAGCAGGAGGAGGCCGTTCGGCCCTTTGAGCTTGCTTCACCATTCATTGTGATCGTGCTGATCAACAATTATCTACTCCCGCCTTTTTCCCGCCCACCCCCCCCCCATATCTTTTCATTCCTTTCACCCTGAAACCTCCATCCAACTGCTTCTTGAAAACAGACGATATTTCAGCTTCAACTGCTTTTTATACAAGAGGATTTCACAGGCTTACCATCTGGATGAAGATATTTTTCATCTCAACCCTAAATGGTTTACCTCATATCATTAAGACTATGACCCCAGGACCTAGGCTCCCCTACCATCAGGAACATTTTTCCTGCATTTACCTGTCTAGTCCTGTTAGAATTGAATAAGTTTCTACGAGGTCCTCCTCATTTTTCCGAACTCCAGTGAGTGTAATCCTAACTGACTCAATCTCTCCTCATACATTAGTCCCACCTTCCCCACCAGGAATCAGCCTGGCAAACATTCGCTATACTCTCTCTATAGCAAGAACATTCTTCCTCAGATAAGAAGACCAAAACTGCACACAATATTCTGGGTGTGGCCTCAGCAAAGTCCTGTATAATTACATCAAAAGTCCGTGTTCCTGTACTCAAATCCTCTTCGTTATGAAGACCTACATGTCATTTGCCTTCTTTACCGCCTGCTGCACCTACATGCTTACCTTCAGTGACTGGTGTACAAGACACTCAGATCCTGCCGCACACTCCTCTCTCCCAATTTAAGGCCATTCAGATAATAATCTGCCATCCTGTTTATGCTACCAAAGTGGATAACTTCACACTTATCCAAATTATATGGCATCTGTCATGTGTTTCCCCACTCTCAACTTGTCCAAATCTTGCTGAAGCTTCTCTGTATCCTCCTCACAGCTCACCCTCCCACCCAGCTTTGTGTCATTCGCAAATTTGGCAATTGCATTTAGTTCCCTCATTGAAATTATTAATACAGATGGTGAATAGCTGGGATCCCAGCACTGATCCCTAAGATACCGCACGATTGATTGTTTGTCAATTTGGTAAAAAGATCATTTATTCTTATTCTTTGCTTCCTGTCTATCCATCTCAATTTACTACTCCTAATCCCATGCATTTTAATTTTAGACACTTATCTCTTATGTGGGACTTTTCAAAAGGCTTCTGAAAATCCAAATAAATCATATCCACTGACTCCCCTCATCAATTCTACTAGTTACATCATCGGAAGATTGCAATATATTTGTCAGGCCTGATTTCGCTTTCATAAATCCATGCTGACTCTGTCTAATTCTGCCACTATTTACCAAGTCTTCTGCAATAAAATCTTTGAAACATTCTATCATGTTATGGTCGCTCATTTCCATGGGGTCTCGCGCAACCTGCTTGCCAATTATTCCTTTCTCATTACACAATATCCAGACTAGAATGGCCTGCTCTCTAGTTGGTTCCTGAATGTATTGGTCCAGAAAACCATCCCTTATACGCTTCGGGAATTCCTCCTCAATGGTATTCTGATTAATTTGATTTGCCCAATCTATATGCAGACTGAAATCATCCATAATTACAAATATTCTTTTATTACATGAGTCTCTAATTTTCTGTTTAATACCACTCCCAACATCACCACTATAGTTTGGGGTTCTGTATAGAACCTTTATTATCATTTTTTACCTGATAGTATTTCTCAATTTTACCCTTGTAGATTCCACATCATCGGAGTTAATATTTTTCCTCACTGTTGCTTTAATTTCCACGTTAACAGCCATGTCACTTCACCACATTTTCCTTTTTGTCTGTCCTTCCTAAATATTGAATATCTCTGAATTTCATTTCCCACCCCTGGTTATCCTACAGCCATGTTTCAATAATCCCGAGTATATCATATCTACTTACCTCTATCTGTGCAATTAATTCATTCACTTTACTGTAGCTCCATGCATTAAGGCACAAAGCCTTACAGTGTGTCTTTTTAACATTACTGGTCCTGTTTCCATTATTTTTCACTGGGGCCCTGTTTTATTCTTGCCTTTTGCTTTTCTTATTCTCCTTCCTCACTTTTGTTCTTATCCTTATTTCCTCCTCCTCTGACTCCTTGCACAGGTAGCTATCTCCCTAGTTTAAACCTTCTCTAACCTTTTTCATAAAAACTCTCCCTAGCATATTAGTCCCAGTCCTGTCCCAGTGTAAATCATCCAGTTTATACTGCTCCCACCACCCCCAGAACTGGTCCCAATATCACAGGAATCGGAAACCCTCTCCCCTCCGCCACACTATCTCTTCAGCCAGGTATAGATTCCTCTGATATACCCTGCTGTTTCTACTCTGACTAGCACATGGCACTGATAATAATTCTGAGATCTCTACCTCTGAGTTACTACTTTTCAACTTACTTTCTAAGTCCCGATATCCTGTTTTTAGAATCTCAATTTGTTTAAACTTATATTGTTTGTACTAGTGTCTGCCAAGAGAGGCTGTTCATCCTCTCCCTCCAGAATGTGATGTACCCACTCCCAGACATCCTTGACCTGAGCACCAGGAAGGCAGCGTACCATCCTGGAGCCTCATGGAGTTACAGACATGATCCTGTGTGATTTGTACAGACAGCATAATATACCAATTCCCACACACAACTCCATTTCCTTCCACTGTACAAACTGTTGCAGATGACCATTTAGAATGAGTTTCTTTGGACATACAAAGTGCGTTCTGGGAAGGCTATAAAACAGAAGGAAGAAGACTGAACTCAGGATGGAAACCTTTTAATTTTCCACCAAGGTCTTGCTCAATCGCTTAAAAATCCTTACATCTCCTCATCACCCCACACAATAACTAAAACCATGACACTCACAAACTTCTATCCACAATCTCATCATTCTACATGATGTCATTGTTCAGGCCGTGTCAGGTATGTCTCAGTGGGTGAGATTCTTGCCTGTGAGTCAGAGGGGCAGGAATGCAACCACACCCCAGTGACCTGAACACAAAAATTGACATTGGCAGTCTAGTGTAAAATTGAGAGTGTGCTGTGTTGTTGGGTGAGACATTAAACCAGTCTGCCCTCTCGGGGGGGTAGGTGAAGATCAGCCGAAGAGTTATGGCCAAATAGTTCTGGCCAACTGCAACCTCTCACCCAATACATGAAGCAGATTGCTGTTCGTGGGAGTTTGCTGTGCCATATTTCCGACATTAGCACAGTAACTATATTTCCACCATCCTGCATTGTCTGTAAAGCACGTTGGAATGCCCCAAGGATGTGAAAGGTGCTATATTAATGTAACTTTGTTCTTCATCCAAAACTAGTGTGGTGGTGGTTATAGCACACCATTTAAGACTCAGACTGCTGGGGCCTTGGGTTGAATCCACATTGTTATCAAAAGGAATCTATAGCCTCTTTCATTGCCTTATTGCTTAAGAACAGATAGGTATGGAACGTTAAAAATATCATTCCTCCTTTGTGTTGTGTAAAGTGGGGTAGGAGGGATTGGGCTTTTGGAGTTGCCAGCAATTGGGATGTTAGACTTTTGCACATTTGATGAAAGAGACTATAATTCCTCCCTAAAACACAACAGAATTCCCTGTCAGGCATATCTTATTACCAGCCATCTATATTAAATACACCTATGTAGGTAGATACAGAACTTAATTTATAGTTCCCTTTGGCAGAGATTTAATGTTGATATATCTCAAAGGCGGTAACATATCCGGCCATTCCTCATTGACTTTTCCTGGCATGATTTCACTATGATTAGTTCAGTGATTGTCTCTGGCACTTCCTAAGGCTTTGATGTGCCACAGATGCTGTCTCTGCAGAAGAAAGTGGTCGACTCACTTCTATCAGCCAATTTAATGACAGGTCCCTGTTAAAGGCTGAGATATGCGCAGACCTGTCAGTTTGAGATCGAAGATGCTCTACCTCCCTGTTTCTAAGCAGACTGGCACAAGAGAAGCATCAATGTCAAACCACATAAATGCCTTCTTTGTTCTTGCACAGAATTTGATGGACCAAATCACTTCCTGTTCATTCCTGTTGCATGGAATTCCAACAGCGGCAAATGCATTCCTCTCTCCAGTCTACTTTACCTACTTTTCCTTTACTCCTATTTCACAGTATTCCAAATCACGGCTCATTTACTGTGAACATCAAGCTGTGTCCAGTACTCCTCATTGGGTTAAATTCTCCACCTATTCCCACTATGTTGTGTAAAACTCCCAAACGACTTGCTATTGCTCTTATTACAATCCTGCAATCCCATTGCATCAAATTCCGGTATGTCAAACTCTACCTCCATAGAATCTATAGAATCCTTACAATGCAGAAGGAGGCCGTTCAACCCATCGAGTCTGCACTGACCACAATCCCACCCAGGCCCTACTCTGGTAGCCACACATATTTACCCTGCTAATCCCCGACACGAGGGGCAATTTTAGCACGAGCAAACCACCTAACCTGCACGTCTTTGGACTGTGGGAGGAAACTGGAGCAGCTGCAGGAAACCCATGCAGACACTAGGAGAATGTGCAGACTCCATACAGACACTGACCCGAAACTGGAATTGAACCTGGATCCTTGGCACTATGAGACAGCCACCCCAAATGCTGCTTTAATAAATGGTGAATTAACTGAAATCTTCAAATACATGAAGAGAATTGGCCAACTCTGATCAGATTCAGAATGCCAAGTTTGTCGGAATATTCCATTACAAAATATATCCAATGCTCCTGTGTCAAGTTGGCCCCATTGTAAAAATGTCCATGTTGGGTTGTAAAACATAAATTGTTGTACTTGTTTAAATTGAGCTGCCAAATGATGGATGAATTGGACTGTGATCCCTATTTTCACTTTGTCCTGTCGAAACACAATCCTGATTCATTTCTGATCGTATTAATTTTGCAATAATTGAGATTCAACTTCAGTAGTTAAACACCAGAGGTGGTTTCTTCAGATTTTTTACTCATGTATTTGAAGCATACAATCTGTTCTTTTAAAAACCAATTATTTAATTTAACTATATGTTTTCCTTTATGATTTTATATAAATCAGTAAAGTAAGACAATCAAGTCAGTATTTTCTTGCAAGGGTTGAATGTGGAAAAGGTTCGAGAGGAGTGTTGGAGAGTAGTGCACAGCCAGTTATTTTTCTGCTCCTGTAATTAAATAATTCTAGCCCTTGTGCAGTTTACCAAACATGGAAAGATAAAATGAGAGAGTCAGGTACAGGTTGCAGCTCTACAACACCTAGAGAGTTGGTGGTAAATCTGTTACAGGGAATTTGTTCCCACATTTTTGTGCTCATCATCTGTTCCTGCTTCCATGAGGAGCTGTGACTTACAGCTCCCGCAGCATCTGCAGAGACGGCGGGGGGTTGAAGCAACGCTCAAACTTGGAGCCTGAACCATTGCCTTGATGAGAAGTGATGGGATTCTCGCACCTTACAAGCTCTGCTACTTTTCACGAAAAGTGGCCTTTGTTCAAATCCTGGGACTCAAGTGGCCTCTTCATCAGACCAAAATAAGAGTGATTAAAATTTAACATCTTATAACTGTGGATTCTGATGTTGACCGCATCTAGCCTTGTCCCTGTAGAAATGAAGGCAAGGCCTTGTAGTGACTCAGGGCTCATAAAAGAACCATCTAGAAAAGAGGCAGCGTACTCTGGCTGGAGGTGTGTAGTGGTAATTTATTATTAATGAGGCTGATATTGCAGGGATATAAAGATTGCATGAGTAGGGGTGGCAGGTAGTGGCTTTGGGGGGTGGTAGGGGGAGGAGTGGGTTTGCTGATACAGAAATATAAAAGCTCAGAGGCCATGTAACTACAAAAGTGAACCATCTAATTCTGTGGCCTCTTATCTCTCAGTGGCCACTGGTAGAGCTTGTCTGGGTCAGGGACCTTTCAGTAATTGTGTGTTACAGTCTTAAAAGATAATTTGTGCTGTCAGTCCAAATTCAATGAATACCAGTGAGCACTTTGTTGAATTTTTTTGTTGAGATGATTGCTTTTAACAGTCTCATTTATTACTTGGGCTTGACATTAGCACAAAACATCTTTCATTTTGGTTTTTGTGGATTGTATAGTCACTCAAATAATAGATTAACAAAGTACTCTAATTTAAGGCCATGTATGATGTGATTGTAAGGCTAGTGTGATAGTTGCAGTGTACCACGACTGGATAATATTTTCATCCACAATGTATTCAGTTATAGAATGGGGAAGATGGTCATTCGGCCCATTGTGCCTGTGTCAGCTCCTTGAGAAATGTCCACCTCATCACACTCTTTTCCCTATAGCCCTGCAAATCTGCTCCCATCAACCATTCCTTTCTGTGAGTCCCTGATCCTGCTTGTAGTTCCAAGGAAAAATAGCGAGTGTGACTTTTGTGAAGGAAATTGAAGCATTGCCCAGCTCAGTACACTCTCTGGAAGAGGTTCCTGGAGAATGTAGGGATTAGGAGGCAGCTTCTCCACTCAGGAATGATACGTGACCCAAGAAAAAAAGAAAGAAAATATAAATGAGATTCCAATTCCTGAAAGAATGGTTCATTAATAACATGAAAAATGCAAATTGGATAAATAAATGGCATAAATTTTGCAGAATTCTCATGAAAGGGCATTGGAAGTGGAACCAACAGAATCCTTCCCTAAAGGACATTAGTGAACCAGATAGGTTTCCACACACGTTACCTTCATGGTCTACATTCCTGCCACTATCTTTCAATTCCCAATTTTATAAATTGGATTTGAACCCAAGTCGCACCGAGAATTAGCCTCTGGATTAAGTTTATTTATTAGTGCCACAAGTAGGCTTACATTCACATTGCAATGAAAATCCCATAGCTGCCACAGTCCAACACCTGTTCAGGTACACTGAGGGAGAATTTAGTGTGGCCAGTTCACCTAACCAACACATCTTTGGAGTGTGGGAAGGAACCGGAGAAAACCCACGCAGATATGGGGAGAATGTGCAAACTCCACACAGACAGTGACCCAAGCCAAGAATCGAACCTGGATCCCTGGCACTTTGAGGCAGATGTGCTAATCACTCTGCCACCCCATTAGTTCAGCGACAGTATGGTGCTCTGCCACCATCTCCTCATGTTGCAACAATAAAAATTAGTTTGAACTAAATTTCACAAGTAGAATTTCACACACGTGATCATTTTAAAAAGGGTGGTTTATGAGCCATCTTTCTGCTCATTCACCCTTGAACACAAACTATTTTTCCCTCTGCCTGTGCTTTGTAACACTAAGCACTTAAAAGCGTAGAAAACTGAAGAAACTTTTTTTTTATTTCTGAAATCAATTAATAATGGTAGAAGATGAATTCTACATGGAAACAATTCAGCGATGCATAAAAACTTTTATTTTCCAAGTTTGAATGGTTTTGATGGAGATTGAACTACCAAAAAAAATTATTACCTCAAAGTAACAGTAATGGTTAAAGACAAGACCCATTGTAACTTAGTTATATCTGGACCTTGAAACCCTGTTACATTCACCAACCATTCTAAATCTGCAGTCAAAACTTGTCTCATTATGTCCTTGTGCTAAATTAAGCTTATTGAGAGATGACTCTGGGTCTTGCTTTGCACAATTAACTGAATTTGTCTCCCTTTCATTCTCCAATGGTGTCACTCATTTGAGTCAAGTTGGCAGACTGAAGCCCAGTAGTCAGTCTTGTCACAAACAACAGGAGTATTCTATGAAGGGTGACCTTATTCAGATGTGTAAGATCCTGAGGGGGTTTGACAGGGTAGATGGTGAGATGTTTTCGAACAAGGGGACAAGATAAAGGGCCGGTCAGTTAAAACTGAGGTGTGTAGAAATTTCTTCTCACAAAGGATGGCGAATCTCTGGAAATCTCTGTTCCAAAGGTTGGGAAAGGCTGGATCATTATTTAAGAAGTATTTAAAGTGGAGGTGGATAAACATTTGAGAGATTGAGATACGGAGGGTGGTGGGGAAATGGCACAGAGAAGGAGTTGAGTCCGTGTTGGATCAGCCATGATCATATTGAATCGTGGGACAGCTTGAAGGGTCTGGTGGCCTCTTCCTGCTTCTATTTCTTGTGTGGGTTAGAAAAGATGTTGTCAGAATCGAGAGGTCCAGATCCATACTTGCATCTGAAGGTTTCTGCTTTTGGATATGCTAAAGCTTAGAACCCTGATGTGGAGTTTCCTCTGGGTGGTATTGTTTTCAGTGCGACCCTCTCAAACATCGGTCCAATCAGCGTGTGAGGTTTGTGGAATATTTAGCACAAAGTACATTCAGCGCAGCTTTCATTTCGGTGATATTTTATCCGTGTTTAATGAACACTGAGCCTGAAGTCTCCCATTCTTGCATTAGAATCCGGACATTTAGTCTGTGCCGAGTTTTTTCAAAGGTTGCACAGATTAAATGGGAATATTTGGTGCAAGAACACCAATGGTGGCGTTTGATGTATTTTCTTTAAATTGGGTAAAATAATGATATTGTGCCCCAATCTAACGCAAGTCATACAGGACAGAAGAGGCCGTTCAGCCCATCGAGTCTGCGCTGACAAAACTACACTAAATCTACACTTGCATGTTAGCTTTCGTTGACTCGTGAACAAAAGGACACCCAGGTCCTTCCGACATCAGCACTTCCCAACTCTCACCATTTAAGAAATGCTCTTCCTTTCTGCTTTTTCTACCAAAGTGAATAACTTGACACTTATTCACATCGTATTCCATCAGCCAGGCTCTTGTCCAGTTATTTAGTTTGTCCAAGTCCCCTTCAAGCCTCCATGCATTTTCCTCACAACTCACATTCCAACCAAGTTTTGTCTTAACAGCAACTTTAGAAATATATTACAGGAAATCATTTCAAAATGAGTGCAATCTGAGGCAGAATGGTCACTTGTGTCCCACATGAACACTGTTACCCATCTCCTGCTCCCATTTGAGCTGTTTTTCTCCCCCCAGTGAACTGTGAGCAGCGAGAGTTTGATGATAGTTTCTAATCTCTCTCATTAGTCAGTTGTGATAAAAAATCTGTTGTCTTTTCCAGTGTCATCAATAATGTTCAGGATTGGAAGACAGATCTTATGGGCTTTGAATAAAATATTAAGAAACAGGTTCCTTTATTTAAAAATACTTCATTCACAATCAGAACGACATGAAAAACAGTGCAATCTCAAACACAAAAACTGCAATTTAAAACATGTCTCAAATAAAGGAAGGTTTGCATTTCTATAGTGCTTTTTGTATCCTCAGGATCTCTAGTGGTATTTCACAGCCAACAGTACCTTTTGTATTGACAGGTCTTTGTAGGAAATCAAGACATGAGTTTGTGCACATCAAGATCCCACAAACAGTGATGTAGTTTCTTCAGTGATTTTTGTTGAGGGATAAATATTCAACAGGAGAACAGTGTTCTTTAAAATGATGCAGTGTAACCTGAGGGGTGGATGGGACCTTGGTACATGTTTCATTCAAAAGCAGAAGAAAGAACCTCTGACAGTGCGGCACTCCCTCAACACTGACCCTCTGACAGTGCGGCACTCCCTCAGCACTGACCCTCTGACAGTGTGGCACTCCCTCAGCACTGACCCTCTGATAGTGCAGCATTCCCTCAGTACTGACCCTCTGACAATGCGGCACTCCTTCAGTACTGATCCTCTGACGGTGTGGCATTCCCTCAGTACTGACCCTCTGACAGTGCGGCACTCCCTCAACACTGACCCTCTGACAGTGCAGTACTCCCTCAGCACTGACCCTCTGACAGTGTGGCACTTCATCAGCACTGACTCTCTGGCAGTGCGGCATTCCCTCAGTACTGACCCTCTGACAGTGCACCACTCCCTCAGCACTGACTCTCTGGCAGTGCGGCACTCCCTCAGTACTGGTGCAGTGCAGCACTCCCTCAGCACTGACCCTCTGACAGTGCAGCACTCCCTCAGCACTGACTCTCTGGCAGTGCGGCACTCCCTCAGTACTGGTGCAGTGCACGCTGCTAACTGTTGTAATAGGAAATCCCTGGTTAAAGAGTTGGTTTGAATTCACAGTCTGATTATCATCATCTGAAATTAAGTTGCTAAAACAGCTGTCGGCCCAACATTCAAATACTGATTCGATGACTTGAGCAGAACAGTATCAGTAAATTTATATATGTGTGTTTGTGGCCTCCTTACACTCTCTTTCACTGAAGGTGTGGAATTCTCTGGCTAACTATTCTCTATGTTCTATGTTCTATGTAACACAAGCTGCCAGATTTCAGGATGACCGTGGGAATGAGAGCAAGCCTGAGCAGTTTCTCAGAGGTTACATTAGTGATCCTAACGTAGGGAGAATGAAAGGATGGGCAATGTCCTATAATTGCAGGGAGACAGGGATTCTTCTTTATCCAACTCCTTATCCTAACCCTCCCCACTCCCCCAGTCTCTCCTGGAGCTGGTGCTTCTGTGCCTGACCCTAGGTCCCTCTCCAGACACAAGGGGATCCTAATCCCTCAGTATTCCCTTTCTCCTGGTGACTCCTGTAAGGTGAATGGTACAACACAGTCACCAAGGATAGCGGGTGGACTCCTGAAACCACTGGGCCAATCAGTGGCCAATCAGATCCCTTTCACCTGATCACAGTTCATTGCAGTGTTAATATCAGCCTACTTGTGACACTGATAGACAAACTTATACTCATATAAGATGAATGAGTACAGCACTCACTCTTATTGAGTGAAATCCTCAGAGAATTTCCAGAATAAATGGGTGGCACCATGACACAATGGATTAGCACTGCTGCCTCACAGCGCCAGGGACCCAGGTTCAATTCAGGCCTCGGGTCACTGTTTGTGTGGAGTTTGTATGTTCTCCCTGTGTCTGCATGGGTTTCTACTAGACACTGCGATTTCATCCCACAATCCAAAAGACATTCGGGTTAGGTTGATTGGCCATGCTAAATTGACCCTTGTGTCGGGGATTAGCAGGGAAAATATGTGGGGTTATGGGGATAAGGCCAGTATGGAATTGGGGTCAAATGGACCAAATGGCCTCCTTCCACACTGTAGGGATTCTATAAAAAATAAATGTTGATTGAATGTTGGTGAAGTCTTAACAAAGTTTCCCAGGAACTGTGGAGGAGTTTGAAAATTCCCCTTTAAGCCTCCAGTTGGTGTTGAACAGTAAAAGATGATATATTTACCTTTAAACAGAACTCAGAATGCTCAGCTACAAACCGTTCATGTCATCTGCAAGCTTACTTACCATGTCCCTGACACTCACATCTTGATCACTAATGTACATTACAAACAGCAAGCGAGCCATCACCAATCCCTGCAGAACACCATTGGAAGTAAAGTTTTACAACACCAATTTTAAATCCAACCAATTTATTTGATAGTAAATCCATGAGGTTTCGACTTTACAGCCTTCGTCAGGCAAATGCAGTGTTCTGATCTGCAGAGGCACTCATTGGAAACAGGCTTCCAGTCACAAAAACAACCTTTGACCATCACCCTCTGCTTTCTATCACTGAGAAGTTTCACATCACCAGGTTAAGTCCAACAGGTTTATTTGGAATCATAAGCTTTCCAAGTGCTGCTCTTTACCAGGACTCACCTGATGAAGGAACAGTGCTCCAAAAGCTCACAGTTCCACAAATAAACCTGTTGGGATTTAACCTGGTGTTGTGAGACTTCTTACTGTGCCCACCCCAGTCCAATGCCGGCATCTCCACATCATGGAAATCCATGCAGACTACATCAACAGCATGGCCCTCATCTACACATCTAGTCACCTTTGCGAAAAATTCAAACAAATTTGTTTGGCCCCTCCTATTTACTGAAGAGGGATAGAAATGGAATGAGTGGGTGGGGCAGAAGGGAAGATCAGAGATAGATTGGAGCCAAGGAGAGATTGACAGAGATGTCATAAGATAAAGTGGGTGTGAATGGTGCCATTAGCACTGAAGAATTGTGAATAGTGGCATTAAGATCAAATAGCAGAATGTGTTAATAAGAGAATAAATATCAGTGCTCAGTGAGAGCAAAACAGGAAAACAGGGGACAGGTGGCTACATGGAGGAGGGTTGTGTTGCATTGGGGCAAGCAAGGGAACCAAAACACTTCAAAACAAAAGGGGGCTGAAAATGGGGGTGAAACATTCACAATGTAAAGTTGTTGAATTCAGTGAGTCCTGAGGGCTGGAACATGCCTAATTGGAACAGTTTGCGTTGGGCTTCAGCTTGCTGGAGCAATGCAGCAGGCCAAGGACAGACATGTGGGCACCAGCGTAAGATGGTGAATTGAAATGGCAAGCGACAGGAAGGTTGGGGGTCATGCTTGGTGTTGCACAAAGTAATCACCTAGTCTGCCTTTAGTCTCCTCGGTGTAGAGGACACAGCACTGAGAGCAGTGAATACAGTAGACCAGATTAAAGAAGGGACAAGTGAAAGGGTGTCACACCTGAAAGGAATGTTTGGGGTGTCGGACAGTGAAGAGGTAAAGGGACAAGTGTTGCGTCTTCTGCAATTGCATTAGATTCTTTTTGTGATTTATGATCTGTGAATATTCTGCCATTTAAATCCCCGGGTTGCCGATAAAGACTGGGCAAGTGTTTGGGATTGTGGAGAGCTACTTTGTACTTGCGTGTGAAAACCATAGTTCCCACCCAAGAGAATTTTCATCAGAAGAAATCTCTTTTTACAGAATGCAACAGGCCATTTGGCCTACCAATCCATGCTAGTCTTTATGGCCCACAGAAATCTCCTCCCACCCGCCCCCCCCCCATATCATCCAATCAGCATAGCCTCACGTGTTTACTCAGCTTCCCCTTCAACCTATCTGTACGATTCATCTCGACCACTCGCTGTGCCAGAGAATTCGACATTCTCACCAGATAAAGAAGTTTCTCCTGAATTCCTTGTAGGATTTATTATTATTTATTGCAGAATGAAATAATGAATCCCTGCACATATTACAAGAATGAACAATTATTAGCTCAAATGTAACAAATAGATAACAGCAGCTCATTGCATTAGTTTCCCCTGCCTGCAACTTAGGCATGATGAATGATAATTTAATATAATTGAACAGTAATAATTACTTAAGTACACTTTGTTTGACATGTTCAAATTTTATACAAGTGTTCATTGGTCCCCATGTCGACTTGCGAGTTAATCTTAATAGTGCTTGATAAGATATTAAATGGTGCTGTTTCTGATCGAGAAAAGCTTATCTAAAAATTGCAAGAGATTCCAATGCTTTGTGCATTCCCCTTGCCTCATTTCAATACAGGGATGTAACCCACTGATAACTAGATCATTCTATTTCCAACACAGATAAATCCTTCCCCCATGTGAATGTCCCTCAATTTTCCAACATTCTTACATTCAGCAATTTTCTTGCCATTCGTTTTAATAAAAATAGACATATTCTGGTTTTTGCCACTTTTTTTTGAATACCTCTGATTGTACAGAGTATAACTGTGCAGTGTCACTACAAAGAGACAAACAGATAAAAATAGGCTGCAAAAGAAACCTGTATGATTGTCACATTTTTGCTCAGATGAGCATCGATATGTTCTGGGAGATTAACCATCTGCTAAATTCTCTGGTAAATAAGCAGGTAACAGCATTCATGTGACTGACGATGAAAGATTATTAAATGTACTGCAACAATTAAGATTCAATGTGAAAACTAATATTAAAGTAGCAATGACTTACATTTATATAGTGCCTTTAGCTTAGCAAGCTGTCCCAATGTGCTCCACATGAATATCCTCAAACAGAATCTGACACTGAGCTGCGTAGGGTGATATTATAACAGGTGAATACAAGCTTGGTCAATGACAGAGATCTTAAAGGTGGAGAGAGAGAGGCAAAGGGGTTTAAGGAAGGAATTCCAGAGCTTAGGGTCCAGGCAGTTGAAGACATGGCCACCAAATTTGGAATGATTAAAGTTGGGGATGTGTGAACAGCTGGAATTGGAGAGGTGTGTTGATGTTGAAGAACTGTAGGAGATCACAGAGATGGGGAGAGAGCAATGAGTGAGCAATATGGACTTCAACACAGATAAATGTGTAGTGGTCCATTTTGACAGGAATAATGGGATGAAGGAGTCTTAGCTATGTTGTAGAGCAGAAGGATCTCGGGGTCCGGGTCCATAGGACTCTTAAATCGGCCTCGCAGGTGGAGGAAGTGGTCAAGAAGGCGTACGGCGTACTGGCCTTCATTAATCGAGGAATAGAGTTTAGGAGTCAGGAGGTAATGATGCAGCTCTATAAGACGCTTGTCAGACCCCAGTTGGAGTATTGTGCGCAGTTCTGGTCGCCTCATTATAGGAAGGATGTAGAGGCTATTGAGAGAGTTCAGAGGAGATTTACAAGGATGCTGCCTGGATTTAGGAGGCAGACCTTATGAAGATAGGTTGAGGGAGCTGGGACTCTTCTCACTGGAGAGACATAGGTTGAGAGGCGACCTGATAGAGGTTTATAAAATGTTGAGAGGGATAGATAGGGTGGACTCTCAGAGACTATTTCCCTGGGCTGAAATGGTCACTACGAGAGGACACAGATTTAAGGTGCAGGGAAGCAAATACAAAAGAGACATCAGGGGTAGGTTTTTCACTGAGAGGGTGGTGAGTGAATGGAACCGACTGCCGTCAAAGGTTGTTGAGGCAAACTCACTGGGGTCTTTTAAAAGACTTCTGGATGAGTATATGGAAAAGAATAGGATAGGGGGTTATAGATAGGTCTGGGGATTGGTAGATGTGATCGGCGCAACTCGTGGGCCGAAGGGCCTGTTTGTGCTGTATTGTTCTATGTTCTAATATATTAAGTGTTCTCACTGCAGTATATAAAGCACTTTTTGCCACAGTGAAGCATGGCATTTGCAGCAACAATTGCAGGGCAGGTGCTTACCAGCTTTGCAAGTAATTGTGGCTGTCTGAAAATCTCTCGCTGAGAGGGGCCATCACTCCTTCAAGTAATGTTCTATTTCTAAATGGGGTCAAGATAAACACCACATCCGTGAAAGGGTTAAAGCAGGAGAGTGGGGCGGGAGGTGTGCAGTTTAAAAAAATCCACATCCATTGTTGGTTGCAGCAGATAAAACATTTAATGAGGGATTATTGCTGAGTGATTTGCATACATTCCTGGATGACCTCAGTAGAAGAATTCGGTATGAAAGTGAGGTAAATGATAGCATGTTTATTGTAGATGTTGCCAATTGCTGCAATATGATAAACTACTGGAGACACACTTATCAGTAATCATCGAGATTATTAGTGTCATTAATCATAATTCCCCAAAAATGTGGCAGCAGCCAACTTTGACCATCGCTGTTTGGTGCGGTGGTCATTAGAAACTTGGCTAATAGACTGTCGTGCTCTAGAGAATGACAGTTTGCATTGACAATGTGAGGTTAATTATATTTGAGCTGCTGATTTCTCCTCTCCTCGGAATAGTCTGAGCACTTTGCCAATCCCAAGAGTTCTTTACTGTTAAAATGGTAAAAGTATTTTATTGAAATTTTTTTCTCCATTGGTTGGGATCACAGAGATATGAAACATCAGTGTGGGACTCACATTAATACTGATAACTCGCAGAGAGATTATGGATTCTCTCCTTAGCTCTTTCTCTGCTCTTTACAGAACAAATTAACAATTTAAGATTGTTTAGTATTTCGTTTACAAAGTTAACTTTTCAGTATTAGTATAATGAGCAATTAAATCACTCCATTTTAATCTGTGTAGGTTTTGTACAGAAATAATCCAAACACACTGGCTACCTTGAGTGTTGTAAATCTACAATCTCTCTCTGCTGATTCCTGGTTACCATTCTGAGAAATAATTCAAAGGCCACAGAGAGTGAAACAAGCCGGAGAGACCCTTCAGCCCGACCACACCTGCTAGACATCCAATAGAACATGAATTCCCCCCTCCTATTCAAATTGAGATAAGTACCACTTCCAACTTGAAGAATAATGATTTCCTCTGGTTGCCCTTCACAGGAAAAAATAGGCTGGTGAAATACCCATTGAATCCATCAGAGAGAGTGAGAATTATGTTAAATCCAGGGAATGCCAAGTAGGTACAGATTCACTCCTGGAGGTTATCCTAGCACAGAAACTTGATCGCATGGGAACTCTTTAAGTAGTTTAAAGAGAGAATTACAAATTAGCACTGTACTTCCCATTCTCATCTCTCGAAACAGACAATGCTCCAACCAGACTAGGGTCACTAATTGCGAGATCGTTGGCACCCCTTAATCCAAGCAAACTTGTTGTTTTATTCAATTATGGGACCTGGGCATCGCTGGCTGGCCAGCATTTATTGCCCATCTCTAACTGTCTTTGTTCAGAGGGCAGTTGAGAATCAGTCACTTTGCTGTGGCTCTGGAGTCACAAGTAGACCAGACCAGGTAAGGATGGCAGATTTCCTTCTGTAAAAGACATTGGTGAACCAGATGGATTCATTTTCCGATTGAGGCACTGTACGCATTTCTGTTCTCTCTAGTACTAATGGGATATAGAGTCATTGCTAATGATGCAAAAAAAAGATTTACTTGAATGATACCAGAACCGAGGGTAGAATCCTACTAAACATAAGAACAGGTCAGCAGCTCCTTCAAGCTAGCCCACCATTCATTACGATCATGACTGATTTACACCAGCTTCAACTCCTTTCCAGTGCCATCTTCCCCTACCTCTCTATTCCTCGATCTGTCAAATATTTATCCACCTCCACTTCAAATACTTTTAATGATCTGGTTTATGGAAGAGTTGGGGTGTATCTTTGGACATGTGTGTTGATGGATTTGGAAAGAGAGCATTGCTACATCCTGACCGGGGGAAAGGCAGCAGAGGAGTTTGGTGATCTGTCCACATGGAAGCGATGCCTGAGTTTGCTAATGATACAAAACTAGGTGGAAATGAAAGTTGTAGGGAGATATGGAGAGGTTGCAGAGAGATACAGACAGGTACAGCTAGCAATTTGGAATGGTGGCATGTTGGCCTTTAATTCTGAGGGATTGCAGCGCACGAGTAAAGATGTCTTAGCTGCTGTTGTGCAGGACTTTGATATGATCACATCTGGAATACTTTGCGCAGTTTTGATTTAAGGAAGGATATATTTGCATTGGAGGTAGTACAGCAAGGGTTCACTAGATTGTTCCCTGGGTTAAAGAATTGTCCTGTGATGGGGGATTGAGTAACTTGGGCCTATACTCTCTGGAGTTTAGAAGAATGAGAGACAATCTCATTGAAACTTGCAAGATTCTGAAGGCACTTGACAGGATAGATACTGAGAGGCTGTTTCCCCAGGCTGGGTGACCAAGAACATGGGGGCACAGTCTCCAGTTAACAGCCAGATCATTTAGGAGTGAGGTAGGAAATTATTTGACATAAGGGGCTGTGAATCTTTGGAATTCTGTGCAGCAGAAGGGTGTGAATGCTCCAGTGATGAATATATTTTAAAGCTAGGTCAATGGGATTTTGGTATCTGAAGTTATTAAGGATATTAGGAGCAAGCTGGAAAGTGAAGTTGAAGCCCAAGATTAGCCATAATTGCGTCAATGAGCTGAATGGTCTTGACACAACCCTCTCTTACACTCCTCTCCTGACTTCCATTTGCACAGCTGGAAGGAGAGAATGAGGTAAGATGGTGGTTAATATCTGTCATTTCACATTGTCAACCAGAGCCAAGATAATAGGCAGAGGGATCTGGGTGTACAGGTACATAGGTCACTGAAAGTGGCAATGCAGGTGGAGAAGGTAGTCAAGAATGCTTACAGCATGCTTGTCTTCATCGGCCAGGATACTGAGTTTAAAAATTGACAAGTCATGTTGCAGCTTTATAGAACTTTAGTTAGGCCGCACTTGGTACATAATGTTCGATTCTGGTTGCTGCGCACTACCTGAAGGATGTGGAGGCTTTGGAGAGGGTATGGAAAAGATTTGCCAGGATATTGCCTGGTATGGAGGTCTTTAGCCTATGGAGGTTGGAGAAACTTGGCTTGTTTTCACTGGAGTGACTGAGGTTGAGGGGAGACCTGATAGAAGTTTACAAGATTATGACTGGCGTGGAACAGAGTGGATAGTCAGAAGCTTTTTCCCTAGGGTGGAAGAGTCAATTACTAGAGGGCGTAGGTTTAACACGTGAAGGGCAAGATTTAGAAGAGATATACGAGGCAGATTTTTTTACACAAAGATTAGTGGGTGCTTGGAACTTGTTGCTGGGGGAGGTAGTGGAAGCAAATACGGTAGTGAGTTTTAAGGGACTTCTTGATAAATACATGAATAGAATGAGAATCGAGGATATGGTCCCTGGAAGGGTAGGGGTTTTAGTTCAGTTGGGCAGCATGGTCAGTACAGGCTTGGAGGGCCGAAGGGCCTGTTCCTGCACTGAAATTTTCTTTGTTCTTTGTATCTCTAGACCAATAGTTCAGAGGATGTCATAAACCAGAAGATGTGCTTCCAGCCCTTTCACTGTAATACTAAGATTAGTGTCCTGGTTTTAACTGAGCCTAGTCGAGTGGTTAAATCAGAGATTTCTTTTGAAAAAGTGACCAAAGAGGTGGATGGGGGTAAGGCGGTTGATGTGGTATATATGGACTTCAGTAAGGCGTTCAATAAGGTGTCCCATGGAAGGCTTCTGCAGAAAATGCAGATGTATGGGATAGAGGGTAATTTAGCTAATTGGATTAGGAATTGGCTAGCAGATAGAAGACAGAGGGTGGTGGTTGATGGGAGATATTCATCGTGGAGTTCGGTGACAAGTGGTGTACCTCAGTGGTCTGTTTTGGGGCCCCTGCTGTTTGTAATTTTTATAAATGATCTGGATGAGGGTATTGAAGGATGGATTATTAAATTTGCAGATGACACTAAAGTCGGTGGAGTGGTAGATAGTGAAGAGGGGTGTTATAGTTTGCAGAGAGACTTGGACAAGTTACAGAGCTGGGCTGAGAGGTGGCAAATGGAGTTTAATGTAGAAAAGTGTGAGGTAATGCACTATGGCAGGAATAATAAATGTGTAGAGTATAGGGCTAATGGTAGGATTCTTAATAGTATTGATGAACAGAGGGATCTTGGTGTGTATGTGCATAGATCCCTGAAAGTAGGCAGTCAAGTCGATAAGGTTGTTAAGAAGGCATACGGAGTCTTAGCTTTTATTGGTAGGGGGAATTGAATTTCGGAGCCGCAACGTCATGTTGCAACTGTACAAAACTCTAGTGCGGCCGCACTTGGAGTATTGTGTGCAGTTCTGGTCCCCACATTATAAGAAAGATGTGGAGGCATTGGAGATGGTACAGAGGAGATTTACCAGGATGTTGCCTGGTATGGAGGGCAGGTCTTATGAAGAGAGGCTGAGGGATTTGAGGTTGTTTTCGTTAGAAAGAAGGCGGCTAAGAGGAGACCTTATTGAAACATATAAGATGATTAGAGTTTAGATAGGGTGGACAGTGATAGCCTTTTTCCTAGGATGGAGAAAGCTAGCACGAGGGGACACAGCTTTAAATTAAGGGGTGATAGTTATAGGACGGATATCAGAGGTATGTTCTTTACCCAAAGGGTGGTTTGGGAGTGGAATGCCCTGCCTGCAGCAGTTGTAGATGCGCCAAGTTTGGTGGTGTTTAAGAGGTTAGTTGATAAGTTTATGGAAGAGAAGGGAGTGGTTTAGTTTGGAGAGTCATTGCTTTTTTCATAATTGGTCGGTGCAACATCGAAGGCCAAAGGGCCTGTTCTGCGCTGTAATGTTCTATGTTCTATGTTCTATTGACTTACTGATCCTTTCTTACAGGAAACCTGGTGACAGTCATTTTTACTGTGGAACAAGAATGATGCTGGTGTGAATCTTTCCTTGAGCTGTGTTTTTTTTTAATATATCTGTTTCCCCTTGCTTTAGGTTGGTTTTTACTTTTATAACACTTCTTGCGGTGCTCAGGAGGGATAGGGTAAATGTTGGTGTAATGACATTTCAGGGAACTCCAAGCCTGTGTGTTTGAACATAAATGCTTCCTCAGTTCAAAGGCCATGCAAATAGGAGATTCCTTGTTTAAAAGTACCTGATTCTGAGGTCTTTTCCAATCTGGCTGGTTTTCTCTGCTGCAACTGATCTCTAGCAAACATTTGTGAAATCCCCCCTAAACTCTGCCAACTGGTCAGCAACTCCTAAAAACACTTACATGTCCAAAAAGTAAATTACTCTGAGATTGTAAGACACAATTTTATGGGCACATTCTGTTTTGTACTTTTTCATTTCACTATCTAGAAATCCCACCAGATGCTTGATTTATTTAGAATCATACATCACCAGAGACCATTCAGCCCATCATGTCTGTACTGACTCTTTGAAGAAGCTACCAATTTGTTCCATTCGACTCTGCTCTTTCCCACTTGCCCTTTAAGCTTTGCCTTTTCAAGTATTTTACCCAGTTCCCTTTTGAAAGTTATTATTGACTTTGCTTCCACTGCCCTTCCAGGCAGCATCTTCCAGATCACAACCGCTTGCATTGAATAAATTCTCCTCATCACTCTTGATCCAGCAATGCTCTGGGGACCTGGCTTCAAATCCCACCACAGAAATTTAAATTCAGTAAAAATCTGGAATTAAAAGTTTAATGATGACCATGAAACCATTGTCGATTGTCGGAAAATCCCATCTAGTTCATTAATGTCCTTTAGTGAAAGGAATCTGGCCTGATTTGCATGTGACTCCAGAGCCACTCAATGTGATTGACTCTTAAATATCCTTTGGGCAAGTAGGAATGGGCAATAAATACTAGTCCAGCGACGCCCATGAACAAGAAAAATGCACTTGCCCTGGTTGTTGTGTCAACCACCTAGAATTTGTATCCCTCGGGTTACCGACCCAACTGCCACCAGAAACCGTTTCTTTTCTTTACACTATCAAAACTGTGCATGATTTTAACCATCTATATTAAATTTCTCCTTAAACCGCTCTGCTCCAACAAGAACAATCCCAATTCTGTGTGACTGAATTTCTCCTCCTATGCGTACAGATTCGCACCATTCCATTAGTTTAACATTGTCGACCTCACCCAGATGTCTGAATGGGGAATCCTCTGTGATTTCACCTCTATCTGAACTCTCTCTGTTTATATAAAAGAAGATTTGTTTTTTCTTAAAATGTAATTCACGGCCGTGATGAGAATGAAATCGAACGTTTTCTTCTCCCCACCCTTAGAATTCCCGAACGTGAAACCAATCATGATGACTCTTTAAATGGCGAAACGATTTAAAAATGGGATAGAATTGAAAAGTAGAAAGTTAGTTAAACTTGGATAGAAACTTTATTGTGGGGTTTATGAACAACCCTAATCTCCACATTATAATAAAGTCACAGAAGAACCAGAGAGAGTCCAAATAAGATTTATTAGGTTGATGCCAGGACAGAAAATGTTACCATCTGGAAAGATTGAACTATCTACAGGTCTTTCCCTGGAAAAATGTAGATGATGGATGACCTGACACTGATCTTTAAGATTTTGAAAGTTTTTGATGGGTTGGATGCCAAGAAGATAGTTGTACATTTTTTATTTATAGACAGGTCTGTGCAGTCAGATTTCTGGTCTGGCTAATCTGTATTATGTTGATTTTAATTTGGTTGAATGTCAAGGAGGGCTGGTTGTTAGAGATGGTCGTTGCCTGGTACTTATTTGGCATAGTTTTACTTGTCACTTAACAACCTAATGCTGAATATTGCCTGGGTCTTGCAGGTTTAGAGTGTTGTAGTGTCTGAGGGGCTGTGAACGTGACTCAACTTGTGTAAGCATCAGTGAACATTCCCACTTCTGACCTCTTGTTGGAGGTAAGGTCATTAGTAAAGCAGCTGAACATTGCAAGGCTTGGATACTACTCCGAGCAACTCCTGCAGTGAGGTGCTGAGGCTGAAATGACTAGCTTCCAATGACCACAGCTCTTCCCATTGTGCCAGGTACAGCTTCAACTAGAGGAGGGTTTCCTGATTATCACTGCCTTCAATTTCACGTGGGTTTGTTGCTGCCAGATTGAGTCAAATGTTGCCTTAACGTCTAGGACAGTCGCTCTAAAGTCTCGAATGTTATGAGTTTTTAAATGTTCATCCAGGTACTTTGTAAAGGTTGCGAAGTTACCCACCTTTACTACTTTCCCAGGCACTGTCTCCCAAACTCCCACCACCCTCTGGGTAAAATAATGTTTCCTCAAATCCCTCCAAAACTTGCTGCCCTTTGCAGTAAAATTGTGCCTCCTCGTTACTGACCCTTCAGTGAAGGGGAACAGAAATTTCCTATCCACCTTGCCCATGCCATTTATCATCTTATACACATCAATCAGGTCCTCCATCAGCCTTCTCTTCTTGAAAGAAACAACCTGAGCCTACCAACCTCTCTTCATAACCTAATACTCCACCTTGAGCAATATCCTGGTGAATTTACTCTGCACCCTCTTCAATTCAATCACATGCTTCCTACACTATTTGATTTATTATTGTCACATGTACTAGTATATAGTGAAAAGTATTGTTTCTTGCACGCTACACAGATAAAGCATACTGTTCATAGAGAAGGAAAGGAATGCAGAATATAGTGTTGCAGTCATAGCTAAGGTGGAGAGAAGGATCAACTTAATGTGAGGTAGGTCCATTCTAAAGTCTGATGGAAGAAGGAAAAAAGCTGCTCTTGCATCAGTTGGTACATGACTCAGACTTTCATATCTTTTTCCCAATGGAAGAAAGCGGACGAGAGAATGTCCGGGGTGTGTGGAGTCCTTAATTATGTTTGCTGCTTTTCTGAGGCAGTGGGAGGTGTAGACAAAATTAATGGATGGGAGGCTGGTTTGTGTGATGGATTGGGCTACATTCACAATGCTTTGTAGCTCCTTGTGTTCTTGGGCACAGCAGGAATTGTGATACAACCAGAAAGAATGCTTTCTATGGTGCATCTGTAAAAGTTGGTGAGATCATAGCAGACATGCCAAACAAACATTTTGTTTTATTCAATTGTGGGACCTGGGTGTCATTGGCTGGCCAGCATTTATTGCCCATCCCTAGTTGCCTTTGTTCGGAGGACAGTTAAGAGTTGAGCACATTGCTGTGGCTCTGGAGTCACCTGTGTACCATTCCGGGTAAAGATGGCAGATTTCCTTCCCTAAAGAACACTAGTGTACCAGATGGGTTTTTCTGACAACCGACAATAGTTTCGTGGTCATCAGTAGATCCTTAATTCCAGATTTTTTGATTGAGTTCAGATTCCACCAACTGCAGTTGAGGTCAATGGTGGGGCGGGGGGTGATGTGTGCAAACAAGGGGAGGACAGGGATATGAAGCAACAAACATAATGAAAATACACAAAAATAGCTGCACTGAAGTCCAGATTCAACCCTGGATGTGCTTGTTTTTTAACCTGCACATGTTTGATTTAGTCAGTTGCACCAAGTGATATTGTGCTGACTCTGGTCAGCTCGGGAATTGGCAATTTCATTGTGCCCTGGATTTTTTTAAATGGAAAATTGAAGCATATAAATAGCAAATCACATTACCTGCAGCAGATACAGGCACTGATGAGGTATGTTCTAGGAGTACTCAGCGATAAATGTAGAGATTTCTCACTCTTTTTCATATTATTTATGTGAAATATTGAATTGTAAGATGGATCTCTGAGAGATGTCATTGGAAAAAGATTGTTTGTATTTGTATAGAAGATGTGAAACAATACCTGAAACTTGTCTGGAGAAAATGACGGGCTTTGGAGGGAGATGTGCTTGTCTCCTCACTACCGTTAGTTGCTCATTCTTAACAGTTAATTGCACCTGCAATTCCCTTACCTTTTTGAGAGTTAATGTGTGCAGTGCATCCAGGAACATATCAGTGCCAAGCTATCTGTTTGAGGACAGCAAAGCTAATTAATGTGCAAGTCAAGGTCAAAAGCAATCAACCCACAGAAGACCGGAAGTCTGCGATCTACCTGAATGGCAAAATTGATTCATAATCTACTTGCCTGCCTTATGGGAAATAACTGTTCTCATTGGGGGCCATTGAATCCCATCCTGAATAGTAAAAGGGATGCTGTCCATATTAAATTTCAGTTGATTTGCTTCAGTCGTATGTTTCCCCTTTTTTTACTGATACTGGACTCTGTAGGTTAATGGAATACTATGAAGGTCTCAGGTAGAATATTCTAAAAAGGATTCTAAGATGTACAACATTTTATTACTTTCAATGTAACTTAAAACATTGTCTAAGTCAGATGATGCATCTCTGGTTACTCATGGTTTGCTTTTAGCTTCAGTATAGTTATAAATCTCACAAATAAATTTGACTACTAGTTTAAACCTGAATAATATGCCTGACAGGTATAAGTTAGCTCAGTTGGTGTGCATTGTTCCCCTGAACCAGCTGCAATACAACTGGGACCTACTTCTTCTCCTGTCCTGTTGTGGTATTTTGGCATCACAGAGCTGTGATTGGCAATCCTTGGGCAACAAGGATACTACATGAAGAGAAAGATGCTCTGATAGTGTGGTTATGCTAAAACCTTCACCGTTAGCACTTCCCATTTCGCATTAGGGTGCAAGTTTCAGAGCAGATACATAGGTCTGCTTACAGATCCTGCATTTTTCATAAAGCAAATTTTTAAAAATCAGTGTTGTGCCCAAAATGTATCTGTTTAATGTGCTTGATATTTCTGCTAGCTATTTACTAAGAATATAATTTGATGGGGTATGTTCCTAAAAGAGTTTCACATTAATATCATTACTAATAAAGACATTATTACAAGTTCCTCTTTCAGTATAGCTGAAAAAACTAAAAAAAAAATCACCTCACAATATCTCTTACCCTATCTTAAAACTTGATTTTTGTTTACCTGATTTCTTCTATGACTTATCACACACATTCATTAAGACGTAAGTTAACTTTGTAAACCAGTAGGCCAGCTTGTCCCAATATAGAATCATGCCACAATAATTAACCTTCCAGAAGTAAGTGCAGCTGTACCTGTACAAAACTTCCCTGTGCCCCTCCAGAGACCCCCATCCCCACCGACAGTCAAAGAGAGAGTGTGTCCGTTTTGCCTGCTGCCATATACAGGCCAGATGGGGCTGCCTGGTTACAGTGAGGGGAATGGTGTAAGCAGAGCAATTCTCCGCGAATGGAGAAAAGTAGTCTAATTCTGATAAATGGTCGACCCCAATACATCCTACCTGTTATTATAACAGACATGCAGTATCTGTGCAGTAAATTAGTTAAACCCCACAAGGGTTTAGCAGTAGCTTATCTGGAAGTGAATAATTTGACTGGTAAGGGAGCAGTGTACGTGACCGGCATGAATGATTTGTTTCACATTAAAGCAGCTTTAATTGACTGTTGTCTTCCTCAAATTATACAAATGTATATTGTCCCTCTGCTGGATGAAAAGATACTGGTTCCCAAATTCTTCTTCACCAACATGTATTCAGAATTGAACAGAAAGATAAATAAACAGAAAGATGAATAAAATAGGATAGCATTTTGTTATTGCAAACACCACAAGAATATATATTTTCAATATAATCTATAATAGTAGCAAAACACAGTGTCTAAATGATACATATAGTGATGTGGTCTACAATGACTACAATTTGTAGAAGGCGCGGTGAGTGTGTAATCTCTACAATTGATAATGGTAATTGCTACATATTGTGACTAAGCTGTACATCTGTAATTTCAGTGTAATGTTCAGTCTGTCATTATTGGTTAATATATAATGCTTTAATGTACAGTTACTGCAGTTTTTGTGTGATATATAATGCCTGTTCCCTTTGATTAATCACAATCAGAATACTTATTGTAAAGGCAATAATGCAATCTGCCTTCGCTCTCCCTTTGCCCTTTTTAGCCGAATGTTGTTTCTTTTCTCATGCACTCTCCCAACCTACCTTCCTCTGTCCGTCCCTCTCTCCTCCATCCCTTCCTCCTCCAATCTTCCTGCCTCCAACCCTCCTGCTCCAACCCTCTTTCCTCCATCCCTCCCTTTTCCATTTCTCCCTCCTTCATCTACTCCCCCTCCATCCCACTCCCCTGCCAACTCTCCCTCTCCCCAATCCACTCCATCCCTCCCTCCACTCCCCCCCCCCGCTCCTTTAAACAATTTGTTTAAATATTTCTATTGAGAAGTGATATCTAACTTGAATATTGTTCTAGTCTTGGATGAATAAATGTGTTTTGGGATTTGTTTCAGTTGTGAATCACAGGTGCTTCAGGACACAGCCTCATTAAATTTCCATTCCTAGCTTCCCAATCTTGCTTATTTCTTAATTTCCTTCCTGTCTGATTGATCCTTTAATGTATTCAGTTGGAAACTGTTTTGCAAAGACCAGGAAAAAGTCTCCATACGTTATTTAGTTGTGACAGTAAAACCTTTAGGAAGCTTTTAGGAAAACTGAAAATTCCAAATTTTAAATCCTCAGATTTAAGCAACAGAAATTAATATAAATACATTTCCCATTGTTAGCCTGGTAACTTAATGAGCACTGATGACACAATGTTTGAATATAATAGAATTTCACACCAAAGTATTAAAATCTCATGGATCACTGTTTAAAGTAATGCTTAAAAGCATCTTTTGGTTTATTTAGAAAATGTTCTAGACTGGAGAATGTTTGGTGACTCCATGTATTTGCTAATTCTGTTTAATGATAATTATCTTTGGGAAGGCCCAGGAAGTGGATTCTTGCAGTTTTCAAATCATAGAGATGCAATTACTATGAAAACAGGGAAGATCATTTGGTACCCAAACAATTCCACATTGAAATTAGAACAGAAGTTGAACCTGTTCCATTTTAACTATCTGAATTGTTAAAAGGCAGAATAGCCACAGCCATGCTATGGAACTTGCTTCTATTAAATCTCTAATCGTGGTTCTCCGTTATTTGATATGAGATGTCTTGTCTTGCACATTGTACGTCAGCTGAAATTTGTTCTTGCTTTTGGAAATGCAAGGTTCATGGTTTCGCTGAATCTGGCAAACATTTAACACTGGGACAGAATTTTACAGTTGACTTCAGCCTTGCTTGTTTTAAGACTTTTTCATGTAGACAGAATCTCAGTTGTAGAAGGATTTTACCAGCAATCCAAAGTATCTAGTGTTTCATTCAAATATCTGGTGTTCCTCCCATTAATCTGTATATAGTGTTCCTGACGGGTCTAACAAACATAAGGAAGCTGAGGTTCCAAATCTAACTGTCAAAGTGCATTATAACTCAGCCTTATAAATAAGGTGGCTACGAGAACAGGCCGGAGCTTGAGAGCTCTGAGGTGAGTAACTCACCCCCTGACTCCCCAAAGCCTATCCACTATATACAAGGCAGAAATCTGGAGTTGTCTGCGTGAGTGCAACTCCTACGGCATTCAAGAAGCTCAGTACTGTCCAGAATAAAGTAGCCCACCTGACTCATACCCCATCCACTTCCTTAAACAGTCATTTCCTTCACCATTGACACGCAGTGCTAGTAGTGTGCATCATTCATAAAGTGCACTGCAGAAACTCATCAATGCTCCTGCCACAGCATTTCACAAAACCATGACATTTACTGCCTGGAAGGACAAGGGCAGCATAGAAACACCACAAAGTGAAGGTTTCCCTCCAAATCACATACAATGACTTGGAAATATCTTTCCCTTTCTTTCACTGTCACTGGGTCAAAATTCTGGAACACCCTTTCTAACTGCAATGTGGATGTACGTACATCAAATGGACTGCAGCAGCTGAAGGCAGTTCACCACCATCTACTTGAGGGCAAGAGAGATTTAAAATAATAGCCAATCTCATGATCCAGCTCCTGATAGTCTTAATTTGTCAAACCGATTTGATTGTAATTTTTGAAAAAAGAATTATTGAGTTTATGTAACCAATGTACAAACAGTTGCTAATCAAGAGGTCAAAAGCATTTCCATCAGTCATTCCCAGAATATGAACAAGTCAGAGGCAGACTAAAGCTCCCACTTGTCTGCCTTGTATATGCTTCCTCCTGAACCAATGTGATATTTCTGCTGCTTACGCTTGACTTTTTTGTGGTCCCTTGGAGCGAAATTTCTAACTTTGTATAATTTGTGCTTAATTATGGGTAGTTTTATAATGTGATCTCATGGGCTAAAACTCAACGAATCTTTGGTACTGTGTTTGTTTGTGGGGAGTGGAGGAAGGAAGATTGTTGCACTTAGTAAGCACTGCTGTACTTTCCAGAGAAAATGGTTTGAGGCTATTTCATTGGGGAGACAAAACTTTGATCTCATTCTGGATTCGATTCCAACACAGATTGTGGTGTTTCTTAATCCGTAAAGTCATTGCAGTAGCCAGTCCCGAACTCAAGTTTGTTAAATCAGTCCAGTGTTCTATGATTTAATTTTCACTGGCTGGTATTGCAACTGAATAAATGAATAAAGCTATTAGATCTTGTACAACTGCATGAATAATAGTAAAAGATGAACCAGTGACTCATCTTAGCGAGGAAGGCGCAGAAGATGACTTTACACTGATGTGCTGCTTCAATGTTTTAAAATAAATGTCGGAAAACTGTTTTTTTTCAAAATTGCAGACCCCATTCACTTTTTCTTTTATTGATCCATCTCCCAATAACTAGTTTAAAAACATCAACATACACCTTCCCCATTCATTGTGTAGTCAGGAGTCCAATTTGATGTGAACCAAGCAAAGGGTTTGATGATTTCATGAATGGGGATTGATTCTTTATCTTTCTGGAGAGAGCATGTGCTCAGGTTCCATATTTAGGATGAAGAAAAAGAAATGAGGGGTAATGATTTTGAGTGTTTCTGTGCAACAGAATGGGATTATCACAACGTGTTGTAGGAAAGAGGTCTGTATTCAAGCCCTTAGCTAATTGCAACAAGATCAAGGCAATAAATTAACTCCAAAATTATTTTACTGAATTTCCCCATATTTTTGGAACACAGCTCCCCTGGAGAGCACCTTGGCTTTTGAAAGTTGGTGTGAGCCTTGATATTGTTGATGTGTGGGGAGAGGGAGGCCGATTTGTTTCGTAACATGTGTTAACTTGTTAAGTATCCATTTATCAGATATAACGTTACTGATGATGAAAGCACTCGTTTCCTGGTTTGTTATGTGACTGAAGGCGTAACTAATTTTTCTTTCTTTTTTTTCATTTAACCCATTTCTCAGGCATCTCATACACAGAATACCGCACAGGTATAAAACCATTTACTAATCTTACACGTAGTTGTAGCTGATTGTGAAATTGTAAAGTACTGAATGAAATACTTGCAAGTACACACCAATATAAAATTGGTACAAGTGTGTTAAAATTGTACATAAAACATACTTTTGAACTTCAATGACAAACAAACTCTTAATAAGATACAAATTTCTGAGGTATTTTCTGACAATTGTCTGATGTTAAGATAATCAGCACATTAAGAATGCTAATTCATTGAGTAAAATACAGCTTCATATCAATTGATGTACGAAACTCGAGTAATGTTTGGGGGCTTTGCTATGGAAGCATTGATATTCCACTGATTTGAAGGGAAGTCTATTATTAACAACAGTTTATTGAAGCTTCCCACATTTCCAGTCTTTCCCAACCTCGGTCTGATTTGTGTACTGATATAATCGTCTTCTGTTCAGAGAAATTCTCTGAGCAGCTGCACAACCTGAAATTAAACTGATCTTTCTTTAAATGTCCCTGAACCACGGCCGCCGCCCGCTCTCCCCCTCCCCCAGCCCCAACACTTTCCCTTCCCTCAATTATGTATGTGTCAGTTTCAAATCAATTCCACAATTGCTAAATCAACCAAAAAGCAAGCTTGCACTTTGGATCAGATTACCAATCGCCAGTTGCTGGAGGAAATGTTCCCTGTTTTCCTTTAGTTAAAAAAAAGGGAAGAGTATTTGGGCTGTTAATGAGATAATGCTGGTGTACAGGTCTAAACTGGATAGGTTTTATTGAAGAGCCAGTAGGGGTATGATGGGCTGAATGACCTCCCTCAGTCAAATTTTTAAAAAGAGATCAAAAGAAGTGGATGAAATATACAGGTTACAATTGCAGCAATCTTAATATTGACCATAAGACAGCTGAAGAGAAAGCCAAGAACATCATTATCAAACAAATTGGGTGGTTTGAGAAGTTCTGCTGATGTGGTGGTGAGTGTATCAAACTATCCACCATCATCCTTTCATTGTCATCTCTCAAATCTTATCATCCTAAACTCTGCTCCTTATATTCTCACACCTTCCTCCTCCTGTTGTTTCTGCTCAGGACCTTGTTGTAATTATATAGTGCCTCTCATGACCACCAAATGACTCAATATGCTTCAATCCAATGGATACTTCACTGAGACTTATCACTGTGTGAAACATGTAGCACAGGCAGCTATGTAAAGCTGCTTTGAGTGAGAGAGCTGAGGGATAAATATTGAGTACGACACCAGGGAGAATACCCCACTTTTCTTTAGGATAATGTCGTAGCATCTTTCATGTCCATCTGAGAACACAGTCAGGGCTTCCATTTACATCTCATCTGAATGACTGTACCACCAACAGTGTAGCACTTCCTCAGTATCACACTGGGACTGTTAACCTGGATTGCACACTCAAATCTCTGGGGCAAGACTTGAACCCAGAACCTTCAGACTCCGA
The DNA here is from genome assembly GCA_024679065.1 of Sphyrna mokarran. Lineage (NCBI taxonomy): Eukaryota > Metazoa > Chordata > Chondrichthyes > Carcharhiniformes > Carcharhinidae > Sphyrna > Sphyrna mokarran. The sequence goes on along the minus strand of JAGIQG010000006.1, from coordinate 129,485,486 downwards.
GGAGGGAGAGCTACCCACTGAGTTACAGCTTCAGAAGGTGTTTGACTGATTTTGGATTTATGTTGATTTGGAGATCTGCAGAATTCATAAAGATGGCCATTGATAGTGTTCAAACCATTCTTTATACCAGCACTGGCAACAGCTCAACACATTGCAAAATAATATTACTCACACAAAACAAAAATGTCATTATAGTTTGGCTATCCATCCCTACAATTTTCTGCTTTGCAACACTTTCTCACTCTCTCAGTTACACTCAAACTCACACTCACTCACTCTCACAGGGAGCCAAAAGAAAAGTGGCTAAGCACAAAGGAAAAAGGGACATGTTTTCTCTCTGTTTGAGGTGGAACATCTCTCTCTCTCACACGCATTCACACACATAGTCACACACAAACACACTCTCTCACACACACACACACTCTCTCTCACACACTTTCACACACACTCTTTCACGCACACACTCTCACACGTACACTCTCGTGTACATACACTTTCTCTCACACTCTCTCACGTCTGTCTCACACACACACTGTCACTCTGACACTTTCCCTGGCACTCACTCACACACACTCTGGATGAGGAGATCTGATTGTTTTTGTTCCTCTAATTGAAAGGTTTTGAGGCAGAATGGAGTGAGTCTGATTGTTGTTCTGGTGAATCAATACTTGTGAATTGAGCTTGTTGTTGAGGTTCTACTCTGGGACTATTGTCACACTGGAGCTGCTGTAACTGAGGGGAGATGGGGCAAACAAGTCGCTCTCAGTAACGTTCAACAATCAAGGTTCAACAGGCTTCTTAGAGTTCAGACCTGTCAAAGATGGGTTACAAGAAAAAATGTGTTTCTCTGCCACATTGTCTTTGAGCTGAAATTCCAATCTTTGTAGATACAAAACTGCATTGAACAGGCCACGGAATATAAAATCTCTCAACACCAGGTGTCTCATTGTTCAGAACACACACATACACGAAGCTCCAATACGTTCCTGGTTTAGACAATGTACAAGCATGTCTATCATCTGGGGCAGTCCTGGGGTGTTCTCAGTAAAAACCTGATCAAACATTCCACTGAAATGTCCATTTGGTGTCCTGCTAAAAAGAGAAATGGTCGTATTGTATATTGTGACAAGCTGGTGGTCCGTGTGTACAATGTTGCAAGGAGTGCAGACTGAAAAGCTCTCTTTATCTCTTATGTCAGACGTTCTTTTGTGATTGTTACTAAGACACCTTTGTTACCAGACCTGGAAGGGGAGGTTGGAGATACAATTCCATCTTTTTTTTTGACTATATGTTCTCAGAAACAACTTCTTTTACGAACATGCCTTCTGCAAATAGCAGTTTTTTAGACACTTCTCCATTAGTAAATTGAAAACTCTTTTGAGCTCGAACTTGCTACATCCCTAACTAGCTGCTGCACCCAGCATTAATGCACTCTTCAGAGTTCATTTTGATTATTACATTACACCTGCATCAACGGAGTGATTTGTTACAATATTCAGCAGCATCAAATTGAGTAAATGTCGATATAAATGGATTAGATGGAAGTAGCTGCACTGCTGACAAAGGACAGGGGGACATGTAGGAGCTGAGTCCCACACACTAATAACCTATCTCAGCACAGCAGACTGCCAGCCAGAGCTTAAAGACTGCCACAAGGTGTAATCTAATTCAAATATCATTTGGCATCTAACTAGCAAAGAGCTTTACAAAGTGTTTTCTCAATCCTGCCTTTAACTTTCAAAGTTCCTTCTAGAGATGTCATAAGATGATTTTTGTATCGATGCTACAATTATCTTGCAGGTAATCACAATATTCCAACAATTTCCCAAACTTGAGCCTGTACTTCCATTCATTAATCTCATTATTTCCTTTCTGGGCCTTTCAATGAATCCCTACCCTGCAGAAGGGGGCCATTCAGCCCATAGAGCTGGCACCTACAGCAATCCCACCCAGGGTCTATCCCCATAACCCCACATATTTAGCCTCCTAATCCCCCTGACAGTAGGGTCAATTTAGCACAGCCAATCAACCTAACCTGCACGTTTTTAGACTGTGGGAGGAAACCGGAGCATCCAGGGGAAAACCACACAACACGGAAAGAAAGTGCAGACTCCACCCAGACAATGACCCAAGGCCGGAATTGAACTTTGGTCTCTGGTGCTATGAGGTAGCAGTGCTAACCACTGTGCCCATCTGTATAGGTCTGAGAAAATCTGAATTCAGCTTCATGTTTTATCAAATCTGGGCTCCGTGGCAATATCTTTTCAAATCCAAGAAAGGCATGCACATTGCTGATGATTCAGCTCCCTCTTTTTGGAGTTGACAGATTTGTGTTGTGTTTGGAATGTTTTTTTTCCCAGGACAGATGTGTGCCACATTTATCCTGACATGGGTAAACATGGCCAACATTAAACAGACATGAGGATATTGTTACACAGAACAAGACACAGCTGGAAGTGAGTTATACAACTGTAATTCAATCAGGCGACAGCATAAGCAGATGAGGAACACCATTGTGCTTCACACAGATCACTGGAAGCTCAGCGTTTTCCCGGTACCTCTACATTTGGTCCATAGCATTTTATGCAGCTTAGTTTTCAAAATCTAATTGACTTGGAATACAGTTGAGCTACTAATTTGTAAATTTTGTTGAATGAAGAATTTGCTGAGTTGAACTGAGAAAAGTTGTGGAGTAAACTGCTGATAAGATATTTGATTAGGTGACCAATGGGAAGCCATTACTTAAATGGGAGTCCCAATCATAAATGAACTGTTGAATGCTTCACTGCTTTATTTCTAATGCTCACATGTCCAGGGTGACATGGTGGCACAGTGGTTAGCACTGCTGCCTCACAGCGCTAGGGACCCAGGTTCAATTCCTAGCTTGGGTCATTATCTGTATGGAGTCTACATGTTCTCCCTGTATCTGGGTGGGTTTCCTCTGGGTGCTCCAGTTTCGTTCCACCATCTGAAAGATGTGCTAGTTAGGTGCATTGACTATGCTAAATTCTCCCTCAGAGTACCCAAACAGGTGCTGAAGTGTGGCAACTAGGGAATTTTCATGTTAACTTCATTGCAATGTTAATCTAAGCCTACCAGTGGCACTAATAAATAAACTTAAATTTAAACTCTGTACAGGATGTTATGAGTTCATTTTAAAATATAAACTGGTTGCATTCATTGGTACCTGAGAATGATGGAATAATTTGACAGTTGTTGCATTATACCTGACTGGCTGGAAAAGCAAACTAGACATTTGAACAAACAAATCACGTCCTTTAATTATCAACCAATCCCGTCTCCCCGACAGCCCGCGCCAGTGAAAAACAAGCAGTAGTTAACGGTCTATAATAATAGGATGGGGGAATTTGATGATATTAAAAACATTTGAAAAGAATGATGTGTGAGAAGCCTAAGCTATCCAAAAGAACAACAAAGGATAAAGAACAGCACAGGTCCAGAAAGTCTGTTGTTTCTGTGTACATTTTGGACAGTTTGGTAAAATTCAGTCAAGGCTTTTGTAAAAATTCATCTACTTTCAAGTTAAATCTTCACATATTTGAATACCTTTTAACTTAACCAATCCATTTAGTTAGACAGAATAGCTATAAAGTCATCTTTTCTCTCCCCTTGTTTCTCACTAAATTCTGAAAATACTTCTTGTTCCCTTGTGCAGGGGTCTTTATTACACATTTCCTTCTTCACTGAATACTTTCTCACACTCATTAGCAACGCTATGCCCCTCCTGTAAGGGAATCTTACACTCTGCCATTAACTTAGAGCTCAACTACTATTTATATACCGTGGGGTTGGTAAGGGAGACGTCCCTTCATATGCAGGTTTGATATAAAATGTAATCCGAACAAGAATAGACTATTTGCTCCCTCAAGCCTGCTCTGCCATTCGGTAAGATCATGGCTGACCTGATTGTGGTCTCAACTCCATTTTCCTGCTCATCACCCACAAGTCCTTTTCGATCATAAATCTATGTAACTCAGTCTGGAGTGTATTTAATAATCTGGCCTCCACTGCTTTATGGGGAAGAAACTTCCAAAGACTAACTACCACTGAGAGAAGAAATTTCTCCTCATCTCTGTCTTAATGGGAGACCGCTTATTTTTAAAATGTACTTCCTATTTCTAGATTCCCTCATGAGGGAAACATTCTCTCAGCAGCTACCCTGCAAGTTTCCTCAAAATCCTCTATGTTTCAATAAGATCACCTTCATTCTTGTAACCTCCAATGAGTGTAGACCCAACCTACTTATCCTTTCCTCATCAAACAACTCCTTCATCCCAACAATGTGTTGAGTAAAGCTTCTCTAAACCAGCCTCCAATACAAATATATCCCTCAAGTAAGGAGACCAAACTGCACACAGTATTCTAGATCTCCTTGTATAGTTGTAGTAAGACTTCTTTACTTTTACACACCATTGCCCTTGCAATGAAGGCCAGCATTCCATTTGCCTTCTTAATCATTTGCTGTTCCTGTGAGCTAACTTGTTGTGATTCATGTACAAGGATACCCAGATCCCTCTGAACCGCAGCATTCTGCAGACTCTCTCCACTTCAAAATATTCTGCTTTTCTATTCTTCCCACCGTTCATTTTCCCATATTCTGCTTCATTTGCCAAATTTTTGACCATTCACTTTACCTGTTTATGTCGCTTTGCAGAATTTTTGTTTCCCACCAATCTCTGTATTGTCAGCAAATTTGACTACAATAAACTTAGTGCCTTCATCCAAATCATTAATATGGATTGGAGATAGTTGAGGACCCAAAAATAATCTCTATGGACCTGCTGGTTAGTCTGCCAACCACTCTACTTCCTGTTAGTTTGCAAAACCTCAGTCCAAATATCATGAGCTTGAATCTTGTGTAGTAACCTTTATATGACATTTACATAGAACATAGGACATTACAGTGCAGTACAGGCCCTTTGGCACTTGATGTTGCGCCGACCAATGGAATGAGTCTAATGACCCTCTAACCTAAACTATCCCAATGTTATCCATATGCCTATCCACTGACCATTTGAATGCCCTTAAAGTTGGTGAGTCTACAACTGCTGCAGGCAGGGCATTCTACATCCTTACTACCCTCTGAGTAAAGAACCTACCTCTGACATCCGTCCTATAACTACCACCCTTTAATTTAAAGCTATGTCCCCTCATGTTAGCCATCACCATCCCAGGAAAAAGGCTCTCATTGTCCACCCTATCTAATCCTCTGATCATCTTTAATGCCTCAATTAGGTCACCTAAATGCCTTTTGGAAATCCAAAATACTGCAGGGGGGATTTTACCCCACTCATCCCAAAACTGTAAAATCTCGCCTGAGGTGAACAGATATTCCCATGCTCCACTCCTCACCCACTCCGAATCCTGTAGTGGGCAAAGTGATAAAATTCTGGCCCACGTCTACTGGTTCCCCTTTATCCGCCCTGCTTGTTACATTCTTTAAATAAACTCTCAAAATCTGTCAAACATAATTTTCCTATCTTTTCTCTAAATGTTTTGCTACTATTCCTTAATAATGGATTCCAGCATTTTCCCAGTGAAAGATGTTGGGCTAATTGGCCTAATGTTTCCTGCTTTCTCTCTCCTCCCTTTCTTGAATAGTGATAACAGTAATAAACTGATCTTTTTACCGAGTGGCAGGCAGTGGCTAGTGAGGTACCACAGGGATGAGTGCTAGGATTCCAGCTATTCACAATCTGTGTTAATGATTTCAATGAGGGAGCTAAATGCAATATCTCCAAATTTGCAGATAAAACAAAGTTGGCTGGATGGGTGAGCTGTCAGAAGGATGCAGAAAGGCTTTAGTGGGATTTGGACAAGTTGAGGAGTGGGAAAATGCATGACAGATACAGCATAACGTGGATAAATGCAAGGTTATCCATTTTGATAGCAAAAACAAAAAGGCAAATTATTATGAGAACAGCTATAAATTGAGTGAGGGAATATATTTTTATTCACTCATGGGATATGGGCATCACTTGCTGGATCAATGTTTATGATCCATCCCTAATTGCCCTGAAGCTGACCCTCTGACCCAGCCACTTTCAGAGGGCATTTAAGAGTCAACCAAATTGACTCTGGATCTGGAGGCCAAACCAGGAAAGGAAGGCAGATTTCCTTCCATAAAGGAAAAACCAGATGGGTTTTTATGGCAATTGACAATGGTTTCATGGTCATCATTACATTCTTAATTCTTTCACTATCTGCCACAGTGGAATTTGAACCCCAGGGCAGTATGCTGGGACACTGGGTTACTAGTCCAGGGACAATACCACTGTACCACCACTTCCTCATAATGTTCAATGAGACCTGGGTATCCTCATACACCAGTCACTGAAGGTAAGCATGCAGCTGCAGCAGGCAGTAAAGATGGCAAATTGTACATTGGTTTTCATAATGAGAGGATTTAAATACATGATCGCTGCAATTACACAGAATCTTAATAAGGCTGCACCTGGAATATTATGTGCAGTTTGGTCTCTTTATCTGAGGAAAAATGTTGTTTCATTTGAGGGAGTATAGAGACGGCTTACCAGATTGATTCTTGGGATGGTAGGATTGATGTTTGAGGAGAGATTGAATCGCTTAGAATTGTTTTCACTGTAATTCAGAACAGTCAGGGAGATTTCTTAGAAACCTATAAAATTGTAACAGGAATAGACAGTTAGATGCAAGAAGCACATTCCTGATGGTGATGGTGTCCAGAACCAGGGACCATAGCATTAAGGATAAGGGGTAAAGCTTTTATGACAGAGATGAGGAGAAATCTTTTCACCCAGAGAGTAGTGAACCTGTGAAATTTGCTACCACAGAAAGTAGTTGAAACCAGAACATTGTATGGTTTCAAAAGCATTAAGTATAGCACTTGGAGTGAAAGGGATCAAAAGAGATGGGAGAAGATGGGATCAGGCAATTGAAATGGATGATCAGCCATGATCAGAATGAATGGCAGAGCAGGCTCAAATGGATAAAGGGTCTCCTTCTGCTCCTATTTTCTTTGTTTCTATGGTGTTACGTTTTCAATTTTCCAATCTACTGGAACCTTTCCAGAACCTAGGAAATTTTGGATGGTGATAACCAATTCACCCAGTATCTTGGCAACCATTTGTTTTAAAACCCAAGGATACTGGCCAACAGGTGCAGGAGACCTGAAAGCATTTATCCCATTAGTTTTCCAAGCACGTTTTCTCTAATCCTCATGATTGATTTAGATTCCTCCCTTCCTTTTGCCTCTTACTTTCCGAGTTTTCTTAGGATGTTCTTGTATCTTCTACATGAAAGTACATACAAAATATTCATGCAAAATCTCTGCCATTTCCTTATTTCCCTTTCGTTTCTCAGTCTCACCCAATGCTCACTTTAATTATGCTTTTACTTTTTTATATATGTTTCAATACTATTACAGTTTTTATATTTCTTGCTAGATTATTCTCATATTCTAATTTCTCTATTGTACTTTTAGTCATCTTTTGATAGTTTCCAAAATGTTACCATTATTCTGGTCAACCATTAAACCTCACAGGATTACACTTCCCTTTCAATTTGGTACCATCCTTAACTTTCTGAGTTAGTCATATGTGATGCACTCTTCTTGTACAGTCTTTCTTTCTCAATGCAAAATATTTTTGTTGCGCGAGGTGAAATATCTCCTGAAGTGTCTGCCACGACCTTTATACCTTTTAACCAGTTCATTTTAGCCAACTCTGAATTCATATCCTTCTCATTTGACTTTATTTATATTTATGATACTAGTTTCTGATTCATATTTCTTACCCTTAGAATGAAGGAGAAATTTGAACACGTTATGATCACTGTTGCCTAGTGGATTATTCACAATGAGGTCATTAACTAATCCTGTCAGGATCGAGGTGAAACATGAAGTTGTTTTATTTCTCTGACCATAACTGAACATATTAAACAATGTCTTTGATCAGACTAACTTAATTTAAACAGTACCATATGTCATTGCATTTTACATAATAGCGAAGATACAATACTTCCCCCAGCATGTGTTTCTTCAACTAAATTAAATCTAACATCTTTCCTGCTGCTAATTGTTTAGATTTGGGGACGATCCAATTACACAGTGTTCTGCTTACATCCCACTTTAACCGGATCAGAGGTAGATGTCACACACATCCTGCTGAACAATGTAATCAGGGACTTCAGGACATTGGCTGATTCTCAGTTATCCAGAAGGGCTTATAAACTCTTTCAGTCTTTGATGAAATAACCTAAATACCTAACTCATTTGCATTTTAACCAACATTCAGTTCTGTGTTCTCAGTCAACTGTGCGATTAGACTTTGAAAATGCAACATTTCCATGTAAATCCTTTCTGTGGAAAATGGTCACTAAACCCAAAAGATAACCACATATTGAATCCATGATCAGATCACTTCTTTCAATCTGTTTGAGCTATTGCATAGTGCAGTGAAAATCCACTATCCCTTTAACTGTCCCTCCTTTCCTGAACTGAAATACCTTCCCTTCATTCACCAGCAATTCTGGGTAGCACTGGCTGTGATTGGCAACTCACTACATGGGGCACTTGTGGAGCCCAACCCAACAGTTAAACTTCACAATTGTGAGAGAGTTTTCAGCAGCAAATGATGTTCACTACACTTTTTAGACTTGCTTCAGTTTGCATTTTGGTAATTTAATAATTAATGAGTGAGCGAAGGTGAACAGTCATTGAGTTCTTTATGGTTATTTTTCATTGCCTTTTTAATTGACAATTTTTGATATTTAGTAACTTCTGTTACAGGTTAGAACTCTAGCACTGCAATAGCCATATAATGTACTGACCAGACACACTTCTTGCTCTTTACAGACACAGTGCCAATATAAACCTTCACCGTAAGCTTCTGACCAAAGAACTGGATGAAATGGGGTTGGATCCCGCTCCACCACTTGCCAAGGACCTCCGTGAAGAATTCTTGGCCAAGATCTACGGTGGACACCACGGAATAGGGCTGGACATGAGGGATGAAGCCAGTTCACCAGCAGGAACAGAAGATTCTCACACCAATGGCTACACGAGGGTGACGGCAGATGATTACATGGTGCTGGACCTCAGCACTACATCTAGTGTTCAGTCCAGCAGCAGCATTCACTCATCGCGGGAATCAGAGGCAGAGAGTGATGAGGGCATCCTGTTGGATGACATCGATGGGGCCAGTGACAGTGGTGAATCCACTCACAGAGCAGAGGCCCAGTCCCAAGCTGCCGGTTCCAGTCATGAAGTTCTAGAAGCTTCCATACTGCAGGCGGCATCGACTAGCAATGGCGGAATCATGTGTATTATCTGCCATAAAATGTACAGCAACAAGGGGACTCTGAGGGTTCACTACAAGACAGTCCACCTCCGTGAAATGCACAAATGCAAGGTTCCTGGTTGCAACATGATGTTCTCCTCTCTGCGGAGCCGGAATCGGCACAGCCAGAACCCTAACCTACACAAAAATGTCCCCTTCGCCTCCATAGATTAATGCAAGCCTCTACTCCAGGTGGCCCTGATCTGTGGAAACTGCCAGGCCTTTTTGACATCAGGTGCTTAGTCTGCAGTTTTTGCCCTCTGAACCTGGGGTTTGGACATAAGGAGCAATTGTTTCAGCTCGGTAGATTGAAACCCCAGCTCTGATTGAAATGCTCATGCTTAATTCATCTCCAAAGAGACAATTTGAACTAACTGTGACTGTTGCCTGCAAAATAAAAAGTACCTTCTCGTTGTCATTGTGTACTTAACTACTTGTCAGCTTTTGAAAGAAACTTTGATTGAGCATGGTGGCTTATTTTGTAAATACTGTGCCCTTAAAAGGCCAATGATGTAAATCTATTATACTATCATCCTGATAAGCCAAGGCCCTCCTTTTATAATATTTGTGGTTTGTGAAAATTTCCTCCAAAATCAGCAACATGGAACTTATAAAGTAAGATTCACATTTCTCTTTTAATTTGTCACGCAACTGTCAGATTTGGGCTAAATGTATCTGTTGTGTGTGCAGACTTGGGCATGTGATGCCATTTTGTAACCTTGTCCTTTCTTTTCATAAGAGGACACAACCTTGTGATTGGAGTCAAGCCATTCAGGGCTGATGTCAGGAAGCACTTCTTCACACAAAGGGGAGTGAGAAATCTGGAACACTGTCTCCCCAAAAAAACCTGTTGCAGCTGTGGGGGTGGGAGTCAATGTCAAAACTAAGATGGATGGATTGTCACTGAGTGAGGATTTTAGCATCCTGGAATGAAGGTGGGTAGATAGAGTTGAGGTGTTGATGAACCATGATGTATTGAATGGCTGGAGAGACTCGGGTGTTCCAGAGTGTAAAATCAGTAGCTTTCTCCTGTTGTCGCTGCGTCACTATTTATAAACTAGAACAGCTGGCCTGGCCTTTACCATATTTAATACTATTTTGTGTTTTATCAACAGTTCTGTGGCCCTCCCCCAAAACGATAGACATATTCCATTCACAGGGATCATCTGGAGATGAGGATGTATTCCTGCCTATCTCTAAACCCCTGTTGCTGCCTCCAGCCTGATTACTCTCCAGGTTCTGTATTACTATCTTCTTGCGTATTTTCACATTGGTAGCATTCGTTTTAGCTGCCTGGGCACTAAGCTCTCGAATTCCTCCCATATATCTCTCCATCTCTTACACACTCTCTCTTTCTTTCTTTCCGTTTAAGACACTCATTAAAACCTATCTCTTTGACTAAACCTTTAATCACCCATGCTAATATCTTCATACATGCTTCAATGTTAAATTTCAATCTGATAATGTTTCTGTGATGTGCTTTGGGAAGTTTTGTCACGCTAAAGGTGTTATATAAACACAATTTGTTGTTGTTATGCCCCCACTCTATGAAAAGAGCCAGGATTAGGAACAGTTTGTCAGGAATAGCATGAGTGTTGGTAAGTACTCCCACTCTATGGAATGGCTGAGATTGCAAGGATAGTCCTGCTAGATGTATGGCCAATGTTCAATCTGACCAGTTTAAAATGAATGGACCTTTCCACATTTAGTTATGCTTGTCTCTTTTCAGTCATCATGTTATCAATTGTGTTGGGCATTTTTCTTTGCACAGGATATAAGGACATAATGAGATAGGCAGACATAAGATACTTGATACTTTTAATATTCATTGGTCAATATTAGAGGGTTCACATGCGTAAGGCAAGTGCAAGGAACAGACATATCAGGTCCAATACACCCCACTCATACACCATGAAATCTTGCAGTTAGTAAGATGTCAGTCACTAACACATTCTGACCAGAGTGGTCTCTTTGTAGGGACGTGCACTGAAACCCCGCAGACAACCAGTGATAGAGTTCAGGTTTATACCTCTGGTTCCCAGTCTCTCATTTTAGAAATGTTTCTGTTTGGGCCAACACTCGATAGAAATATTGTCACATTCGTACAAACCATTGTCCACTGCATTATTCTGAATAACTCATTCACACTAGCAAGTAAGTCACAAAATAGAAAGAATTCTGAATTCTATTTGGATTTAGCTCTAGGGGAATACGTTAATGTCAAACTGGAGCGGATACCAGGGCTCAGGATCCCATACCAGAGGTATCACCAGGGTTAGCTAATTAGAACGTAGGATTTAGTTATAAAGGAAAGGTCATTAGTCCAACAAGTTTTCCCCTCTTTAATTTCCCCAACTCTACCTCCCTGACATTTTATCTAATCGCCCAGACCCTCCCGAATACCGCAGAATTACTCTGTTGTTTTGAACACACTTCAATCCAACAGTCCACAGCCTGACTGTCACTCTTGTGTCCCTGATACCTAATCGTTGCAAGTAAATTTATTTTAACTTTTCAAAGCAAGTTTTATTACTTCGAGCTAGCAGTAAAGGCACTTATTTGGCCGGAACAGTCTTAATCCAGGTTAACGGAGCACATTGAGAGTAAGTGGTGTTTATGAGGGATGGGGGTGTGGTTACTACAGAAACCTCTACCAGCTAACTTCAGAGGAATGCTTTCTTAAATTACCTCCAAATATCGCAAAATAAGGCCTTTGGCTCATCGGTATCACCTGATTGTTAGTTTTTTTTTCTGTCCTGTCATTGTGTAGAATCTTGCTGGGAGAAGGATTCTGAAAGAGAGGAGACTGTGAAAGTAATGGTTTGTTCTCGGGGCAGTTTGGTTTATATTGGGTTTGAAAAGTTTTTCTTTTTCTCTTTCCTTTGTAACTTTCGCTAATATTTTTTTTCCAGTAAGATGAAACACGGCTTGTTTAGTTCCTTGCTGGAAATAACGCCATGGAACCGCTGGTATGCTTTCAGTATCTCTTAGTGCATCTGTAGTATTTGTATCTGCATCCCAGTCACGCACTTTTCCAACCCCACAGGGTGAAATGGGTCATTTTAAACACCATTCTCTTTCTTAGCCGCCGAGCTCACCCCCACCATCGAAGGTCCACTTAGTTCCAAAAGGCAGTTCCCTCTGTGACCACCTTTGGTGGACACCAACATTTTAAATGTTTTGCACGGGTACTGAAGGGACCGCAAACTCTTTACAAACAATCCATTTTTTATTGTTAGGACACGAATATTCGTCCAAAAACCATATCAACGTGGTGGGTTCTACACCTGGGAACCTACCAAGCCTTGAAGAGTTCGCAGAGCCCAGTGTTGCTGCAAACACACAGTTGGATAACAGAGCTTTGAGCGATGTAGATGTATTTAGGGTTATTCTCCAGGCCGCATTGTTTTGAGCACACCAGGGCAGCTCCGAGAGCTGCTTTTGTGGTCACATCTTATGGAGCTTCATGTTCCAATGAGTAGCACTCAACAGAAAGAGTGTTCCTAATCATTCCTTAATGACGGAGCCATAATGAAACGCTTTTCAATGGAGTTTATTGGTCTTACAATTGAAGCGTGTTGCAGACTGAAATCTGTGTTGTGTGAACATGTAAATCCCGGTGCTGAACACGAGAATGAAAAAGGGAGATAAATTTGATATTAGGAAACATGGGAAGAGTATTCCGAGCACCGAAACACTGATTTCAGACTAGAGAAAGAGCCTTAGAGAAAGCTCCCTTTAACAGGGAACCGCTCTCAATTCAGAATATTTTAACTTTCCCAATCGATACAGATTCAACTTATTGATCTGATTGGTTGAGATAAAAACAACCTCAGAAGGAAAGCCAGTTGTTGGTGGGGAAGGAACTGAGATATTACAGCTTCCCCTCCCACTGAGAGCAGACTGCCATCAAAACTCGCCCAGGCCCCCCCAACAATGCTGGAGCTGTGAGCTGGGATTACAGTCACATTGGGGGGGGGGGGGGAGGTATCGAAACCGACTCCTCAGAAACTTAACGACTACAGTCTTAGTGAATAGCATGCGATCTTGGTCTTAAAATCAGTAAGTTTGTTCTGGTCTGTCTCGCGCAGAGAGAGAGAGAGAACTTGTTGGAGATTTTGGTTTTTTTATTATTGAAGAGTGGGAGAGAAAGAAATATGTTCTACAGGGATGAGGTGGAAACTTTAAGGAAAAGGCAACACCGCTGGACGCACTTACAGAGTTACTGATTGAGAAATTGTGTTGATAGAGGGGACCAGAATAAAAGAATAGTATCAGTCATTGTTTTTTTTCACATTTGGTTCTTAATTTTCGTCCTTATCACCTTCCCTCCAAATATCCAACTATTCACTTTGTTAGATGTCCTCTTGGCTGCATTAGTTACCGTACAGTGTTGTCTGAAGACTAGCCGGATATTTCCGTGCTGATAAAGTGTGTGTGTGAGAGAGAATCATTGGCCGGTGCGTTTGACCCGACGGAGGTGAAAATGAGTAACATTAATGTACATCTTAAACACTTGCTCTATCCGCGGCTTAGTTACTTTTGGAAGGTTGTTCGGCCCTGTTATCATGTGCAAACAAATTCAGATCTCACATCTGTGCCTGAACTGGATTTTTTTTATTATATATAAAACTGCTTGTGCGTTTTATAAACATGATTTCATTCGCACTTGCATAAACAACTTCCACTTGGATCAGAGTAGATTGTTGCATTTACTATCTTCCGTTTTCATCAGCTGTTCCCTTCGGTATTGTGGCCGAGTTTTTAAATTTAGAATCTTCAGCAATCTGATAGTTTTTTTAAAAAAAATAACTGCGATAAGGAGGAAGAGGTGAATATCTGAAATGTGAACAAGCAAGTGGCAAACCAAGCAGCAATCTGGGGCTGGAACATTGAGGTATTTAGTATTTCCTGTCATTTAACCCCAATTCTAATTATTCACATGTCACTTTATCACCGTGAAGGATGTGAATGTTGACGGCAAGATTCTGACACATTCTGGCATCTTCCCCCTCCTCCCCTCCCCTCAGCTCTTCTACATACTCACTCAGGCAACCCTGCAGGGACACAGACTAATAGTGTACACTTAAGTTCAGCATGCGGCCATCAAGTACAAGAGGATGTGTAATTGCCTGTTTATCGTATGTGAAGGGAAAATTGAGTACAGGATCTCAGTCTGTCCCTGAAGCTTACTGATGCATGCATCTGCAATGCGGTGAGCGATCGGAGGTCCCAGTTCGAAGTTTGGGAGGCTGCCTCTCTGCAACACAGGGGCTGCCAGAAGCGCTTTTGGCTGATAGTAGACAGACAGTAACAAGATGACTTGTTAGGCAAAGGCTCCGTAGAGAAATGCTGCGGCTGACAGCCGCTGTCTGCCTTCACAGCTGTACTGGATTGGAGTTCAGAATGATGGGGGTGCACTGGCCAGAGAAGTTCATTGTGGACTGTCCAGGTTTGGTGATTATGCTACACCCTAAACCGCAACTAACCCAAACAATGCGTTAGAAATGTGTCCCTGTGCTAACATGAGGTTTAGGCATCTGAACTTCAGCACAACACTGCAAATATATTGTTCCTTTAAAAAAGGGTGGAGAAGGGGAACATATTCTGAATAGAGACTGAAACTGAAATGACAACTATTTGGGACTGCGATATGTTGAACAATCTCTTTCTCCTGTAGTCACATTTCAGAACCTGCCCAATTATCCAACACCAAGCCTGGTAATGTCACACTCCCACATCAGACACTTGCTTAGAACTCCGCACTGCAGATCCGGCAGTGACTTTCCGCATCTGGATTGATAAAAGGGAAGCTGTTCTTTCTGCAGTTAGACCACCAGCTTCTCCCTGTCATTCCAAACAGCAGATTGCTGAGGCCGGAACATAAATGGCGGAAATGAGTTATTAATATCAGCCCCACCTTCTCCTAGAAAGGCTTTGTGCGGGGTTACCAGCCCCGATTTCATTCCACCTAAATCCTTAAATCCAGTTTCCATTGAGGGATAAACAAATTCTCCTAAACGGCAGACTTCACTCAGCACCTACACTTTGTTTTAGTATGTTTAATAACATATACACTGGGATACAGTTGAGTTTTTTTTCTGGATGGCTACTCTCTCCCAAACACAAAACACCAAACCTCCTCCAATATGTTTTCTTTTGCTGAAAATGAACTTTATAAAACGACTCCTAATAACTTATAAAACTGTATTCAACACGTTGTAGTATTAAGTGTTTCTCATATTATACAGCTATAAATCTAGTACCATTATTTTTAGGCAAATAGTTATGTCTGTATTTTCGAGATAATGCTTCCCCAGACTGATGTCTCACAGATGGACCTGGTAACCCACCTTCAAGTTTGTTTTCTCCCCAAACCACATAATCTTGGTCACATACAGGTTGATGTTGAAGAAAGACCGTTTCCATCATTGGCTGCAATTTTAAGAATTGTTACTGATTTTTAAAAACTAAAATAAAATTCCAAGGGTCCTATTGCTTCTTTTCCAGGAACTTTTCATGGTAATTCTCTCTTGTTTAATGATGTTTCAGTTTGTTTGCTCTGTTGTATGTGAAAGTTGATGCACTGCTTCTAATGCTTGAGTAGTCACAGTATGCTCTACAAAGTATGGCTGTACCTGGGGAATTGAAAAACCTGCTTCACTTTGATCTAATAATCATGACATTGGTAGTTTCATAAATACTGTATGTACTGAAGAACAAAAGTTTTTTTTTCCATTTAGTAGTTTGGAGAAAAGTCCTTTTTATTTGAAATTGTTTTCCTTGTACTTTCTGTATTATATACTGTCTCCGGTTTTTTGCATAAAATGCATAAGGGTTTGGGATGTAAATGGAATTTTATTCATATTTTGTCCAAATACCTCTTGTAATTTGTATCAGAATTCTTGTACAATTTTTATATTAAAGATTTATCAGTCACTGACATACATGTTCCCGTCTTTTTTAAAAAAACAACAGAAGGATGGAAATTTCCTGGACGTAACGGTCTCCCGTCTGACCAGAAGCCCTGAACATATTTCATATCTTGATTTTTTCCTCAGAACAGATGCTTTACTGATGTCTGTCTACACATGTTTCAGATACCTAGGCGGTAGACTGATTCTCGAACTAAGATGAGATTTGATGGAGACCAGCAGGCACCTTACTTAAAAGAGACATTCGCTATATGTAAATATTGTCCTGATTCCTTCCTGGTGCTGCTTCTGAATATATCATTCCAATTCCCAGAGTGTGACGCCTGTTTCCATAAGGCCATTTGGCAAGACAGCAAGGGAAAGAGAGGAAAAACAGCGACAATACATTTGCAAATGTTCTGAAACATTTGCTTAAATGATAATGGCGGAAGTTAAATCATTAAAGTCATTAACTATTAAAACAAAAGTCAATATCCAACACTAATCCAAAACATACAGAAATTCTCGAGGTTTTGCTGGCGTTTTGACCAGTTTATAATCGGGTTACAGCCTTGCTGATAGTGTTATATCATCACGTGGGCTTACCGAATCCTTTCGATGAATAAAAAGAGAAATTCCACAAATTGACTTCCAATGTTGTAACATTAGAAAGTGGCAGTGATAAATTCACACTTTGTGATCAATTATCACTAAAATAAAGGCGATCCCAAAATATCAGTAAAAATTCCAGAATATCTTGTAGTAAAAAGCAAATTAGACATTTCGATCACCATAAATGGGCAGAAGCATGGAATATAATCTTTATTACACTAGCAAAAAAATCCTGCAATCCCAACAGGGTTAAAAACAGTGTTTTGATGGAGTCATTGTGCAGCCGCTGATCCAATAAACTCTAATGAAACAGGAGTATAGAAATCTACACTGTCAAACTTTGTTCACTCAGAAACAAAACCGAAACCAAACTTTAATCAGTAAGTATGATTCCTGACGGGAAGTTTGCTTCTAATTCTGATTTCACACGAGAGTAATTAAACCACCGCAAAGCAAAACCCGAGGCAAGTTTTTTTTAATTGGGAACATTAGTGAAAGAAGTGGAGCAAGTGGAACATTATTCAGTGACAGGGAATGGTCATTCCTGTCTGACACACTAACTCAGCTCGGTCCCATTTCGGAAACTTTGTAGAATGAGGAAACACAATGTTAATATTTTTATAAGCATTATACAGGCAAATTCTCCACTCTCTGTGATTTTTACAATTATATCCCATTCTGAGTATCTCTTAGCAACTTTTGGATTGTTTAATTCTTTGGGGGAGAGGGGACTCATCAAGATTACTTCTCCACCCAAAGATGCTGCCCGGAATATTATCAGTTCGATGTGAGGCGGTTTGAATAGGACACGTTTCAATATTTTACTGATTAGTTCCCTTTTGGCAGCGGAAGAGGAATAGTGCTGATCTTTCTAGCTGTTTAAAGAACATTAGTTGTTGAGCGTGTGATGTGGAAGAGCTTTTTGATGAGCAGATGGGAATATTGAGCATGTTCTCACAGAGTAACGGTGTGTTGTCAGCAAGATGCGGCTCCCTGCCCATCCCACTCAGATTCCGGGAGATTATCCTTCCATTTGTGATGATGCTGGACCGATTTCAATAAAATATCGAAGCATCACCTATTCCAGTATCAATACCGAGCACCCGCTTCTCTCAAACAAAAATTCCAAACGTTGAAGGCGTGTGTTCCTGGGCCTCATTGGAACTAGATTCTGGGATTATCCCGTCCCTTTTAAATTGCCCTGTTGTTTCTCACTCTGTTCCTTTTATTGTCCGCCATCATCTCTCTGTTTTAAATGTTCCATTCCTTCCCCAATCGATTGGACTGTATTTCTCTACACTGAATGTCTATTGCAATCTTTTACTCTCTGATTCCTTTCTCCCTCTCATATCAATTTCCAGGCTAAGAATCGGTTAGCTGGGGCATGCAGGAGCCTTCCCTCACCTTGGGTTTAATATTTAAATTGAGCTAAAATAAGCCAAAACATAGTGAATAAAATGCAGTGTTTATGTATTAGACTGTCTTCCGGATGTTGGTGGGTCACATCAACTACATTCAATTAAAAACTGCAGTAACACGGCGACATATAATTATTTAATCTCACAAATTTCAATCAAATAATGTGAATTGAAAAGATTTGGTCTGGTTTGAAAGACGTGCCATTTTTGAATAAAGCAAATTGTGATCGCATTTGCTGTTTGTGTTTTGATTAATCTGACCTTTGGAAACTTGAATAAGAATTGATTGAGAGGAAGTGGTGTTTTGCAAACAGGTATTTGTCTCTTCAACTTTCTCCTCACCTGCATGACCTTAAAACCAGGTCAGGTTTGAACTGCTCCTCTCCGCGGGACACTGAGGGATAGACAACAGCTGTCTGGAAATGACACTCTCTTCTCAGCAATTACTCACAGTTCTCCAGCTGTGAATGGCAATTAAAGGAAGTGGCTGGGCCCAGACCAACATTTCCAAAGGTGTTGTGAGATGCTCCAAGTCAGGTCCTGGGAGAGAAAGTGTTCAGCGTTTTGAGAATATGAGTCCTAATGTAAAGTTAGCCTTTCCTCTTTCCAACTTTGCTGTAATCACCAATTCTATCCAACATTTGAAAATCTTCATATTTTATTAAAATATGACAGCCTCAAAACAATATCAAAAACTCTCACCAATTTTTCAAGTGTTCCGGGGACACTTTCGAACTTACAACGCTGCAATGTACATTATCTTTTCATTTCTTTGTTTGCCATATGCCAATGGACAGATATCTGCATTTATCACACACCAGCTCACAAGCAAACTGACATACACCAACACACATACTCTTTCACTCACAGCCAGACACACCAACACTCTCTCTCTCTCTCTCTCTCACACACACACACACACACACACACACAAAAAAAACACACATCCAGACACACGAACATACACACACTCTCTCTCACACCACACACAAACACCAGCACACATACATTCAGATATTGACACACACACCCAAAAAGAGCAACACATACACACACAGACTGACACACACACTCACTCACACACACATTGTAAAATAAACTCTCACACACACACATACACATGCATCCAGGCACAACGCACACACCAGCTCACATGCAAACTGACACACACCAATACACACACACAGACATACCTACACATATACACTCTCTCACACACACAGAAACACTAACACACATACATTCACATACATACCCAAAGACAGTAACACACACACACTGAGACACATACAGTCACACTGACACACACACAAACATACACACAGACACACACATACACCCACACACAGACTCAACAACAAACACACTCACAGACACACACATAGGCACTAATATACACATATTCATACACACACTGAGACACACTGAGATACTTTCACGCACACATGTTCTGTAGCAATAAATTATTTTTGGAAATATAATTCAAACACAACAACAATCAACTCAAATCTCTTCCAAGATTCCTAGTTTAAATACAGCTCCCTCATGCTGACTGTTAATTAGTGCGCAAGGGAGGGATTGGTTATTATTGCTTGGTAGACTTAGGGAATCCAATGTTTATTGTTTAATTATCACTTTGTAATTGCACTTGGTACTATAAATTCAGACATTTTTGGAACCTTCTCCCTGTATGGGATATGCAAATTGCAGTTGTAAACTTCCAGTGTCAGTTTTTGTTTTAAGGTTTGACAGACATAGATGTCTAATGGCCCCAACAAGCCTTTTGATTGGGTGTTAGAGCTTGCTGTTCCTGATATAAGACAGTGATGGTAGTGGGTGCTTTGTTATATGTGAATGTAAATGTTAAAGGTGAATATCCAAGGTGGGTCAGCATCATTAAGCAGAATTAAAAGTAAAGAAACACCCAAATAACCCAATGGGTCCATGTTGGACTCCACTCTCAACATGAGCCACTTCCCATCCTTATTTCATCACACCGTCATCATATCTGTCTATTCCTTTGTCCTGCATGTGTTTATCCAGATTCTCTTAAATGTATCTTTACTATTCACCACAAACTCTCCCTGGGGTAATGAGTGCCACATTCTCACCATTCTCCTAAATTCCATGTTGGATTTATTATTGGCTATCTTTAGTCAATCTTTTTGGCAAAATAATTAAACTAACTAATTAACTGAGGGACAAATTAAAAGGGGCAGCCCTCCAAAAAGAAGGGAACCGCCCGAAACAAAAGACAAAATAAAAAGGAAACTTAAAACATCAAATTAAAATGTTATTAAAGGGGTTGATAATTCACCCCACCCCTGCAGTGCCCAACAGGCACAGAAGGCATCAACAGTGCCCTCGGACATGGCATACTGTCTCTCCAGGGACAAAAAACTGTAAATGTAGCTGCAGTAGAGGAACAGACAGTCGGGTCGGACGATCCCTCAGTTGCTTGCTGCCTGGACCTGTTTATGGCAAGTTTAGCCAGGCCCAGGAGCAGATTCACGAGGAGATCCTCTGTCTCTCCCCCCTCACCCCCTGGCCCCCGGCCCCCGGCCCCTACCCCCTGCACTGAGTATCAGTGAATCAGGAGTGTAGGATTGAAGTGCAAACAAAACATCAATAAAAGGTTTTTGAGATGAATAAAAAGGGAATGCAGTCGACAACAATTAACATAGATATGGTCCATCGAGGCTAGCTTATAAACATGACCCTCAATTAGGTTTCCCCACCAGTCGATGCACCCTCCCTAATTATACTTAATTTCACAACAAGGCCAACCCACCAGCCTCATTTTCACCTCATCTCATTTGTGAAAGTTGCTGAGGCAAAGGGAGACAAGTTTTAAACTCAGCACAGCAAAAAGGTTAACCTACCAGGATATCTTTGCTTTCAATTAGACAGGGGTCAAGGTTGTCAATCAGCCAAAGCTCCAGCTGTGCACTTACCATCATCTCTGAACGTGAAGAGAAGGTAGGGCAAAAAAAACCAAACAATTGAACAATCGCGACAGTGGGTCCCAGACCCACTGGAAACATTTAAATATTTGTTTTGTCCAATTAGGTGGGGAAATCCACATCTTAAGTGTTGGTAAATTCCCAAAAAGAACAAAAACAAAATTGTAAAGTCACAGAGCGATCTAAACAGCAGGAGCAGAATTCAGATCTGGGGGTGATTATACAGTAAACCCATTGCTGTCTACAAAATGGGAAAACTACCCTCTTCTAATGATAAGTTTAGAGAAAATGGCCCTATAGCAAGTGTGAGTTAAAGTTAAAAATCTGATGAAGGCCATTAGTGGGTGCAGGAATCTGAATGGGAGATTAACCCTTGCCTGACCATGATGATGTAATCAGCACGCAGACTTTGTGGCACTTACTGATGTGGATGTTAAACACACAGCTGTTTGGGGATTGGTTCAGCTGGACAGCAGGTACCTGTCTAACCAGCATGAATCACAGCTACTCTGCACTTCATCAAGATAACTTACCCTCTAACAGTGCAGGTATATTCAGACTGGGATAGCTGGTGGAATTCTTTGTGAAAGTCTTCGTGGGGGTGCAGTAGAATGTTGATACAGTAACAGGTCAGAGAGAGGGTCCGAAAAGGTCCGAGAAGGTCTTTTCTGTTGCAGTTCTAGAGGGTTAGGCCCACAGGGCCAAAGTGGGACAGAGACCTTGTTCCCACATCAGCTCCGGTGCCTGTGATTGGGTGGGAGTGAGGTGGCCAGAGAGATCACATCCAGCTGACTGGTCTGCAAGACCTGACTGCGGAACAGCGAAACATTCAATGATCTCATGTGGGCTTGAGATCAAGCTGTCACAGTGCCCAAAACCCCAGACCCCAGGAGTTACCAGCAGTCAGGACTCAAGCCTGATATTCTGACACTTCATTTCACCCTCACACTCTCCCCACACACTGCCACCTAATCTCCACTCACTCCTTCCCCACACACTGCCAGCCTAATCTCCACTCACTCCTTCCCCACACACTGCCAGCCTAATCTCCACTCTCACACACTCCTCACGCACTGCCAGCTGTTCCTCTGTGGTGACACATCACCTGAACCCACTGACTACACTGGCACTCCTCCCTTTCTCATGCAGGACCTTCTATTGTAGGTCACAATAGAAGAGAGCAGCAGTACCAACCTGTGTCAAACTAGCAGTGCCAGGATGTACCAGGATGGTGTGCCGGGGGCATTGACTGGCCGTGCCCTTCTCTACCAGGGAGGTATAAATACTTCTACACCCTGGAGGGATCTTCTTGACTTGTTGACTTCTGGCCAAATCAAATATCAGGTCAGCAAGGTGTGAATATTTGATTTGATTTATTAATGTCACATGTAGTAGTATACAGTAAAAAGTATTGTTTCTTGTGTGCTATACAGACAAAG
This sequence comes from Sphyrna mokarran, assembly GCA_024679065.1. Classification (NCBI taxonomy): domain Eukaryota; kingdom Metazoa; phylum Chordata; class Chondrichthyes; order Carcharhiniformes; family Carcharhinidae; genus Sphyrna; species Sphyrna mokarran. The sequence goes on along the minus strand of JAGIQG010000006.1, from coordinate 129,462,802 downwards.
CGTACTGTTCACAGAGAAGAAAATGAGAGAGTGCAGAATGTAGTGTTACAGTCATAGCGAGAGTGTAGAGAAAGATCAATGTAATGTAGGGTAGGTCTATTCAGAAGTCAGACGGCAGCAGGGAAGAAGCTGTTCTTGAGTGAATTGGTACGTGCCCTGACAGAAGAAGATGGAAGGGAGAATATCCAGGGTGCGTGAGGTCCTTAATTATGCTGGCTGCTTTTCCGAGGCAGCAGGAAGTGTAGACAGAGTCAATGAATGGGAGGCTGGTTTGAGCGATGGATTAGGCTACATTCATAACACTTCGTAGTTTCTTGTGGTTTTGGACAACCATACATAGCATTCAGAGAAGCAAGAGGGGAGGGTGGATTCCTGTTGCCAGTGGGTTAAATAAGTAGATTCAAATGTATTAACATGTACTAAACCAATAATAGTTGGGAATCTGATTATGTGGTCGGTGAGGGGATGGGAAAATTGCAAATCACGTCTCACTGGTGAGATTTGTGATCTCCAGTTCGCTCCGGATTTTGCACCCTCACCAGCGATTCCATATACACTGGGCTCAATGTCCCGCCCAGTTCCTCACTAATCCTACACCATCAAAAACGCCCTAGTTGACAGTTCTGTGCTGTTTCACTAAATGCTCATGAGGTGTGGGAAGACAATCTCTTATTCAGCTAGCAGACATTAACTAAGAACTCCAAACTAGTGAACTGGTGAAAACCTAGCAAGGAACTCAGTGAGATCACAATTTATACACTCCGCGTGCTTCTAGCGCTCAGGTGTATTGCTACAAGCGTAAAAGTGGCCAGAGGCATTGGGCTGTGATTTTTGGCTCTCTCATCTGGCACCAACAGCACTATGGAGCCAAACCACCCTATTCCACACTCTGCAACATACAGTATCATCTCTCTGTTAAATCCTTTACAATAACATGTTGTAGATACACAGCAGTGACCTGGGGAAATATTTGCCACTGTTGGGTGTTAGAAGAGGATAAATTATACTGGTTGTGCATCACTGGATTCTGATGGCAGAGCAGATGTTAAAAGTTTACGTAAAAAATTGGCAAATATTGTCTTGTTTATCATTGCCTTCTCAACAGTTAGAAATGACAATTTTCTTGCGCTGTCACTCTTTCTCGGCCCTTCCTTTAGCACAACTTCTGCTGGGAAAGGTACAATATTGGCATTGTACCTTTTTGCACATACCAGCCAGTCCATTAAGCTGAGAACATTATGTAAACGTTCATGCATTTAGAGAAATTCTTGCTTGATGTTGCATGAAAGGAACTGTTCACTTGACTTTGTAACCAATCGCATCCACTCGACATGAGAATGAATGCACTGAACCTGACTACTGATTAGTCACAGGCGACTGGCTCGATTTGCCTACCAGGATAAAGAATACTGATAAGGCTGCAGTGGGAGGGGGAGCTGGGGGCTTTGTACATTGTCGATCTGCACAAGACTTATCGTGTTCTTTACCTCAAAATTGATTTGCTGGAGAAACATTGCAGATCTGAGGTGACCTTTGAATGAAATGTCTCTGGAAACACTTTTGACAATTCCCAAGCCCAGAACCATTTCTGACACGCCAGTGAAAACCGAGCAATATTCCCATAAACTCTGTCCCAAAAGTGAAGCAAACGCCTGAACCCTGATCCTCAATGATAAAGAAGGTGTTCAAACAACACAACTCAAGAATTGTGACCCTCCCTTTCACCTTTAGTCTGTTACCTCATAAATCCCACACAGGAAGAGATAGTGGCTGAAGTTTCTATTGACTTCCTCAGCATCCAGGTCGTGTTTAATTACAAGCTGATTTGCATTCTTCGCCAACACTATGTTTCCAGTTAAGTATCAGCTTCAATTTAGTTGATCAGTTTCTGCAGATACTCAGAAACATTGCGTTATTATCATCAAAGTAAACAGGTGACTTTTTAATCTGACCTTTGCTAAAATGGCAACCCTCACAAGCCTGACAGGCCTGTCACACATCTTTAATCTGCTTTCTCCTGAAATATTTGATTTATATGTTGCAATGCAAAATACTGCTTGGAGCCTGTTAGTTTAATAATTGTTGTGGGGGAAGATTCCCTCTGTGTGTTTTGGTGCAGCAGAACCAGCAGCTCATTTAGGGAGAGCAATCTGATGATTTTGGTGATGCATTGTGCAGAGAGCTGATCATTCCTTACTATAGTTGAATTTTTTAAAAAGGCCAGCCCTAAAGCAGCATTTAAATGAAGGTATTGCGATGTTCGAGTGCAGCAGTCAGTCCACAATGCACAGTCTATGTTAATTCAGATTTGTCTTTTGATTAATCCATTCAGTCTACACAAGCAGCCTTAAACTAGAATTGTTGCCTTAAAAGAAAAGCACATAAAAAGCTCCACTGCTTTATACTGAGTCAAAGCCACAATCATGCTTCAGTCCAGTGTTTAAGTTGAGTTTTGTGTTCATTTAACCCAAATGATTTTTTTTCCCCCGTTCACTAGCCTATTCTGAACTGCCCACAAAACAGAGGGCAATAAATCTTAGTCAAGAAATCACTGTGTGGGGTGGATAACTGGCATTGACGCTGATTCCCTACAAAAACTCATTTCTGGTAACGTGAGACCAGCTGAGGATGGTCATGTCAACTTATTAGACTTTTTACTTTCCAGTATTGATCCTGTTCTACACCAGTGCAGGCCATACTGCTGGCTAATGCTATTGACTAACTATCAGACTTCCCCCAGAAGTGTAGAGGTTTGCAGCTCTTTCGGAACCACAGAAACCCATCAATGGACAATGATAGAGAGGCTGAAAAGCTGCAAGCACAGCACTGAGCATTGCTACTCAGAGACAAAAACATTTAAACCAGGACTGTCTTCATTACTCTTGTTTTAAATTTAGATTGGTATATGATTGGAGTGCAACGTAGTTATTACTTATATCTTTTTATCAATTGTCGATGGACAGTGAATGATAATTGGTCAGTTGCTAACTACTCTTTTCTCTTAATTAGTTCTAAAGCTGAGTAATATCAATGTTAATATTGCTTAATATCAATAAACAATTCATCCCAAAATTAAATAATATCAGTGCTACAATATGTAGCAGGAATTGGCCATTCGGCCCTTTAAGCCTGCTCCACCATTCATTTTGATCATGGCTGATCATCGAATTCAATATCCTGAATCTGCTTTCTCCCACATCCCTTGATCTCTTTAATCCCAGGAGCTATATCTAATGTCCTGTTTGAAACATAGGAAGAGGAGGAGATCTTCCCGTCCCATAAGTCAGTTACATTCTTTGTGGATGTTCTACATCCTGACTACATTCACTGGCCTTGGGCTCACATATTCCTTAATACAAAAAAAAATCAATTTCAAATTTAAAATGATTACAAATAACAACAATTTATATTTATATAGTGCCTTTAATGAAATGAAGAATTCTCCCAAGAACACTATAGGTGTGACACTCAGCCAGTTCAGGAGATTGAGGTCAAATCGCCAAAAGGTTGATCATAGAACATAGAACATAACAGCGCAGAACAGGCCCTTCGGCCTTCGATGTTGCGCCGACCATTATAAAAAAGCAATGACCCTCCAAACTAAACCATTCCCTTCTCTTCCATATACTTATCAACTAACCTCTTAAACGCCACCAAACTTGGCGCATCTACACTGCTGCAGGCAGGGCATTCCACTCCCGAACCACCCTTTGGGTAAAGAACCTACCTCTGATATCCGTCCTATAACTATCACCCCTTAATTTAAAGCTGTGTCCCGTCGTGCTAGCTTTCTCCATCCTAGGAAAAAGGCTATCACTGTCCACCCTATCTAAACCCCTAATCATCTTATATGTTTCGATAAGGTCCCCTCTTAGCCGCCTCCTTTCTAACGAAAACAACCTCAAATCCTTCAACCTCTCTTCATAGGACCTGCCCTCCATACCAGGCAACATCCTGGTAACCTCCTCTGTACCCTCTCCAATGCCTCCACATCTTTCTTATAATGTGGGACCAGAACTGCACACAATACTCCAAGTGCGGCCGCACTAGAGTTTTGTACAGTTGCAACATGATGCTGCGGCTCCTAAATTCAATCCCCCTACCAATAAAAGCTAGACTCCATATGCCTTCTTAACAACTTTATCCACTTGACTGCCTACTTTCAGGGATCTATTGACACATACACCAAGATCCTTCTGTTTCTCAACACTATTAAGAGCCCTACCATTAGCCCTATACTCTACACATTTATTGTTCCTGCCAAAGTGCATTACCTCACACTTTTCCACATTAACTCCATTTGCCACCTCTCGGCCCAGCTCTGCAACTTGTCCAAGTCTCTCTGCAACTATAACACCCCTCTTCACTATCTACCACTCCACCGACTTTAGTGTCATCTGCAAATTTACTAATCCATCCTTCAATACCCTCAGCCAGATCATTTATAAAAATTACAAACAGCAGGGGCCCCAAAACAGATTCCTGAGGTACACCACTAGTAACCGAACTCCATGATGAATATCTCCCATCAACCACCACCCTCTGTCTTCTATCTGCTAACCAATTCCTAATCCAATTAGCTAAATCACCCTCTATCCCATACATCTGCATTTTCTGCAGAAGCATAGGTAGGTTTTGAGAAGTGTCTGATTAGAGGAGGTGTAAGGTGGGAATTCCAAATCTTGGGACTTCGACAACTGAGGGAATGACCACTAACTTTGAGTGAATTTAGCTGAGAATGCTGTTACAGTTATGAAGTCTATAATAGTGTATTCTGGGATAGTGACATTAAATTGAAGGTAAAATGAAGTGTGCCTGTTCTGAAATCTGCTTGACATTAAATTCAGATAGTTTGATTGTTAGAGGTCAAAGGTGAAAGTTAGTTACAATGGGAGGCAATGGCAGAGGTGTGTGTGCTAACAGTGGGTAGACTATGACCAGCTTCACCAGTCTAAGCTGCAAATCCCCTAATGGCCACTGAATCCCACAAGAGACCCAAAAGGGGTTTGTGCCGGTAGGATTTCAGCTTGACATCCACCCGCTCCAGCCACCTCCCTTGCTGAAAACATGGTCAAGTTTACCCTTAGAAAAAACACAAGCCTGATCAGCATAAATTATAATGCACTTAAATCTCATTATAGGGCTTAACTCCACCCTCACTGTATTGTCACTGGTAGCCAATCACTACTAAAATTAGTTGTGATGACCATGCTGGAGGCCCACAGGTACCTATAGCCCTGGGTCAGGTGGCCCTGCATGATCTCCTGTTGGGATGTTGGAGTTGCCCTCTGGCAGTGCCAGCCTGACAGTATCACTTTGACGCAGCCAGGGTGGCACTGAGAGGATGGTACTGCCAGAGGCAGACCCTCTGTTCTATTGGTAGTTCCCCATATGTGTGGTGGGGTAGCACACCCCAATGTCTGTGAGGGTGGGAAGGCGTGGCCTGTGAGAGAACAGCCCCAATGTTTGTATGGGGGCAATTGCTTGAAGCTTGTCAAGTGGTTGGGGAGGAGGAAATGGAATACCCAAGGTAGGGAGAAGAGTCGGTGTCTGTGGGGAGGGGTGTGGGCAGGGGAGTTTAATTCCAGTACAGATTGAAGTGCCCTTTAGAAGTGGTGCCCCAGTCCCTGTGGATCTGGTTTTCTCAGCTCTATGAGGCTCTGCCCCAGGTGAGAGAGATGGTAGTGAGGTGGAGCTGTGTGTCAACAGCGTACATGTGAAAACTAACACCATGCTGCAAGGTGATGTCGCTGAGGGGATGGGAGTAACTGAGAAATAGGTGGGAGCTGAGGTGGGAGGTACCAGAGGTAACGGAATGGGAACAGAAAGAGAAGCAAATGATTCTCAGACTCTGATTAGTTGATAAGAAGCAGGAGAGAGCTGTCCCACACATCAGGTTAATCGAGTCGGCTTCTGCTGCTTTGTGTGTGAGAGTTTCACACTTTGCATGAAAAATGTGCCTCTTCACGCTCGAAAGACCAGATTCTGATTTTAATCCCTTTGTCCTAGTCTCCCCCAACAGCGAGAAAAGTTTCTCTCTGATCTACCTGTCAATTCCTTTCAAAATCTTGAAAACGTTGATCAAATCAGCCCTACCCTTCTATCTTCTAAGAATGTGAGCCTCATTGATGCAATCTCTCGTTATAATCTAACCCTTTAAACAAATATGATCTGAAACTTGCCTCTTCTTCTTTCCTACTCAACTGCATTCAGACACATTTCACAGATTTGGAAATGAAATAACTAGCTGCTTATTTCAGTGACATGTCTCCATTACTAAAAGGATCACCAAATCTTTTCCTAAGGCAAGACCTTGATTTTTTTTTTGTGAAACTGTGTTACTTAAATCTCAGGGCTATCGGGAAAAATAATTTTACTCAAAATAAAATGTTCAAAGCACATTAGCTGAGGAGAGACTGCAGAACCTAAGCTTAAACTTCAATTTTGATTTTTATTTATGATTTAATTCAATCAGTGAGTTTTCCTACTGTCTTCTTGAATTCATAAAATGGTTCAAGCTTCAAAATAAAAGAAAAGCTTGTATTGCTATCAGAGACAACTTAACAACTTTAGCACTCCCTGACACTTTACAGCAAAGGACTTTTTGAAGTTACTATCGCAATATCAGGAACACAAGAATCAAACACAGCAGCACCCCAAACCAGCAAAAACCAGACAATCTGTCACTGGCTAACAGGGAACAATACAACAAATGAAGGAAGGAAATGAAAAATATACAACTAACAGCATGTATAAAAATTTCAGTTACCAAAATACTTCAATGCAGTCAATGGGAAAGTTTTCAAAATTGATGTGATGGCATTTAAAGCACATTCTCTCAGCCAAAGAGATTTGTCTTTTATTCATTCGTGGGACACAGGAGTGGCTAGCTGGGCAGCTGAGAGTCAGACACATTGCTGTGGCTCTGGAATCACACACATAGGCCAGACCAGATAAGGACAGTAGACTTCCTTCCCCAAAAGGCATTAATGACCAGAATGGTTTCTTGGGCATCATTAGACATTTAAATCCAGATTTTTTTTTATTGAATTCAAATTCCACTATCTATTCTGGCAGGATTATGAATTCAGGTTCCCAGAACATTAGCTGAATTCCTGGATTGATAATCAGTGATAATCTCACTAGGCCATCGCCACCCAGTCTCACAGTAGGTGTCGAAATATTGCATTATTACAAACAATAGTTTAGGAGTCAGGAGGTAATGCTGCAGCTTTCTAAGACCCTGGTCAGACCCCACTTGGAGTACTGTGCCCAGTTCTGGTTGCCTCATTATAGGAAGGATGTGGAAGCCATTGGAAGAGTGCAGAGGAGATTTACAAGGATGTTGCCTGGATTGGGGAGCATGCCTTATGAGGATAGGTTGAGGGAGCTCGGTCTTTTCTCCTTGGAGAGACAAAGGTTGAGGGGTGACCTGATAGAGGTGTATAAGATGTTGAGAGGTATTGATTGAGTGGATAGTCAGAGGCTTTTTCCCAGGGCTGAAATGGCTGCCCCAAGAGGACATATGTTTGGGGTGCTGAGCAGTGGGTACAGAGGAGATATCGGGGTAAGTTTTTCAGAGGGTAGTGGATGAGTGGAATCAGCTGCTGTCAGCAGTGGTGGAGCTGACCTCGATAGGGTCTTTTAAGAGAGTTCTGGATGAGTACACGGGACTTAATAGGATTGAGGGTTATAAGTTAGCCTAGTAGGGAAGGATATGATTGACGCAACTTGTGGGCCGAAGGGCCTGTTTGTGCTGTAGTTTTTCTATGTTCAATGATTGTGAAGTGAATTGAATACATTGTTTTTTGGCAAGCGTATTAGAAGTTACTCACTCAGGGGAGTTATAACGGAATTTAGATACAGATCAGCCATGATCTTACTGAATGGTACAACAGGTTTGATGGGCCGAATGGCTATTTCCTGGTCCTATCCAGTGTTGGATCTTAAATTCCAGACATCATCTGCTTCAAATCCAAGAAGCCTTGTTTTCAGTTTCTGTCAGTTCTCAAAGAGAATCTATTGTGATTGTTTGATGAGTATTTGGGATTTATTGGGATTGAGAGTTAGAGATAGGCCTGGTAAGTATGGATATGATCAATGCAACTTGTGGGCCGAAGGGCCTGTTTGTGCTGGAGTGTTCTATGTTTTATGTTCTATGTTTTATGTTATCCGGGCATCCATATTGGGTGCGCCTCAGGTGTTCCATCAGGTGAGGCCAGCTAACCGTACAGTTTAATGGATCAAAACTGTAGCAATCTCAGGTCCAACATTCAAAGGTGTTGGATATAACTGATTTCAGGCAACTTCTTTTTGGGCACCTAGCCATCATGACGTTATAGAGAAAATTATGCAAGTTCTAGGCGTTTCATGGGAGGATTAGGAAACAAGATTTGACGCTGTTCATGCCAGCCAAATGTTCACTGCAGTGGGACAGGAAAATCCCATTGGCATGAGCAGCTGTAAGGTTCCAGCTGTATGTTTTAAGCATTGTCTTAAAGTCAGAGAGAGGGAAAGTGAGAGTCAATAGGCCTGATTTTATCATTCCGACTCTAAGTGCTGAATCCAGGCACAATTCAGATCCGACTTGGAAATCTGTTCTCAAGCACCCCCGTAGCCTGAAAAAGAATTGCAATTCTGAATTGCACTGTGGGTGGGCTTATCATGCGTGAAATAATTGGAGCTCCGAACTGCATACGCACGGCGCAAAAACAATTTGAAAAACGTACCGCTGTCACATTGCTCCTAAACCGCAAGAAGTGGATAAAGTGGCCCAGGAACAAAAAGTGGGAGCAATGTCATCTATAACATAACTGTTACCCCTTATCCATTCAGCCACTCCGCTATCCAGACCGATCATGACTCTGTGCCCCCCCCCCCCCCCCCAGTCACCCACAGAGTGGCAGCCTTTTCCATCCCCACCGTCGCCAGCACCACTGGAGATCCATCTTATCACCTCTCCCCTGCAACCACCCCCCCCCCCCCCCCGCCCCCGCCCAAGAATGATGGGCCTCTCCCCTCTCCCAAAGAATGACTGGGCCTCATCCCAAACCCCAGGGAATGATCAGAACCACCCCTCCCCCCAAGAATGATTGGGACTTTCACATCCCCTGTTCCACAGAGAATGATGGGGTCTCCCTCCTTCCTCTGCCCCAAATACCTGAGGTATATCTGACCTGCCTCCCCCCCACTCCCCACCCTCATGCCAGAGAACGATCTGGCCTCCCTCTCCACCCCCTCACCAGAGAATGATCTGGCCTCTCTCTCCCTCACCGATTTGAGTCAGGGAGCCACTGGAAGCTCTGAAACTACCTCTGCAGAAGGAGCGCCCGAAACAGACCTTTGCCAAGCATGTCTGTTTCACAGTGAATCTGGATGGACAAACATGATGGTAAAATGGGAAATGCTGGTAAAATTGGAGGGGGGGGGGCAGCCCTGTAATTTAGTTTAAATGCATGATTTAGGTGCAATTTGGATTGTGGCCATTTTTGGACCTTGGTAAAGTGGACATCGCGTTAACGGCCTCATGCCTGACTTTACCAAGTTTCCACGCCTGCATAATGGTAAAATCAGGCCCAGTGTGATGAGAGGGAGACAGGGAAGGAATTCCAAAACTTTAGAATCTGAAAGACTGAAATTATGGATGCCAGTGAGAGTGATGAAAATTGGAGATGTGCATAAAGATAGAATTCGAGGAACACAAAGATCATGAAAGACTGTGCAGTGAAAAGAATTTACAGAGATGTTTATATCCTCAATACTGATAAGAGCTTTATAGATTTGAAAGTCAGGATTTTGGGGTATGATTGGGTTAACAATCTGGTGCAGCACTGAGCCACCAATCCTGCATTACAGAACAAGTGATTTGTTAGTTGAGACATTAAACCAGTGACCCAGATTCCCTCAAGTGACACTATTTACAAAACTATTGAATGACCATTCAACTGATGGCTGTTTGTGAGGTATTGACTCCAAAAAAAACTCTGCATTCTGAAAGTCGGTCACTATGTAAAACATTTTCAATGTGAACTGCACTATCTGAAGCTAAGGCTGATTATTACTTTCTCCGTGACAATGAATGACACTGTTGTTGGAAGAGATCTAGGTGCTGTCCCCAAAGGTGACAGCTTTTATCAGGAAATGATGCATCCTGAGTTAGCAAAAAGAAAATCACAACCTTTGAGGTTCAATTCTCACTGTAACGATGGATGAGATCAAACAACTCCACCCCTCAATAACTTGACATGAGCTAAAGTCTTTCTCCAATCAGATGGTCCTTTCTTGAGCTGAGTGTTGCCATGTTCATACTGCTTGCAGGCAAATCAGAGCGTCTTGAAGCTGCGATCATTATATTTTCCACAAAAGGGGTGATTTGCAGGACTGTTGAGCTGAGTTGCAAAGTATTTGATTTCTCTTGTTTTCCTGAGCCCATCATTGGGAAGTGAATGCCAGCTCTCCAGAAAGTTGAGTCTCGGAGCAGACTGGGCAGCTGATACATCGCATCATTCTTTACCACACTGACCTTCCAATCACTCCTGACAGGACCTGTTTGGCCACATCATCACTAAAGCAGGTCTGACGCTCATTCATCTCATGATTATGAGCTGAAGTTCTGTTCTAGGCAAAAGAGACTAAATAAACAAGTTGGAAAACAGATAAATAATCTTCCTTGCTAAATTCACTGTGCTCAATATATTAAATAATTAAGACACAAACATTACTCCTGTGTAAACACTGGGATCAATATCCCAACAAGAGTATTTATCAGTTCAGTGGAAAGATTCTTTTTTACCTTAATTTTTAACTATGTAATTGATTGGATTCATCATTTACTTTGCACTCAGGAACAAAGGGCAAATTTTCCCAACTACGTTGTCTTCTATGAGTATAATACTCTCCTCCATTGAATAAGAGTGAATGAATTAACTCTTTCTGAACAATGATCAAAGAAGGAGTCAGATAACATAGTCCTGACCTAAAACTATTTACTGTTCATGAAATCATAAATAACAGCACATAGACATTGAATGCAGAAATAATTAGTAGATAGGTTTGATGGACAAAATAAATAACAACAGTTACACAGAAAATTATTATAAATTTGTTTATTACAAATCTGCCGTTGCAATCAATGTCTCAGGTTAATATAAATGAGTGAGATTAATTTAGACACCTTCGACATTAGACAATTAGGCATGTTTGTGTTTCACAATATTTGCTGACCCTTTTGCACCATGTGTTTATTTGGATGAACCGGTTACCTCATCTTGCTTTGGGAGAATGGGATTGGTATTTGGAGATGTCAGAGAGTTGAACCTCAGTTTGTTGAGGCAATATCGATTCCTCCTGCAATCTTAGTCCCTAGGATGATTTCCCAAGTTCACTGGATCAGCTAACTGAAATCTCATCTTCATTGGACTCAGAGAAATTTGTGCATCTAATTTTTGCACTTACACCTATCTACCTGACCCCTTCGTTGGTTTCTGTGAGGTTAGGACATCAGCCTGTGCCAGGAGGTACTTATAGCAAATTACTCACTGAAAGGGAGGATATTTGTAATCTCTTTCTCTATGTGGGAGATGTGCTTTTCAATTTTATATTCGTCTTCTACATAAACTAGAAACATCAGAACTAGACTTAAACTAAGATTAAACATTGAAAACTGAGAATTAAGATTGAACTTTAAAAATCATCATCTTATACATGATTAATTTTTTAAAAAAATCCTGTCCTATTCTTCTAATCAATCTGAGAGACACATTTATTAGGTGAGTTTAGTCTTTGTGTTGTCAGTCATCTAGTTATGTTTTAACTGTTGATGACCTTCATCTCAAAGAAGCACCAGAATATACACTCCAGGAGGATTCACAGCCAAGATCCCCGAGGAACCTTTTACTCAACTAATCCTTGCATAATGGTTTGCCCTAAGATGAAGGCATCAACTTTTCCCTGGATGGTTGCCATTTATTTGCGTGATCTTTTTAAAATGTGTATAATTCATGGAATGGAACAGAATCCCTTACAGTTCCCAAAAGTTTAAAAAAGATGTTTAAAAATTAAAATTAGCCTTCAAGAATTGTGGTCAGGATACACAATTGGAATTGTAGCTAAACCTTTTGTAATGGAAGGAAGGAATTTCCTTTCAGTTGCTGAGTCTGCCTGTTCCAAATACCAGTAATGCATGATCCAGATAAACAATAAGAATTCTTCCTCACCCTCATTCTCCTCACTTTCTAAGGTGCCAGCACATCAATGTGGACAATACAAGTTTGATCAGAATCTAGGCTATCTCACATTTAATTAACACACAATCTTTCAGCTTCACAAAATCGCTGTCCAGATCACAACCTTGAAAAACTAGTTGAACTTTGCTGTCTATGTCAAATCAATACTCTAGTTGGGAATGGACTCCTGTTCCCTTAACCAGTTAAACGTGAGAATTTGGCCAACAGCTGATGATTCTTGGTATTTGGGCTGATCAGACATTGTATACCCTTAGATCATCTGGAAATGTTTCCAGGAATCAATACTCAAAAACTCTCTTTAATCTAGTTCATTCTCCTCATATGGGCACAATTTCAAATGAACCTCCTGCTCCCTGACTGTTCTATCTAAGTGCCATATGGAAGTCTCCACAGAGGAACCACGTCTTAAGGAGGAAGAATCATACATTTTACCATTTCACTGCTCACACTTTGATTTGGAAGCTTGCAAAGGAAATGTAATGAGTGCTTTATCACTAAGTGACTGTGCCAGGCAGTTCAATCAACCCTCTTCCTACTAATTATGATGATTTGCTAATAATTCAGAAGCTCTTATGAGTCCATCTATGGCATCCTCTTTAAAATGTTATATCAAATTGGATTAGTGAAATTATTCCATACAGAGTTATCAACTAATTCAACTGTGCCCTCACTTATGATTATAGTACTCTACAATGAACTGCAGCATTCCAGAACATACAACCGTCAAATCTCTATAATAACAATAAGACCTCTTCTATTTATACGGCATCTTAATGTACCAAAATAATCCAAAGCTTCTCATAGTATTATTAAATAAAATTTGACAACAAACCATACAGTGTAATATTAGGACAAGTAACCAGAAGTTTGGTCAATGAGCAACTTAATGGATGAAAGAGAGGTGAAGAGTTTGAGAGAGGGAATTCCAGTGTTTAAAATTTCATTAGCTAAAGGTACGTCTATAAGTGAAGGTGATTAAAATAGGGAATGCTCAAGAGGTCAGAATTGGAGGAACGCAGAGATCTCAGAGTGCTGTACAGCTGGAGGATATCACAGAGATAGGGAGCAGCGAGACCACAGAGAAATTTGAAAATGGTAATGGGAATTTTAACATCAAGGTGTTGCTGGCCCAGAAGCCAATGTAAGTCAGCAAGCACAGAGCCAATGGATAACCAGGTCATGGTTTGCTTATGTTTTTGGACAATTTTGGTGATGTTTATAGAACGTAGAACATAGAACATTACAGCGCAGAACAGGCCCTTCGGCCTTCGATGTTGCGCCGACCAATTAAGAAAAAGCATTGACCCTCTAGCCTAAACCATTCCCTTTTCGTCCATAAACTTATCTACTAACCTCTTAAATGCCACCAAACCTTGCGCATCTACAACTGCAGCAGGCAGGGCATTCCATACCCTTACTACCCTCTGGGTAAAGAACCTCTGGGTATAGTGGGGAAGCTGGTAGAAGTGCATTGGAATAGTCAAGTTTATAAATAATAAAGACCTGAACATGAGTTTTAGTAGCAGGTGAGGCAGGGACAGAATGACACAATGGTTTTTATGCAGAATTCAATAAGTTTGGTGATTGTATGGAAATGTGGTCAGACACTCACTTTGATATCAATTTTCTCATTTGTTGAGGGGATGTGAGCATCGTTGAGGAGGCCAAAATTTATTATTCAACCCAAATTGCCTTTCAGAAGGTAGTGAGCTGCCTTTTTGAACAACTGCAGTCCATGTGTTGTATGTACAACACAGTAAGAAGTCTCATAACATCAGGTTAAAGTCCATCAGGTTTATTTGGTGGCAAAAGCCACTTTTGCTTTTGTCCAATGCCGGCATCTCCACATCTTGTAGGCACAACCACAGGGCTAGTAGGGAATGAGTAATATTTTGACCCAGTAACAATGAAGTAATTGCAATATAATTCTAAGTCAGGATGGTGTGTGACTTGGGGAACTTGCAGCTTGTGGTGTTTCCAAGCTTCTGCTGCCCTTGTCCTTCTAGATGGTAGTGATCATGTGTTTGTAAGGTGCTGTTGAAGAAAGCTGGGCAAATTGCTGTAGTACAACTCGTAGATACTACACACTGCTGTCACTGGGCATTGACGGTGGAGATATGACTGTTTAGGGTGGTGAACGGGGTGTCAATAAAGTGGACTGATTTGCTCTGGATGGAATTGTTGTGTGTTGTTGTTGATAGAAGTTGCACACATCCAGGCAAGTTGAGAATATTCCTTCACGTTGCTGATTTGTGTCTTGTAGATCATAAACAGACTTTGGGAGTCAGGAGATGAATTACTCTGCAGTATTCCCAGTTTCTGACCTGCTCTTGTAGCCACAGTATTTATGACAGGTCCAGTTAGGTTTCTGGTCAATATTGGTAGTGTGGATTCAGCAATGGTGATGCCATTGATAGTCAAGTAGAAGTGGTTTGACTCTCTCTGAAGTTCTTGAACAATATTGGTGCCTCCCATATGCATTCCCATCTTTCTTGAAACTCAATGTTTGAATCCTTCCAGAAAGCTTTTCATTCCTGCCATAGAAATGAAATGGTCCACAGTGAAGTGACAAAGGAAATCATGTGATTGTGACAGTAGTAAGCAATAGGTTTATCTATGAAGGAGTCAGGTTTGGGATTGTGGTAGAGAATAGGATTTGGGAGGGTAAAGTACCTGAAAGGGGATAAATGAAATGAGGTATAACAACAATATACTACAATACATTATAATACTCTACAATACACTAGAGTATACTACAATACATTATAATACTCTACAATACACTAGAGTATACTACAATACATTATAATACTCTACAATATAAATTCTTCCATTAGCTCTGACTTGACATTGTCCTTGAGTTTGCTGTATTTGTTTGTCTCTACAAGTGGGGTCACTTAAACTTTTGATGCTAGTACGGAACCGAAGATCTCTCGTTGGCTACTCATTGTACAGAAGTGAAAAGGAGAATGAGGCGAGAGATTGAAAGAGCTGCTTATCTACTATTGCCGATTTGCACTATAACAAATATTAAAATGAACTTCAGAGAATTCACAACTTTGGTTCATGCCATTAATTTGAGGCTGTGATAGAAAGCTGGGTGCTAGTCCTAGAACTATAAAATTATACAGTGCAGAAGAGACCCATTAACCCACTGACTATGCGCTGACACACACAAAACACCTGAACTCCCATCTAATCCCATCTACCAGCATGGGATTTGGCCCATAGCCTATTCTAATAAAGACCGGCTCATTTGGGAGAGAGAAAGTGAAGGACGGCCACCATCAAAGGTTCAGAAATTGAATGTGTGTTTCCAGATCCAGCAATAAGGTATGCTATAGGATGATCCAAACATTACAAAATACAACATTAAATATTTCTAAATACACATCCAGAAATATCTGATAAAGAAAATAAGTCAATAAATTACTAAGTGTACATTCAGTCTTGATTGTTCCAGTACTTTCCTTTAGGATTTATACATTGGAATTTCCACTCCTGGCTTTGTGTCAGAGCTTTTGCTTTGTTTCAAACCCTCCTGAATACCTTTATAGTGGGATGCATCTGTGCAAAGTGTGTTCCATATGTTATAGGTTTCTCTATAAACCTTGATATGATCAAAACCAGATAACACCTGCTCTTCACAAAGAGCAAGCAGAGAAGCTGGCAAAAAGACTGAAAAAGTCAACTAATGGATGAAGGCTAGAAATCATTTATTAATTTCCATCCTTATTTTTGTTATTTTGCAAAAAATGGCAATTTTGTTATTTTCAGGTATGTTGAAACTTGTTTTGGTCAGTTTTGTTAATGCACTTTCAAACTCAATGGTTGCCCAGTAACGGCTATTAGCTGGTTTTTATCTGCAGTTCTGTTTTGTTGGCTGACAGAATATTGACACAATGCTCACATTGTCATATTGACTTGAAGGTGGATTCTGTCCCAGAGATCCTTGGAACAGGCCATAGTTTTACTGGAAGAAAATAGCTCAGACATGCTCTGGACTTGATGAAATATTCCTGTTGATGAAGTGAATTGTCTGCTTATTCCAGATATTTGGTAGTTTGGTTGTTAGGGTTGAGGCTGAATGGCAGCTTGAATGTGATCAAACCCAAGCTGTGTGGCATCTACATCGAAAGCAGCATACCACTGTCTATCCAGATCTACATGGTGACTTACATCTAGTCCACCCAAATCTTGAGTGTTATTATTTAGTGGCTTTGACACAGAGACCGACATCCTTGTTGACCTTTCACTTTAGATGTTCAGTGACCTTAGCAAGAAAACCCCCCTCTATAGAATCAGAAATAATTCACAAGCATTTGGTAAATTCATCAGCTCCAACACTGAATCTGGCATTGTCAACTTCCTTCTTGCATCTCTGAGTCCAAAAATAAACCATAGGATGCCAATCTGAAAGTTTAAGTAAATAGATAAGTTTGGATTACTCAGTCCTCTCCTTTCAAAGAGCCATGGAATGTACAGCACAGAGGAGGCCATTCAGTCCAGTGTGCCTGTACTATTTTTTTGGAAGAACTATCCAATTAGACCCATGGCCCCTCCATCCTTTACACTGTAAATGTCTCCTTACCAAACGCTATTCAAAATTTCCTTTTGAATCTGCTTCCTCTGTCCTTTCTAACAGTGCTTTCCAGATCACAACAACTCTCTGCATAGAAAAGAATTCTCATCTTCTCCCCTTGATGTTTGGACAGAATAGATTGGATGAGACTGTTCTTATTGTTGGGAGGTTCAAGAATAGAGGATGCTTACTTGGAGTGAAAGTTTAAAAAAAAATCAAAGGCCACATGAGGAGAAACAGTTTCCCATAGTGATTGTTTAGGATCTGGAATGCATTGTCTAAGAGTTTGATGACGGAAGTTTCAATTGTGGCTTTCAAAAGAGAATTGGATAAACACCTGAAAGGAAACTGTTTCCTCCTGTGGGAAAGGGACTAGTTAAATAGCTCTTGCAGAGAGCTGGCACTATCTTAATGGACTAAATGGTCTCCTGATATACAGTAACCATTCTTTAATTCTATGTTGTCTCACCAATTACCCTGAATCTGTAGTTTCAAGGGTTACAGCCCTTTCTGCAATTTCTCCATTCTTCATGAATTTGAACAAATCACCTCTTAGATTTCCTGTTTGAAGGAGAACTATCTCAGCCTCTCCAGTCTCTCCACATAACTGATATCATTCAAGTAAATCTCCTCTGCAGTCCCTCCAAGACTCTGACATCTTTCCTCAGATATGGAGCCAGAACTGGACATAACACTGGAGGCTAACAAGTGATTTAGAAAAGATTAGCAAATCTTGATTTTGTGCCCGTATTTTGGATCATAAAGCCAAGAAATATGTAAACCTTTTCAACAGCCTTCTCAACCTGCCCTTCCATTTTCTAATTCTCTCGTCAATACACCTTGATTCTTTCAGTTCCTGCACCCTTTTAAACTTATACCATTTAACTCATATTGCCTCTGCTCATTCTTGCTGTAGAAAAGAATCGTTTCGCACGCCCCTGAATTTAATTGCATTTATCTTGGGTCTGCCCATTTCACCAGTCTGTCTATGTCCTTCTGAATTGTGTTACCACCCTCTCCCCCACTCTCATCTCCCAGATATGCGATCTACAAACTTTTACATTTTTCAAATTTTCCCGTCCAGCATTGGCTTCTGAATTCTCCTGCAATAACTGATATAATAAATAGAATACAGAGTTACTGCCTTCCACATTTTAGTGCCCAGAAAGATCATGATGATGTCACGGTGGCTGGGGAATATTGGATTCTGAACCACAGTTTGAGTTCCAACCTTAATGATCCAGATTCCATCGATTGTATCAATTGAAAGGAAACAAATAAAAGCAGAAATGCTGGAAATACTCAGCAGGCCTGACAGCTTCTGTGGAAAAAGAGAGATTTGCACTTGTATAGCATTTTTCACAACCCTCAGATGTCTGAATACACATTACAGCCATTGAAATGCTGTACCTTTGATGTGTAGTCATTGTTGCAATGTAGGAAATGTAGCAGCTGATTTGTGTGCAACAAGCTCCCCAAATATCAATGTGATAATGATTGGATAGTCGGTTTTCTTGTGTTGCTGGTTGAGAGAGAAAGCACCTCTTTCAGGTTAATACCTTTTATCAGAAAGGTTGAAAGATTTCTTTAAGCATTCCTGGGATGTGAGCATCACTTGCCCATACTAAAAATTGCCCTCAGTGTCCTGAAATGCGTAGGTTAGAGGGGTTAGTGGGTAAATATGTAGGGATATGCAGGGTGGAGCCTGAGTGGATTGTGGTCGGTGCAGACTTGATGGGCTGAATGGTCTCTTTCTATAATATGATTTCTCTGATTTCAGACCAGCACTTATCATCCATCTTTAATTGCCCCTTGAGAATGTAGTGGCGAGCCATCTTCTGGAATTGTTACTGTTCATGTGGTGTAGATACACCCAGCATGTAGAAGGTCTAGGATTTTGACCCAGCAACAGTGAGGAAATGGTGAAATATTTCCAAGTCAGGATGAAACACCTTGATCCTCCGTCAGACTCCACGTAACCCATTTGTTAAACTAAGAAAACTTTCTAGGTAACTTTACGTTTCTTTGCAAAGTAGCAGATTTGCTGTTACAACCTCCTCTATTGTTTTAGGCTTCCTTACCTTCAACATTACCCTTGTCTCAAAAACCAAAGCATTCAATGGAGCACTAAGCAGAATTTATCTGCTCTTATCAATCCAATTCTCAACTTTGCTCCTCGGGAGGTACTGATTCTGAGCTATACTAATGAATTATTTGATCCAGAAGTCTCCATGCTGGTGGGCAAAACATCACATCTGATCTTAATATTAAAGGATATTAATATTATTATATTATGTTATGTTGTATTAAAAGATGATAACTCATTCTCAATTATAGTTCAGGATGCGGAATAGCCAGCTGTATATTTACATGAGATGTGACCTCACTTCATCCTGTGTTTCCAAACTTTTATGACTGGTTGACTTTTTCCACAAAAATTACTTGAGGGAAACTTTGAGCCTGCAATCTCTGTCTGCGGGAATGGCAGTGCGCACTCAAAATTTGGAAAGCACAATTCAAGCCAGCAAGTCTTTGATTTCTGATCTTCACGGTCCCTTGCTGGGGAGAGTTGTGTAAAACAAGCTGTGGGACCTCGGAAAGCTCATTTTAATACATTAGCATGTCCTTAGTGAGCACTCTCTCAGCAATCTTCCCCTCACCGAAAATCCAGTGGGTGCCATCGTGGTATCGCATCAACGCCACTTAGAACAGATTCACCTGGATGTATCTAATGCTCCTTTTCTACAGAGGCTGGGACCACTTTGCAAAGTCCTAGCAAGAAACAACAACAGCACTTTGTTGAGATCACCAGGAATGCATGAACATTGTAAAAATATGGTGAGTTTATATGGTGTGAGAAATACTCAGAGCTGTGTAAGCACTCTTTCTCAAGTCCGTCATTTTGCCCTTTTGTTTTTATAAATGGATCAGTTTGAGTTGTCCAAACTGTAATATCCACTTCAGTGGTTATTTGCTTTTGTTACCATGAGCATCTGACTGTTGACCAAATGTCAAGTGGTTCGTGCCCTGTTGCTAAACAGTTTAATTGGCATAATTACATCCACTGTTCTACTGAATAGTTTAACCTGGTGCCAGTGATAATTTAAGAATCAAATAAAAAGGTACAAAATGGACATTTGAGTTTGTTCAGTAATTGCAGGTAGATTTACCAGCCAGACCTCCTGATAAACATGTGTCAAAAGGTTCAAACCTGACAGCAAACTATAATATTCATAAAAGCTGGAACAGTAAAAATGCATATCAAAAAGATAGAATAAATCTCCAGCCTCTCAATTTGGATCTAAAACTCTTGCTGTAAAGATAAAAAGAAGATTGATCCAAAAAATGAGTTTTAAAAACATGGTATTGGGATTTAGAGTATATATTAAAAATGTAAAGATAGAGTTGTTTGGTATTTTCTCCTTATACAGTCATTTTCAATAGCAATATATTATAAATACCCTATTGGGAGCCCCCATCTTTTGGCATAAAAGATTTCCCTTCATCTGGTTCTTTGTACTGAATGAATACTTGGTTTAAATTAATGCTCCATTATATCTGGCTGACTAATATATTGTTTTATCCAGCAGTGTAGAATCACGTATTTGTTACTGTCGCTGTGAGCATGTAACCATGGTTAGACTGCCCATGGCATGTCTGTGGGATGCAAGAAAGCATGGTCAGGAATTTTAAGATGGTAAAGTTTCTCTTCCTGTCATCAGAAGAGTCAGCAGAGAACTCATACCCACCAATAATATCTGCCCCACGGCTATTTAACACTTCAACACATGTTAATTGTCTGGAGGTGGGACTTCTACCTTCTATTCTGGATATCCAGATCACCCATCACGTGCCCTGGTCTCCACACCGATGCTATAGTTAAGAAAGCTCAACAATGCTGCTACTTTCGCAGGAGGTTAAGGAAATGCAGCATGTTTACTACAACTCTCAACATTCCCCCACCTCCCCCACTACCAAAAAGCTCATTGGTGGGGCCTACATCTTTGTGAAGATGTACACTCCAATCAGTGTACAGGATGTCTCCAGAGAAGACCACAAACTGCAGTGAAACATCAGTGATATAGTCAGCTGCTATTCAATAACTGGAAGCAAAGAGATGGTGCTGAAGTTGACTTCTTTAAATAATAATTCCCACTGCTCCATTTTAAATCTATCGAATTATACAATGGTAATAGTACAAAAGAGGTCATTCAACCTGATAAACCCATGATGGATCTTTACAGGAATAACACTGTCAATTCCCTCCTCCCCCAATTTCCCCTTCTTACCATTGCTCTGTAATTACCACTCAAACACCTCCTGACTTTGAATACCTCTATCAAATACCCTCTCAACCTTTTCTAAACAGCCCCAGACTCTAATTTAACCACGTAACTGAAGTCCCCAGACCATTTTTGTCATTATTTCTGCACCTTTTCCAATGCCCCCACATTTTCTTAAAATGCAGTGCCCACAATTGAACAGGATACTCCAGTTAAGGTTAAACCAGAGTTTTCTAAAGCTTCAACATTACAAGCTTTCTCTTGTACTCCAAGCTTCTATTTATAAAATCCATGGTGTGGAGATGCCAGTGTTGGACTGGGGTAAACACAGTAAAAAAGTCTCACAACACCAGGTTAAAGTCCAATAAGTGTATTTGATAGTAAACTCACTAGCTTTCGGGCAAACCCTGAAAACTAGTGAGTTTACTAGCAAATAAACTTGTTGGACTTTAACCTGGTGTTGTGAGACTTTTTATTCTATTCATAAAGCCTAGGATTCTGCATACATTATTAATTGGTCTCTCAACCTGCTCTGCCAGTTTCAATGATCCATAGACATATTCACCCAGATTCCTCTGTTTCTGTATCTATTTTAGAATTGTATCTTTATTTTATATTATCCCTGCTCCTTCTTCCTACCAAAATGTTTTATTTCATACTCCTTTGCATTAAATTCAATTGTCAGATGCTGCTCATTCCATTGTGTCCTCTGAGGTTTATTATTAACCTCCTTACAGTTCGCTGTAGTTTCAAGTTTTTCATCATCTGCAAATGTTAAATTACACCTAGGCCAAATACATTAATATATTGAAGTGGTACTAGTACCAATCCCTCACTATGTACTATCCTCTAGTCCAAAAAACAACCATTCACCAACAATTTTTGTTTCCTATCATCCAGTCAACTTCATATTCATGGTGCTGTTGTCTATTTCATTCCCTGAGTTTTAACTATGTTGCCAAGGCCCATTATGTGGCACCAAAGTCCATTCTCACTACATCAACTTTCTAGTTCCTCATCAAAAAAAATCCAATCAAATTTATTGAAGACAATATGTCTTTAAAGCCATGCTGGCTTTCCTTCACTACTACACACTTGTCTAAGTGACTGTTAATTTTATCCTGCATTATCACTCCTAAAAACTTTCCTGCCACTGAGGATGAACTGACCAGCCTGGAGTTGCTGAGTTTGTCATAAAATCAGAATTTTAACCAGGGTGTAACATTCTCCAGTTCTCCCATCCTCCTATCTGGGATGTTTGGAAGATTATGGTTAGTGTTTTCACAATTCCACCCATTTTTCTCTTAGCAACCCAGGATGCATCCCACCTAATCCTGGCGACTTATCAATGGGAAGTACAGCAGTATTTCCAGACCTCCTCCTTGACCTTCTTTTACCTCTTCAGTATCTCAACAACCTCTTCTTTCATTTTGATTCAGGAGCAAAATATTAATTTCTCAGTCATCCCTCTGCCCCCAAATATTTATCTCTTTTTTAGTCCCTTATCAACTGCACTGCTCCTTTTACTGCCCATTTACAATTCATCTCGTGGTGAATAATCCCTGAAACAACTATATGATGACATCAACAAGTTCCATCCCACCACCAGACTCACCATAGACCACATTCCAGAATCGGTTGCGTTCTTGGACACACGAATTTCCATTAAGGACGGTCACCACAGCACCTCACTGCATCGCAAGCCCACAGATAATCTCATAATGCTCCACTTCTCCAGTTTCCTCCCCAAACACATTAAAGAAGTCATCCTCTACAGATAAGCCCTCCGTATACACAGGATCTGCTCAGATCAGGAGGATCACAACAGACACCCCCAGACGTTGGAAGTTGTCCTCATAAGAACAGGATATGGTGCTCAACTCATCAATTGACAGTTCTGATGCACCACAGTGAAAAACTGCACTGGCCTCCTCAGAAGACAAACACGGGAAACAGTGGACAGAGTACCCTTTGTCATCCAGTACTTCCCTGGAGCAGAAAAGCTATGACATCTTCTCCGAAGCCTTCAATGTGTCATCGATGAAGACGAACATTTCACCAAGCCTATCCCCACACCCCAATTCTTGTCTTCAAACACAACCTCAATTAGACCATTGCCCGCAGCCTTCAGGAGAACAGTGATCATGACACCACACAACCCTGCCACAGCAACCGCTGCAAGAAATGCCGGATCATTGACACAGACGCCATCATCTCACATGAGAACACCATCCACCAGGTCCACGGTACATATTCTTGCAGCTCAGCTGATGTTGTCTACCTGATACGCTGCAGGAAAGGATGTCCTGAGGCATGGTACATTGGGGAGACCATACAGATGCTATGACAACGGATGAAAGAACACCATTCGAAATCACCAGACTGAGAGAGTGTTCTCTTCCTGTTGGGAAATACTCTTCAGTGGTCACGGGCATTCAGCCTCTGATCTTTGGATAAGCGTTCTCCAAGGTGGCCTTCACGACACACAACAGCACAGGATCGCTGAGCAGAAACTGATAGCTGCAAGTTCTGCACCTACGACAACAACCTCAACTGGGATCTTGGGTTCGTGTCACACTATTTGTTACCCCCATGAATTGCCTGGGCTTGCAAAATCTCACTAATTGTCCTCGAGGGAGACAACACGCATGCTATGCTTAACCCCCTCTCCACTCACTCTGTCTGTACCTTTAAGACTTGATTAGCTGTAAAGACTCGCATTCCAACCATTATTTTGTAAATTGAGTTTGTGTCTTTATATATCCTGTTTGTGAAGATAAGTCCTCACTCACCTGATGAAGGAGCAGTGCTCTGAAAACTTGTGCTACTAAATAAACCCAGACGGTGCCCATGCCCAGGGGCAATACCACCCGACTCAGGGGGGCCCTGATTTCTTCCCTTCATTAGGTCTCCCACCAATTCCCCAAATGTGGGAAGCTACTGTAAACCCAGCCAGAATGAATACTCCTGGCGGGATGGGAGATTCAATCAGGCCTGAAAAGTCCTGAAAATTAATGAATCTACATATTTAAAATAGATTAAAGCAGATTTAAATTACTTATCTGCCAGTTTCCAGTGTAGTCTGATGTGGGATTGCCTGCTGGCTCTGGGAGATGTGCACGTGTTCCCCACCCATGTGTAAATCCCTGTTCAAGGCCACAGGTGTGAGCCTCCCAGTTGGATCCTCCAGAAAAGTGGTGGGTGCGGATGGGAGAATAACAGCTGGACATCAGTTAGCCCAGCCTTAGTCGTTGGAAAAATATTAGAATCACTTATTAAGAAGAGAAAAGCAATGCATTGGAAAATTTGATTAAGTAGAGTCAGCATGGGCTGCACGAAGGGGAAATCATGTCCGACAAATTTTCTAGATTCTTTGAGGAGGCCTCAGCCAGAGTAAATAGAGGAGAACCAGTCATTATTATATAGTACATAGAACACTACAGCACAAACAGGCCCTTCGGCCCACAAGTTGTGTCAAACACATCAAAACCTACCCAGCCATAGACCTATCTATAACCCCCAATCCCATTAGATCCCATATACTCATCCAGAAGTCTTTTAAAAGACCCCAGCGAGTTCGCCTCGACCACCACCGATGGCAGCCGATTCCATTCACTCACCACCCTCTGAATGAAAAACCTTCCCCTAGCATCCCCTCTGTACTTGCTTCCCTGCACCTTAAATCTGTGCCCTCTCGTCGCGACCATTTCATGTCGCGACGAGAAAAATTGGATTTTAAAAATTTGGATTTTTAAGAAGTATTTGATAAGATGCTGTGCAAAATAGGAGCTTATTGTGCTGGAGATAATATTCTGCATGGATAGAGGATTGGCTAACTAACAGGAAGCAATGAGTACAGATAAGAGGATCTTTCTCAGGGTTGAGGCAGTAACTAGTGGAGTGTCACAGAGACCAAAACAGAAAACTAGGTGGGCATTGCCAATGTGCCAGGCTGGCAGTGCCAAGGTAAGGGGCATCTCTCCATTGCATTTGGCTTCCCCAGGGGCTTCAATGGCATCTGGTTCTACCATTGAGGGCAACACAACTGTTCTCTGAGGGGAGTAGTTGTTTTCCATACTGGAGAAAACCGCTCCTGTTGACACCATAAAGGCAAGTGAGCCCAGATAAGTGAATGCTGGACTCGCTAAATGGATGCAAATGAGTATTATAATAAATTTAAATAATTTATCTAGTTTCTTGCCGAAAGTGGGGAAGGCGTTGACCACACCAGAAATCCGGTTCTGGTAAGACTGCGCAAACCTGATTTCTCAGCTCTTGTACAATTTTACTGGCTTGTTCTCACCATCGATAGGAGGGACAAATTGGTAAAATCTTAGCCATTATCATTGGAGGCAGTACAGAGAGTTTTACCAGGATGATCCCAGGTATGGAGGGTGAATAGAATCACCAGCTGAAAGTGGAGATTCACCTAATGAAGGAGTAGCACTCTGAAAACTCGTGATTCTAAATAAATTTGTTGGATTTTAATTTGGTATTGTAAAGCTTCTTACTGACTTTCAAGGTTGTGATCGATAGGTTCTTAATCAGTCGGGGAATTAAGGGTGTGGGAGATAAAGCAGAAAAGTGAACTTAGTGAATGTCAGATCAGCCATGGTCTAATTAAATGACGGAGCAGGCTTGAAGAACTGAAAAACCTCCTCCTGCTCCTCTTTCTTATGGTCCTCCTAGTTCAACATCCGAGTGTTCCGTGTTCCATCAGGACCTACTTCAAAACATTTAGAAATTTACAAAGAACGATGATGGTATTTTTCACTCATTTTGATGGATGTTTTTATGTGAGAGGTAACAGCAGAACTAGAATTATTTATGTATCATTTCATAAATCCAGAAAACTTTGTATGCACAGGTACTGTACAGTCGGTGAGCAATGTGTGAACCCTTGGTGCTTTTACAACTAATTTAAAACCTTAAGCTTTTCTCGGTTGTTGGTTGGGGAGCCTCCTGTTAATCAACCTTCTTTAAGCAGAAAGGAATTGGTGTGATAAACAGTCTGGGGTCTGACAGTCTGTTGCTCTGTTGGCAATTTCTCTTTCCATTTCACTTCTGTGAATACAGCGATGAGGTCCACACATTTCATACAGCTACACTGCCCTCGTTAAATGGTACTGTGCAAATGATTAAAATTTGCACAGCCTGGATTCCATTTACATTTGCACTTATGAGTCTCAAGTTTGTTTTGAATCACAACTCTGGTCAGGTATCTACAGAGCGACACCAGGAGAAGTCCTGGGAATATCTCTGACTCAGATAAGCCCTCACACTCCTTGACTAATGGAATATCTAAGGCATGAGACAGATAGCTCACTCTAACAAAAATAAACAAACATTGGATAGGTGGTTGTACCTGGTGTCTTGAGTCACAGAGTTTTAAAGCACAAAAAGAGGCCTTTCGGCCCATTGTGTTTGTGCTAACCATCAACTGCCTATCTATTCTAATCCATTTTCCAGCCCTCGGTCCAGAGCTACGTGCTCAACTTTTTCAACATTGTGAGTTCCTGCCTCCACCACCCTCTCAGGCAGTGAGTTCCAGATTTTCACCACCGTTTGTGGAAAAGAAAGCTTTTTCCACAAATCAACTCTAAATTCCCTTTTTACTGATCCTCCCTATTAAGGGCAAAGGATTCTCCCCCTTTCACCTATTTATGTTGCTTACAATTTCAGCATACAAAGTTCTTGATGGAAAAAAGACTTTCTCCATCTCTTTGTTTATTTTGAAACACAAGGTCCAATGATGGAAACAATGCTGATCTTACGGTATCATTGTGATACAACAATCTCTTTCTAAAGTGAGACTTGCGCATGCAGACTTTGGACAGTCATTTCAGAGAGATGTTCTTAAGCTTTCTTGACCAGCAATCTCAGCCACTTCCATCAGTTAAGTTGAGGGGTGGGATTCTGCAATCTCGATCACCCACCATCACTACCAGTGGGAACAGAGAATTGAGCACTCAGCCCAAACTCTATTCACTCCAGAAGGACTGGAAAATCCCAACCGTGGCCAAGGTCAGGGATCTCTGGCAGAGGTCTCTAGACAGAGTGGACAAAATATAACTGTTCCCATTGCAGAAAGATCAACAATTAGAGGGAACAGATTGAATGTGAAAGGCAAAAGAACCAAAGTTAAGATAAGGAGAACTGTTTTCAGTGAATGGTTAGGATCAGGAATACACTGCCTGAGAGTGTGGCAGAGGCAAGCTCAATTGTGATTTTCAAAGGGAAGCTGCATCATTATCAAGGCTGTGTTGAGAGGACAGGGGAATGCCACTAACTGAGTAGCTCTAGCAGGGAGCCAGCACAGACACAAGAGCTGAATGGCCTCATTTTGTGCTGTAATTATATGATCTTAAGATTCTATGCATTAAGGGTAGAACAGTAACAGCCCTGAGGGTTCATAGTCAATTTGGTTGAATGTTGGTGCTACTTATAAAGATTCTTTGTGGAATTTTTTGGTTGTTCCTGTGGGCAGGTCCCTTGCAGTCAATGGAGATTTAGCTAAATTTTCCATCCTCGCTTGCAAAGGCGGGTGGGGAGGGCTGGGGAGGAGGGCAGTGGCCAGAGATCTCCGACCTCAAACTCTTTGTTTTAAAGAGTTTAAAACAATATCTGTCTCGGTGTGAATGCCGTGTTGTTAAGATCACCTCCCTTCTACCAATCAGATTGCAGAACCAGAGACCATCAGCCCCTGAATCAAAGAGGAATCACATCCATGGAAAGTCTCACTCAACCAATGATCTCCCAGACCCAAGAATCAGTCAAGCAAGAGGACGTGTCACCAGGTATCCGTCAGAGACAAAAACTACTTTGAAAATGTTGACCTACTGTACAGAACAAACATTCTGAGCTGCATTCGTTCTGCATTAATTATACTATGTAAATGGTATCAAGACATTTAAACCTTCTTAAAGTAAAAATAAATTGAAATAAATCCAATCAAACTAATTCGTTTTGTACTGTATAACGAAAGACTTGCAGTCATTTGGCTAATTTCTGAATTTTGGAACATTTTAAAACATTTTCAGATAATAAAGTATTTTTGAAGTACGGTCAATTCTGGAATGTTGAAATTGAACAGTTAATTTGCACACAGTAAGATCCACCAATCGGCAATGTGATAATGACCAAATAATCTGTTTCAATAATGTTTGTTGGAGTACAAATATTAGCCAGGAAACCAAAGACAACTCTGTTTCCTTTCTAAGAAATAGTGCTACACCTGAGAGGGCAGCAAAGGGGCCTTGGTTTATCATTACTAATGACGGTAAGCTCCTTCAACAGTGCAGCGCTCCCTCAGCACTGACCCTCTGACGGCGCGGCACTCCCTCAGCACTGACCCTCTGACGGCGCGGCGCTCCCTCAGCACTGACCCTCTGACGGCGCGGCGCTCCCTCAGTACAACACTGGTGTATCAATCTAGTTTTTGTACGTATGTCATTGGGATTTTAACCCCTCCCCTCTCCCCACCCTGTCCCGATGTATTGTTTGAGAAACAAGAGTGAGATAAATCAAATCTTGAAAGTTGCAGACTGAATACAGTGTTGAATTCTCGTAAATAAATAACACAAAACTTGGTTTATCAGTAGAAATGGTGCTGCAAAGGATGGTGTATTCTTAATTTCAGAGGATTGGAGTTTGAAGAAACCTGAACTCTTCACCCAGCTACAGAGAATGAGAGGAATCACCACAAGGTGATGAAACGGAATAGAAAGGGTTAATGCAGAGAACTGTTGCAAGTGACACATTTGTTTTTAAATGGATAGACAAGAGAACAGGAAAACAATCTGGAAATCTGAAATAAAAAAAACAGAAAATTCTGGAAATTAAAAATCCTAATAGGTCAGGCAGAATCTGCAAATAGAAATAGACAGGTTATAACATTTAGAATGTGGATCTGAGACAAGGTGTAAATAAACTCAAGCTGGTAAAAGGGGAGGTTGAGACCAATGTTGGGAATACATCTTCATGTAAACAATGATTAACTCTGGGACTAATCTCCCAGGAAAGGTGATGGAATCAATCAAGAGTCATTAGACATTGTGCTGCCAATATTTATTGGTTTCTATGGAAACATTGCAAGGTAGCTTTCCTTGGTGTATTTTCATCTTGTGATCTGTGTGCACGTTCCTCAGATACTGGATTCCAACTGCAATGATTCTCCGCAACCTCCAGCATATCATCGGATGTAGCTCACAAACTCCTGCAATTGGACAATTTCTTTTCTGGTCCCTTGAGGTTTTAAACATCTGAAAAAAATGAGTGTGTCAGATGTCAACATGTGACTGGCCAATGTAGATATCCTCAGCCAAATTAGATTGGTTATCCTCAAGTTTGTGCCTGTTAACCAAACATGATCTTGCATTTTCCCACAGCAAGAGTGAAGAACTTGCGACCTGCACCTTCCTCTCGACAACAGCTTACTTTCATTTATATAGCGTCCTCAAGACCGCTAATATTACAGGAAATTTGGAAGCTTGGTGCCAATGATTGCATGGAGTCGGAACTAAACTAGGCCTACAAGCGCATAGGTTAGATTTGGAAGGTTTTGCAGACAGCAGAGTTGAGTGAGACTCTGGAGAGATTTGTAGTCTGGGGTATTGATGCAATAATTGGAAGGGTCCAAAGGAAGTCAACGGAGATGATAGGGCAATGGTTTTAGGAACACTGGCAGCAGATTCTGCAAGGGTTAGATTTGAACGTAACGCTTAAGAAGGAAACTTAAAGAGTGGAATTTAATGGCCTCACTCATCCAAAGCTGCCAAAGGTCAACAGACCTTTCTGTGGTCTGCCTCTTGCCTACTCCGATTCTCTTGGTGAGTGGTACAGTAAAATTCCAGCCACAATGCCTGTGTTAACAAATGACTTTATTATAATGACATAGACCTCATAACTTAAACACTAGGAACTTTTTATTACAGGTATGCACAATACACAATCAAATCCTAGACTGTTTAATCAGAGCCCATACTGGGAGGAGCTAATCCCCCAGGGGTCATCTAACCCACACTCTAAAAGACAGTACACACCCCAATACCCTAACATACATATATCTCAGTGTGGAATTGACAAGATCATAATGGAGGGGTTTGGGGGTCATAGAGATGAAACAGGTTTGGAGACAGAAATAATTTCAGAAACCTGAAGTTGGCAGTCTTGTCAATGAACATAAATCTGAGATTTGAAGCAAAATCCAGCTTCCTCAGAGGCATAGCTCGATCTCCAGGATCTCCAAAGTTTAGTTGTTAGTCACAAGTAAGGCTTTCATTAATACTGCAATGATGTTATTGTGAGATTCCCCTAGTCACCACACTCCAGTGCCTGTTTGGGTCAACACACCTAACCAGCACATCTTTCAGACTGTGGGAGGAAACCAGAGCATCCAAAGGAAATCTACACAGACACGGGGAGAACATGCAGACTCCACACAGACAGTGATTCAAGTCAGGAATCAAACCTGAGTCTCTAGCACTGTGAGGCTAACCACTGTGCTACCATGATCATTAGGATTCAGGATGAGTTTATAAAAAGTGCTGAACAGTGTCACCAGTTTTGAGTTTGAGAAAGCTGTGACTGTGTCCAGGCTTGAGTTAATTCACATCTCTTTAACCTGTAATTATTCCTTTCTCCACTCGCACTGTTTGTCCCTGTAAAGACTTGATTATCTGTAAAGACTCACATTCCAACTATTATCTTGCAATTGTGTCTTTGTCTATATATACACCATGTTTGTGAACGCAACTCTCCACTCACCTGAGGAAGGAGCAGTGCTTCAAAAGCTCATGATTCCAAATAAACCTGTTGGACTTTAACCTGGTGTGTGAGATTTCTTACTGTGCCCACCTCAGTCCAATGCCGGCATCTCCACATCAAAAAGAGAGATAGAGAGATAATCAGACAGTGATGCCATGAAGTGGAGAGTGGAATTGAATCTGGGTAGCGGGAGTGTAGATATAAATGCTAGAAGAAAAATAGATGAGGAACATAAGGCTGCCAAAGACGGAGCATTGGAACACATTAGAAGTAGCTGTGCTAATAAAAGTGGAGTCTTATAGGATCAATCCCATGACCAGGATGTCTGCTAATAAGAAGGATAAAGTTATCTCTATGAAATACACAGGGAATTAGAATGGATAATGGACTGTGATTCCTGTCACATATTAATAATTTTGACAGTATTTTATTTTTTAATAGAACGTGAGCATCATTTGCAAGACCAACATTTATTTCACATCCCTAATTGCTTTTGGGAATATAATGAGGAGCCACCTTTTTGCATACAATTGAATGTCTTGCTGAGCCATTTCAGAGTGCAGTTAAAGATGTCTGGATTTTGGAAATGCAATCCTGCTGCATGACTGTGTGGCTTGCCATAGACATGTGAGCCTGCCATGATTTGATTTCTAGAGGCAGACATCTTGAGGTCAGTTAAATAAAGTCTTTTACAGAAGTACACATTAATGAAGAGTGCTATTTTTATACTTGCACATGGTGTCAGACAGTGACACAAATGTAGAGTTTTTGAAAGCTGCCAAATGAGCAGAGGAAACATTGAGAACTCAGGAATACAGAAATATTCAAAAACTGCAAAATAAACTGTTGAAAAGAGCAAAGGAAAACTGATGAAGGCTGCAAGAGACAATAGAAGAGTACACACAGGTTGCAAGTGAGATTGTTGGCTGCAGAAAAGAGAGGAAAAAACAAAGGATATCCCTAAATGACCAAGTGAGTAACATTAGTTGTGGTAAACTTTCCAGTCCATCTCCAGTAACATTGGTTGGTGGTTCACATCAAAAACTAACAGTGTTTCCACTTGCAATGGCAAAACTATGAGATGGTAAAAGAATTAATTAATAAGCATGAACCAATAAGAATAGCCACACTGTTGACAGTACTGGGGAGAGACTACTACTAAGTGTATAATGCACTAAATCTAATAGATTTAAAAAAAAACAAAGAAAAAGTATGGCAGAGATTTTGAAAGACTGGCCATACATTTTGAATCCTGAATGAATGTTGTATATGAACAATGTGTATTCAATACTGGAGCTCAGAGTGAAAATGAGAATATTGGACAGTGATAATGCAGCTAGCAGAATCATGTGTTTGGACAGCTAAAAGATAATTTGATTAGATATAGATTGGCCCTCCATTATGAGAAACCTTATGGTGAGAGAAAGTCTACTGAAAGATGAGAAACTGAGGTCAAAGAAAATTATAAATGTGTTGAAATGCAGAAGTAGTGAAACATAATAGAAATAGTTGAGAGCTTCAAGTTTTTAGGTGTCCAGATCATCAACAATCTGCCCTGGCTGCCACCCCCCCACCCTATCATGCCAACACTATAATTAAGAAAGCCCCCCAATGTCTCTACGGTCTCAGAAGACAAAGGAAATTTGGCATGCCCACTGCGACTCTCACTAACCTTTATAGATACACTATTTCAAGCATTTTGTATCACAGCTTGATGAGGCTCTTGCACTGCCCAATACTGCAAGACACTGTAAAGAATTGTCAATGAAGCCCAGTCCTTCATTTAAAATCAGCCTCCCAACTATTGATTCTGTCTACACTTCCCACTGCCTCAGGAAAGCAACCAGCATATTTAAGGGCCTCACACATCCTGGATATTCTCTCTTCTACCTTCTTCCATCAGGAAAAAGATACAAAAATCTGAGGATATGTACCACCTGACTCAAAAACAGTTTCTTCCCTGCTAGTGTGAGACTTTTGAATGAACTGTCTCATGTTAAGTTGACTTTTCTCAACACCCTAGTTATGACTGTAATTGTATTCTGCACTCTCTCGTTTCCTTCTCTATGAACAGTAAAAAGGGATGCTATCTCTTTATGTGAAAAAGGTAATGTTTGGGTTTTGAAAATACAATCCTATACGGTGTGGCTAACTGGCTTGCCATAGTCACGTGAATCTATGAGGCAGATAACTTCAGATTAATTGAATAAAACCTCTCACAGAAACACACACAAATAAGGACTGCTGTCCTTGTACTTGCAACATGAGTCAACCACACTGCTGTTCATCTGGTATCACGCATAGGCCAGTACGTTTAAGGGTAGCAGAATTCCTCCCCTAAAGAACATTAAGAATTCAAATGGGTTTTTATAACAATCTGGCAGTCCTACCCATTACTATAGAAACCAGCTTTCTTTTCCACACTTTATTAATATGTTTGAGCTGACAGGTGCAGCATTGAAATGGTTTACTACAAAGTTGTCATTACAAATCTACTTCCTTCCTCACAAACGTTTCAGATCATCGCAACTTGTTGTGTAGAAAGTATTTCCTCATTGTCCTCTTTGGTTTATTTGCCAAAATAAATCTGTGTCTTTCTGGTTACCAAATCTCCTATTCGGGTTTCTCCAAATCTATCCTTTCAAACCCACTAATGGCTCTAAAATAATTCTCAGTAAAGTTAATGCAATTGGTTTGATTTTCTAAGTTTTATTGAACAGGTAAAAGGATTAGAAAACGCTATGGATGGGAACAAACAGGTGTGCGTGTGTGGCAGAATTTAGCACAACACTCAATGTATCACTTTCCTACTTTGTGAAATTTGTATATATATTGATAGCATTTCCTGAAGTGTGGACATTTTCATCGTCCTGTTCGGATACAGAGACACAAGCCCTCGAGGGTTAATGAAGCTGTTAGCAGCCGAACAGAACACAAAACATTTGTCGCTGGCCTTGTAGCCTTGAGCTAGTCACATCAGAGTGATGCTGTATTGATCCCAGTATCTGTTTCAGAGCAGGGGTGAGTGGGTGAACCTGATAGCCCAGTAACAAGGTCGGTGAGTCCAGATAGAGTGGGTTATAGTGGGAAAATTAAGCAAAAAGCTCAGTGACACATGACACAATTACATTGCTGACATCTTATGCTTCACAAGGGATGCATTAAATTTATACACTGAAAATATTGTGGAAATGTAAGATGTCCTATCAGTTTTATGGCATGACCATCATAGATTAGGTTCAATCAGTTGGTATATTTGTTCTTAAATCCATTGTAATGTTACATTTATCATTTAGTTAAACTTTTCTTCAACGTTGTAATATGTCTTTGGATTGTCTAAGAGCGAATAGTAAACATGACTTAAACGCTCAACGTAACTTGGGCATTGTTTAGGCCTTTATTTCAACATTAACGACAGGTAAAATAAACCAGAGAATAAGAGTCAGATTGGATTTAGTGGAAAATATTTTACCTGGGAAAATTGCACAATATAGAAGATAAGGTGAAGAAGGTAGATTCTTCTACCATTCCAGTGGTAGGGACCCTCTGTTATCCTGCTTCCAGCTTCTGAAAAAGAGAAATCCTACGTGAGAAACATCTAATTAATTAAAGGTCACGGGAACCCAGGGCAGGAAAACAACGGATCTTTCTACTTTTCATGTCATCAAAGCAGAAAATGCGAGAAAATACTCAATAGGTCAGGCAGCTCCTGCAGAGAGAGGAACAGTAGGAGGGCTATCCTGGTGGCACATGGCCCAAGAATGGAAATTCCTGCCTGAACTCAACGGATCTTTAAATCATCCCAACGAATTTACTGCCTTAACCTACTACGATTCCCATGATGGGCGGGACAGGAAACTTCTGACCAGAGTTTGGATCTTATTTTTACCATTGTGATTCAAAGTGCTGTGAGGACTTGAATCTGGGGGTGTTTTAGATCCGACTTTTAGATCTGTTCCCACATGTGCTCTGCCTGAAAAAATATTAGCGATTCCGAATTGTGCTGCAAAAGCCTGTGGGTGGGGTTTAACGTGCCCAAAACCCTGCAGCTCTGATCGGTGCCTCCAACTGCGCATGTGCAGAAAAGAAAATGCCACATCCCTCCCGGGCCAAATAATGCCTCCCCCGGCCCCCACAAGTATTGTCCCATCCCCAACAACATTACTGATTGCCTTATCTCCCCACCCCCTTCACCACCCAGACATAGGCCTCTCCCCCTTTCCTCCACCCATCTCAAGCTGATTGGCATCGGACCCCCCCGTTCATCTCACTATCTCAGGCAAAGTGGCAGCGGATCCATTTCTTCCCCCACCCCCTCCCCCCACACACCCTCCCCACCGATCTCAAGCAGAGAGCCATTGGACACTCAGCACTTTCCTCCTCACTAACCCTCACTGATGGAACACCCAAATCGATCTTATAAGGAGCATATCGGTTTGGTGCTGATTCCTGATTGGCGAATGCGATGGTAAAGTTGGGCGTTCAGCCCATGAAGTCAATCGAAACGTATGCAAATACATTTAAATGACCGTGGCGCCCATTTTGGGCACAGTCCTGGTCACAGCCATTTTTGGGTTTTGGTAAAGGGGGAACTGGTGCAGAGATGGGTGTGGGGTCACACTCCTCACCTCACGCCAGACTTTATCAAGTTTCTGTGCCTAAAAACTGACGCAGCGAGATGGTAAAATCGGGCCCGTGTTTCAGGCTGACAATCTGTTACTCTAACTGCCAAAACATTTCAATGTATTTGAAGAAGGAACAGAAGTAGGGAAGGTGGGAGAGAGGCGAGGACGAAAGGGAGGGTCTGTGTGAGTACATTGTCATCTACCACAAGCCTTCAATAACTTTGTTACCATGTTCAGGAATTGACATCTACGTTCTTGAAATGGGTTTGAATAATTAGCTGCAGATTAAGAGTTTGACAGACCAAACACTCCTGGATGTATTTTTATAGAATAAACTATTAAAAACTAAACATTAATCAAATCAGTAAAATGAACAGGGATGTCATTAAGCAAGCAACAAATAATAATATCAAATATCTATAAACATCACTGGCAAATAAGTTCATCATGAAAATTGAATGGGAAAACAAACAGAGAGAAACAAATTATCAGAGATTGGTTCACTGAGAAAAACATACTTGTGGCAAATTGATATAAAAATGAGACCCGTACTGATCTGAATTCAACCAAATCTCTCACTTCCTTCAAACAATATACAGAGGGTCAGTACTGAGGGAGTGCCGCACTGTCAGAGGGTCAGTACTGAGGGAGTGCCGCACTGTCAGAGGGTCAGTACTGAGGGAGTGCCACACTGTCAGAGAGTCAGTACTGAGCGAGTGCCGCACTGTCAGAGAGTCAGTGCTGAGGGAAGTGCCGCACTGTCAGAAGGTCAGTGCTGAGGGAGTGCCGCACTGTCAGAGGGTCAGTGCTGAGGAAGTGCCGCGCTGTCAGAGGGTCAGTGCTGAGGAAGTGCCGCACTGTCAGAGGGTCAGTGCTGAGGAAGTGCCGCACTGTCAGAGGGTCAGTGCTGAGGAGTGCCGCACTGTCAGAGGGTCAGTGCTGAGGGAGTGCCGCACTGTCAGAGGGTCAGTGCTGAGGGAGTGCCGCACTGTCAGAGGGTCAGTACTGAGGGAGTGCTGCACTGTCAGAGAGTCAATACTGAGGGAGTGCTGCACTGTCAGAGGGTCAGTGCTGAGGGAGTGCCACACTGTCAGAGGGTCAGTGCTGAGGGAGTGCCGCACTGTCAGAGGGTCAGTACTGAGGGAGTGCTGCACTGTCAGAGAGTCAATACTGAGGGAGTGCTGCACTGTCAGAGGGTCAGTGCTGAGGGAGTGCCGCACTGTCAGAGGGTCAGTGCTGAGGGAGTGCCGCACTGTCAGAGGGTCAGTGCTGAGGGAGTGCCGCACTGTCAGAGGGTTAGTGCTGAGGGAGTGCCGCACTGTCAGAGGGTCAGTGCTGAGGAGATGCCGCACTGTCAGAGGGTCAGTACTGAGGGAGTGCTGCACTGTCAGAGAGTCAATACTGAGGGAGTGCTGCACTGTCAGAGAGTCAATACTGAGGGAGTGCCGCGCTGTCAGAGGGTCAGTGCTGAGGGAGTGCTGCACAGATAAAGATACAGTCTTTCAAATGTGATAAATGTCCAATGGGGCATCTGTTTTCTCATGGGTGACATGAAAGATCCCATTGTATATTTTGATAAAGCCCTGGATGTCCTCTGTGTTCTCCTGAGCCAATATTTATCCCTCAACCAACATCATTGAAGAGCAAATTATCTGGTTATAATCAGTCAGCTGTCTTGGAGACCTTTCTATGTGCAAATTGGCTGTCTCTTTCTCAGATTACAGCAGTAAGTATAATTTAGCTGTACCCACTCAGCTATCCCACTGCTTTAGGATTCCTCAGATTGTGCGAGACATTATAGAAAATAATATGCGAGATTTACTCAAATCATTTAAATGCAAAGTTGGAATGAAGGATCTGTGTTTCTCAAGGGAACTGTATGTTCTTTGTTTGAAATAAATTCACTATAATCAGGAATTAAGCAGCTACAACCATTTATGCACGATCATTTTCCAATGGTAACTTTGATTCTCTATCCTGTTTTGTAATTTGCTGCCTTTTAATCTGTTACAAGCTGTTATGTATCAGGTCTCTAATCAATTTCCAACCATCAATCCGTTTTACGATGGTTTGTGACCAGACTACCTTCATCACCTTTTCCAAAAAACAAATTCAACAGTGAGACTGAATTTTAAATAATTCTTTTTATCCTGAATGAGAAATTGGTTTTCTGGTTAGCACAGTGTCCTTTCTCGATAGAAGAAAAATGAGTAAAATATAAGTATCACAAAGAAGACAAATGTACACTTTAGTCTCGAAGTAGTTGAAATCTAGTCAACAACTCTCTTTGGTCCCTTTGATGGTTTCAAAAGCTTCAGAGATGCTGGTGGGGAGGAAATCTGGATTACATCGCATTAAATATTGAGAGGCTCAGCCATTTGTTGAGTGCAAATGTGAACTACCTGCATTGTTTCTAGTTAGAAGCATTAAGGGTGGAGATGTGTATACCAGGAGACAGGCTAAAAATATAAGGGCAGATGACCAATTGACACGCGGTCATGTGTTATCAGAATCATACGATGGCACAAGTTAGCAGAGGTGGAGTGATCGAGCAGGCATAAATCAATACAGCAGAGCTTCAGTTTTAAGATTTCCTGTTATTTCCTGAAGTTAAGCCATTTGCCAATTTTTGGAAACTAGAGCTACTTCTCACTCTTCATATCTCACCACCCCAGAGGAATTTAGAGATGGATTCAATCATAGTCTGTATATCTGGAAGCTTAGATAATAATCATCTAGAGTGAGTGAAGTACGCACAGTAAAGTGATCTCTTAAGGTCACCAGTTCTGCCAGAAGAATCAATGTCCATCATGACATTATTTTTGAGAATGTAAGAACATAAAAAATCAGACCATTCAGCCCATCAAGCCTGCTCCATCATTCAGTAACATCATTGGCTGATCAAATCTTGAACTCAATTCCACTTACTTGCCTCAGCTGACCCAAAACAATTGAATAGTTTAACCAAAGTACATTAGCTGTGATGTTGTTCGTGGAGACACTTTGGGGATTAAAATGGCAACAAAAGCTTTTGAAGTTCAGGCCAATAGACTTGAGATAGAAAGGAATTACTCTAAAGACTAGAAAAAAAGCCAAGAAAGCAAAATAAATTAGAATCTGGGAAGGGAAAATATAGGGTAATACTTCTCTTGCGGTATAAATTGCAAAGCCATTTTAGTCCATCAGTGAGTCATACAGGAGAGCAAAGAACAGAGAAAAAAAAACAATTGAACCTGAAATTTCAAGAGCTAGCCACCATTGCTGAAAGCTGTTAGGGATGCTGTACACCATGCCATTGAAATTTCTTATCTTTATCATTTCTCATCTCTACCCAAACCATTTCTACATCCTGATTTCTTGAACTCTAAATCATCCCTCTCTGTTTTGCTCTGACCACCATTAATTCACCATTAATTGCTATCTGTTTTCCCTACACCTGAAGGCATGCTCCTAATTTTCAGTTTACACCTTCTTGGGAAATTAAATTAAGCTATTATAAAAAAAAGTATTCATTGACGAGCTTTGAAAGACATGACACTTTTTATTCTGTTAAATGGGTAGAATGGTGGCACAGTGGTTAGCACCACTGCCTCATAGTGCCAGGGTCCCAGGTTCAGTTCCAGCATTGAGAGACTGTGTGGAGTTTGCACATTCTCCCTGTTTTTAACAAAGAACAACACAGCACGGGAAACAGGCCCTTCGCCCAACGAGCCCGCGCTGCCATTTTAACGGCATGAGTTCCCTCTTCCACCCATGACCCTTGTCTATGCTAATGGAAATCCACATTGGAAACCAGGTTTGTGAGAGAACTTGGGGAGAATTTGTTTCACCAATCAGCCTATGAGCACATCTTTGATATGTGGGAAAAAACCAGAGCAACTGGAGAAAACCCACGCAAGCACGGGGAGAATGGGCAAACTCCCACAGACACAGGCCCAAATCCATGTATCTGCACAGCACAGCGATAGTCACTGAGCTGTCGTGTTGCCCATCAAATGGTCCAGGTCAAGCGTACACTAACGACGTGAAGCACTAGGATACTCTCAAAAAAAATCCAAGAGCAGCCCTCTCGACCCATTGCATGTATGCCCTTGTTAGACAACAAGGCGAACCGAAGTTTGCATGCATTTCCTCCCTAAAACTTTAGTGCAGCAGGCTGGGAGAGAAATCCGCAGCAGGAAGTTCACAGGATCGACAAACTGAATTCTCCAAGCCCGCTGGTATCTCCCGCCCCATCAGAGTATTTCACCCCAATGGGGATTATAGTAGGCCTGTCCATTGGAGTGAAGGGGGGAAATTGAGGCCCCTCAGGGGGGTCATGCAGCAGGGGGAGGAGGGGTTGGTGACCTCTGGGCATTGGCACCCTGGCACTGTTAGCCTGGGTGAAACTTTGGCACTGCCCATCAGGCATGGGGCAGTGCCAAGAAGCAGGGCATATAGGGATGGGCTTAGGGGATGGGCCTGATGGGGAGGGGCCGGGGGGTGTGATCGGTGGAGATGGGAGGCGTTGTGTTGCCTCTCTGATCAGGGAGCTGTTTGGGATGGCACAGTAGCACAATGGTTAGTACTGTTGCTTCACAGCACCAGGACACAGGTTCGATTCCAAACTTGGGTCACTGTCTGTGTGGAGTTTGCACATTCTCCCGTGTCTGTGTAGGTTTCATCACACATTCTGAAAGACATGCTGGTTAGGGTGCATTGGTCTGAACAGGCACCAGAGTGTGGTGACCTAGGGGAATTTCACAGTAATTTCATTGCAGTGTTAATGTAAGCTTTACTAATGACCAATAAATAAGTAAATAAGGATTGATGGGGGATAGAGGGGGGCTAATGATTGGGGCAGGGTAACCGGTTTGGGGGTATGGTGGGAGGAAGGGGGTCGGTACCGTGGGAGGGGTGTATAACCGTCAGGGGGTATTGATAAGGGGGACTGGAGATGGGGGGCGGGGTTCAGGGCTGGGCTCAGAAATGGCCAGGGGGCCAGCGATCGGCTATGGGGGGGCAGAGAGCTGGCATTGTGGGGGGCCACGTGGGGCTGACCAGCAATTAGGAGGCTATCAGTACCGGGGCATTGTGCATGCGCCGATCTGGGCACTGACAGATCAATACGTGTGCAGTGGTCCCTCTGTGTGCTGATTTCAGCCTCTCCAGGGGGAATAGGCCCCACTCCCTGAAATGTAAAAATATTCACACTGGTGGCTTCTGCAATAGACAGAGTGTAGGAGATTCTTTGATCTCCCATTGAAAAAAGACAGTGTGAATTACTCCAGTTTTCACGTGAATTCAACAGTTTGAATTTTTTGGGGGGAATTCTGGCCTATATCTTTACTTTTATATTCTATACTTTGGCCGATGACTTATGTCTCTTTACAAACTTGTCTCCTTGAACTGCTGCCTTTAGGGAGTGTGAACTTGTACATCAAGATCTGTCACTTCATCTACCCTCTTCACAATTCCCGTTTATTGTGTGTTTCTTTTAACTATTCGACCTGTGTAAATGCATCACCTCATATTTCTCTATGTTAAAATCTGTCTCCATTTACCGCCCACTATACCAAGCCATCAATGTCAATTTATAAACTATTGCTATCCTCTACACTGTCCACTATTTGTCAGTCTTTGTGTCATCTGCCAATTTCCCAATCGTGTCCCCCACATTCCTGTCCAAATCATTAATGTATAAAACAAAGAGTAAGAATCCTAATACTGAGTTTTGTGGAACACCACTTGAAGCAACTTCCTATTTGCAAGAGCATCCATCAACTAATATCCTTCGTTTCCTGTTACAAAGCCAACTTTTGATCCAGTTTTGCCACATTAATCTGCATCCATTGGGTTTTTATTTTTTGACCAATCTGACATGTGGGACCTTGTCAACAGCTTTGCTAAAATCCATGTACACAATATCCACTGCCCTCATCAGTCCTTCTTACCACTTCCTCAATGAAATCTGTGAGGCGGAATTTCCTTTAACAAATTCTTGGACAATTATGGGTCTTATGAGAAATTAATTTGACCATCTTGAGCTAAATTGTGATGTCACCATCCCAAATTCTCCAGAGTAGCTGAAAATTTTAATCAGTGAAGTCCCTGCTTTGATTTTTGATTAACTGATCACAATTGTGACACAGATATACATCATGGGTTATGAAGGAAAAATCGGCAGAGAGTGAGAGAGAGAGACAGTTACCTGAAGCACAGAGTCAACCCCATGTCTGCCTACTGTGTTGTGCACTTTACACACCACAAGTGACCAATAAACAGTGATGCTGCAATGATTGATAAAACTGTCAGGCTTACAAGGGCGGATTGAAGCGTTTTCAACCCCAGTGTAGAGTTTCACCCACCGACATCACCTGGGAATTTAGGTACAATTGTCAATGGGCCTTACAGGATGTTCTAGTTAATTTAATGGATAGAACATTTGCCAAGTTCCATTAGTCTTTACATCCAAAAATCAATGGCATTCCCAGCAGAAAAAAGCTCTGTGCTGAGAAATCAGGTTGATATACTTTATCCAATATCTTCTTCCTCTCTTCGCCTCTTATACATCAAAGGCTCCTGTGTAATGTAACTTTTTTTTTGACCATTATCTCTGGTACATCCTCTTGATAATTTAGAGAATGACCTTGCAGTACCCATGATTATACATTCCTTTTATAACTTGGTTCATCCATAACTTCCAAAATCCAATAAAAGAAAGTTGGAATGAATCCATAGTTGGATAATGAGCACAGTAAGAAGTCTTACAACATCAGGTTAAAGTCCAACAGGTTTTTCACACAGAGGGTGGTGGGGGTATGGAATGCGCTGCCAAGTAAAGTGGTGGAGGCAGGTACTCTGGAGTTATTTAAGAAATACTTAGATGGGCACATGAACAGAATGGGAATGGAGGGGTATAGAAAACTGATTTAAAATAGGGATCATGAGCATTGGGAGTCCCTGGGAAGTGTGTAAATAGATGATGATATTGATGTACTTGTTTTTATCCTACAGGTGCTTTGGTCCACCTTGTTGTCTAACGAGAGGCATACACGCGATGGGTCGTGAGAGGACTGCTCTTGGATCTTTTTCAAGAGTATCCTACTGCTTCACGTTGTTACTGTACGCTTGACCTGGACCGTTTGATGGGCAACACGACAGCTCAGTGACTATCGCTGTGCTGTGCAGATACATGGATTTGGGCCTGTGTCTGTGGGAGTTTGTGCATTCTCCCCGTGCTTGTGTGGGTTTTCTCCGGGTGCTCCAGTTTCCTCCCACATCCCAAAGATGTGCTCTTAGGCAAATTGGCAAAACAAATTCTCCCTAAATTGTCTCAAATTTGGTTTTGATCCATAGATCTATAAACATGGACAGGGATCGTGGGTAGAGGTGGGAACATAGGGGTGGTGGCGCGGGCTCATTGGGCCGAAGGGCCTTTTTCCTGTGCTGTTTTGTTCTTTGTTCTTTGTTTATTTGGTAGCAAAAACCACTAGCTTTCAGAGCACTGCGCCTTTGTCAGATGAGTGAGGAGTTGTGTTCATAAACTGGGCATATAAAAACACAAACTCAATTTACAAAATAATGGTTAGAATGCAAATCTTTACAGCTAATCAAGTCTTAAAGTTACAGACAGTGTGAGTGGAGAGAGGGTTAAGCACAGGTCAAAGAAATGTGTATTGCCTCCAGACAGGACGCTTAGTGAGATTTTGCAAGCACAGGCAAGTCATGGGGGTTACAGATAGTGTGACATCAACCCAAGATCCCGGTTGAGGCCGTCCTCATGTGTGCGAAATTTGGCTGTCGGTTTCTGCTCAGCGACTCTGCGCTGTCACGTGTTTTGAAGGCCGCCTTGGAGAACACTTACCCGAAGATCAGAGACCGAACGCCCGTGACTGCTGAAGTGTATGCCAGCAGGAAGAGAACAGTCTTGCCTGGTGATTGTCAAGCGATATTCATTTATCCGTTGTTGTAGCGTCTGCATGGTCTCCCCAATGTACCATGCCTCGGGACATCCTTTCCTGCAGCTTATCAGGTAGACAATGTTGGCTGAGTTACGAGAGTGTGTACCATGTCCTGGTGGATGGTATTCTCATGTGAGATGATGGCATCCTTATCGATGATCTGGCATGTCTTGCAGAGGTTGCTGTGGCACGATTGTGTCGTGCCATTGTCACTGTTCTCCTGAGGCTGGGTAGTTTGTTGCGGACAGTGGTCTGTTTGAGGTGTGCGGTTATTTGAAGACAAGAAGTGGAGTGTGGGATGGCCTTGGCGAGATGTTTGTCTTCATCAATGATACGTTAAAGGCTCCAGAGAAGATGTCACAGCTTCTCCACTCTGGAAAGTACTCTGCCCACATCATGGATAATGAGCAAGCAGAGTAAACACTATCCAACACTCTATGTAGCAAGCACAATTCTCCAGTCATCGGAATTCCTGATGTTCTCCTAACACATTGTCACGTTACCATCGAAAGACAATAATAATATTATCTGGAATA
This sequence comes from Sphyrna mokarran, assembly GCA_024679065.1. Lineage (NCBI taxonomy): Eukaryota > Metazoa > Chordata > Chondrichthyes > Carcharhiniformes > Carcharhinidae > Sphyrna > Sphyrna mokarran. Next base: position 129,418,823 of record JAGIQG010000006.1, on the reverse strand, counting down.
TATGCTGTTGAAGATTGAATAAAAATAATGTTATTCTTTACTTCTTGAGGATTTGCATATTAGTTCATGCTGTAAGTATTGCACTGTACTCCATTGGAAAATGGAATCATCATTAACTAGCATTTTTGATTAACTGGTAACCATCCATCCTTTTCCCACCCTGGACAATAAAGATTTTTATTTTCTAGATTTCTGATGTATCTTGTTCTGACCTTGGACTGAATTCTCTAACCCTCTGGTTATTTTATGACAGGTAGTTGACTGATTTGCTTCTCAAATGAGATTTTAAAACTTTTTTGACCTGAACATAGTTTGCCCTTGAAAAAAAATGAAAGCTGTAAAAGAATACTTATTGTACTTCCAAGATGCCTCATCTTGGCTTGTCGTACTTGGATTATGTAGGGTGTTCACAGGAGGTCCTTGGTGTTTTCTTGCTGCTTTGTTGGCTGGTTGCCAACAAACTTTCCTGTTGTGTGTTGGGGGCATCTATGTTGTATTTGTCTGGAAAGAAATGTTCCACTTTGATCAAGTCTCGTTCAGACCAAAGCAAGCAGTGACTCATCAAAACTCAGGATTAAATTATACATTTTTACCATTAGTCACCAAGTGTCTCAAGGAGAACCATAAGAATAGTGTGGGGCAAAGCCTAGAGTGCCACATTGGAGAAAATGAAAATACATGGGTGTCAGGTGGTACAGTAGTTTGCATTGGTACCTCACAGCTCCACAGCACAGTGTGGAGTTTGCACATTCTCCCCGTGTCTGTGTGAATTTCCTCTGAGTGCTCCAATTTCCCTCCAGAGTCCAAAGATGTGCAGGTTATGTGGATTAACCATGGTAAATTGGCCCCGGTATCTCTGGCTGTCTGTTTTAGAGGGATTAGTATGGTAAATATGGGGGATTATGGGTGAAAGCTTTGTCAGAGAGTCGGTGCAAATTTGATGGGCCGAATGGGCTCTTCTGCACTGTAGAGATTCTATTATTTGATGATTTCTTCAGCAGGGCCAGGATCTCCTGGTTATTTTATGATAGGTAGTTGACTGATTTGCTTCTCAAATGAGATTTTAAAACTTTTTTAAACTCACCTCCCGAAATCATTACTTTCATATTTTAAACTAACACATTATGATTGGTAATTGTTAACAGTATTAAAGCCAAAATACAGGAGCTGATTTTCACCCTCAGCCTCGAGCCATTCATCACACATTCCTTTAAAAATTTCAATTTCAGTGGGAAGGAAATCAGTCTTTGTGAAGTTTGAGTGATTCACAAAAAACGAAAGACTTGCATTTCTATAGCCTCTTTCACAATCTCTGTGTCTCAGAGTGTTTTACAGCCAACTAAGTCATTTTGATGTAGTCACTCTGATATTACAGGAAACACTGTAGCCAATTTATGCTCAGAAAAATCCTACAAATAGCAATGAAATAAATAACCAGGTAATTTATTTCAAAATTGTTAATGAGGAATAAATATTGACTGGGACACAAATTCAAATTTCCCTATCCTTCTGTAAAATAGTGACATGGACCTGCTGTAGCCACCTGACAGTAGTTGTTTAATGTCTCACCTGGCAGTGCGGCACTCCCTCAGCACTGTCCCTCTGGCAGTGCGGCACTCCCTCGGCATGGGCCCTCTGGCAGTGCGGCGCTCCCTCAGCACTGACCCTCTGGCAGTGCGGCGCCCCCTCGGCACTGGCCCTCTGACAGTGCGGCGCTCCCTCGGCACTGGCCCTCTGACAGTGCGGCACTCCCTCGGCACTGACCCTCTGACAGTGCGGCACTCCCTCGGCACTGGCCCTCTGACAGTGCGGCACTCCCTCGGCACTGGCCCTCTGACAGTGCGGCACTCCCTCGGCACGGGCCCTGAGAGAATCAGACTGGAGTTTGTGTATGTTATTCCATCCATCCAATCTGCACCTTGGAAGGAAATCAAATATCTTCACTGTGATTTCTGTGCAGAGTTCATGGATCATGGAACCTTGGATACAATTACATCCCTGACCTGCCAATCTTAGTGTATCACTATGACTATGAACTCTATAAATAAAATCTCCAAGTAATGCACCTTCTTGATGCATTTATTCATACACCTCTATTTTGGGTTGTTATTAGTTGTCCCTCGCAATGAGACCTTTTCAGGATCTTTCCTTTAAGTTTGGGCCTTTTTCCTTGAATCATCTTTTTAATGTGGAGAAAAGCTGGTAATTATTCTGGCTATATTCTGGTTTTTGATCAAAGCGCGTATACCATGGATTTTACTGGTTTCTGAAACTGCTGCTCAACTCCTTATTCCCTTTATCAATATTCTTGATCCTTAATTCCTGCTTTCATTTTCAGTGCTGACATCTAATAAGGAGCTTCCTGGGAATCAGACTCACTCCGAGAATAGTTTCAGCTGATGCTCAGGTTGTAATGAGGCCCACGTACCAGGGCCTGCCGACAGTTCATAGGGATATTGAACCTGACGACATCTTCTGCACAACATTCAGTTGTTTCAAAGTTTCATATCAAAAGGAGTTAGATGTGTTCTGCCTTAAGCCAGATCCCAAGACACATGTGATTCTTGTGTCATTCACCATGGAACAGTGGCTAAGAGCATATCATGCAGCCTTGCTTAAGGGCTTTATTTTGCACAGACTTTTACAGCACAGTAACAGGCCATTCAGCCCAACTGGTCTGTGCTGTTCCCAATGAGCCTCCTCCAACCTTACCTCATCTCACTCTATCAGCAGACTTTTCTGTTCCTTTCTCCCGCATGTTTACAAATCTTGCCCTTAAATCTACACTGTTCACCCAACCATTCTCTGTGAGAATGAGTTCCACATTCCTAATACTCTGGGTGAAGAAGTTTCTCCTGAATTCCCTATTACTTTTATTAATGACTATTGTATATTGGTAGCCCCCAGTTTCAGACTCTTAGCCAATGTTTGCACTTGGCAAAATGTGTCAATTCTAATCCCATCTCCCATCTGCACTTTGAATCAAAGAGCAATACTCTCCGCCAATCCTCTTACTTGTCACTCAATGTGGGTTAATCGCAGCTACAAGTAATCGTAAAGTGGTTTACCAGGAAAAATTACAAGATTACTACACGGTCGAGTGCTTGGAGATCAGCACACCAGCAAATCGAGAAAGACACAATTTTTTCTCGCAAATCTCTCCGTTTCGTTCTAATTTGTAACAGGCGTTTGTGCTGATTTCACTTCTGAATGGCCTAGATTAAACCTCAGAGATATGCCCTTTAGTTCTGGATTCCCCCCATCAGAGAAGAAGGTTCTCTGGGTCTGTCCCATCAATTACTTTATGTTTTGTGCCTCAATAAGGTCACCTCTCAATATTCAGTACTCAAGCACCGAAGGCCACATTGATGTAACTAACCTGTCCTCAATTTAACCCTGTTAACTCCAGTACATTCTGATCAAGCTGTGATGTACACTTACAAAAGTGAATATGTCCTTCCTGTGAATTGAGTTCAGTACTACGGATGGATCTGACTAGAGTTTTATAAAACTGTAATATACTGCCTCTCATTTATCTCGTTTGAGGTTTTCTTGCACCATGTAAGAAGCAACTGGACAAGCACTTAAATTGCCAAAACATAGTAAACTATGGTCCAGTGAGGGATTAGCGTAGATTAGTATTTGATGGTCAGCATAGATGTGTTGGGCCAAAGGGCCTGTTTCTGTGCTGAGAAATATTCTGAGAAATGTTCCCATTCCATTAACCTTTTTGAATATAATTTGAACTTGTGCACTAGGTTTTACTGTATGTGTATATCGCACTGAAGTCTCTTTGCCCTCCACAATTCTGGCCTGTTACCATGAAGGAAATACCCCACTTTGTCTCAAAATATTACATAATTTTGAAAACCTTGGCAAATCTCCTTAAAGTTTATTCATTAGTGTCACAAGTCAACTTACATTAACACTGCAATAAAGTTGCTGTGAAAATCCCCTGGTTAACATGCTCTGGCATCTGTTCGGGTTACACTGAGGGAGAATTCAGCACGGCCACTGCACCCCAGTACGTCTTTCAGACTGTGGAAGAAGCCAGAACACCTGGAGGAAACCCACGCAGACACAGGGAGAATGTGTAGACTCCACACAGCTAGTGACCCAAGCCAGGAATTGAACCTGGGTCCCTGGCGCCATGAGGCAAATCTCCTTACAACCTTCTCCATTCTCACACGATGAATTTCATTATCCATTGTCTCATCATGAGTAAAAAATGGAAAAATAGAATATGTGTAAAAAATTGTGAGACAGGTAAATGTTGGAATGCCGAGAAATTGGCTGTCCTTGTAGCGAAACATTAATAACTAACAAGCAATTGGGAAGGCAAATAATATGTTGGCTTTTATTTGAAGAGTTTTTTCTATAAATGTAAAGAAGTCTTGCTGCAATTGTATAGGGGTTTGGGAGAAGACATCTGAAGCATTTGTGCGCACATTGGATCTCCTCACCTAAGGAAGAATATACTTACCTTTGAACAAGTGCGACAGACTTTACCCAATTGATTCCTGGATTAAGCAGGTTGTCTGATGAGAAGATATAAAATAGAATGAGTTTATATTCTCTGGAACCAAAAGAAAAAATTCTGGAAAAATCTCAGCAGATCTGGCAGCATCTGCAGGGAGAGGAAAGAGTTGAGGTTTTGAATCCAGATTTCTCTCTGTCAAAGTTAAAAGGCGTAAAAAATGGGAGATATTTGTACTGTAGGGGAAGGGAATAAAAGATGAATCAAAGCCGCAAAAAAAAGGGGAAAGGCTGCTAATGGCAGTCCCTTGAGAGAATAGAAGGTGTGATTGGCCAAATGGCAGAGAAGCTGAAATTAGAGGGTAAACTGTGACAGATGAAAAATGTGGGAGGAGGCGGGGGGATAGGTGGGAGAGAGATAAACTGAGCAGAAGGAAAAGAAAATGTAAGGAAAAGGGGATAAAATAGGAGGAAGGAGTAGGGGGGAAGAAAAATAAAATCAATAAAAAAAGGTAGTGAACAGTTAAAAACTAAAATGAAATGAAAATAAGGGAATCAAGGTGAGGTAGAACTAATCATCTAAAGTAGTTGAATTCGATGTTGAGACCGGAAGGCTGTAAAGTGCATAGCCAGAAGATGAGATGCTGTTCCTCCAGTTTGAGAGTTTCACTGGAACAGACATGTGGATAAGGAAGTAGGATCGTGCGTAAAATGGCAAACAGCCAGAAGATCAGGAATTACACACAGACTGAAGGTGCTCAGCAAAGTGATCACTCAGTCTACGTTAGGTCTCTGTAATATAGAGGAGACCACACTGGGAGCAGCAAATGCAATAGACCAAATTGAAAGAGGAGTGAGTGAAACGCTGCTTAACCTGGAATGAGTGTTTTGGACCTTGGTGAGCATGGAAGAGGTAAAAGGGCAATTGCACGGGAAGGAACCATGGGTGATGGAAGAGATGTTGAGTATAGTGGAGAGGTGGACTGTGTTATCCCAGAGGGAATGGTCTCTGCGGAAAGCTGACAGAGGGAGCGAAGGGAAGGTGTGTTTGGTGGTGGCATCACTCTGGTGTTAGTAAAAATGGCAGAGGATTATACTTTACATGTGGAGGCTGGTGGAGTGAAGTGTGAGAACAAGGAGAACTCCAGCCTTGTTCGGGAAGGGGAGAGGGTTGTGTCGCAGGAGATGGACTGCGTGCTGTTGAGGAACCTGTTGACAACTGTAGGTGGGAATCCATGGCTGAGGAAAAAGGAGCATATATTAGAAACACCACTTTGGAAAGTGGCATCATCAGAATAAATGTGACGGAGGCAAAGGAGCTGAGAGAAAGGGTCGGAGTCCTTGCAGAGTGTGGAGAGCTGTAGTCCAGATAGCTGTGGGAGTCAGTGAGCTCGTAGTAGACATTGATAGGTAGTCTATTGTTGGAAATGGAGACAGAAAGATAAGGGAAGGGAAGTGTCTGAAATAGACCAGATGAACACTACAGAGGGGTGGAAACTGAAAGGGAAGTTGATGAATTTTTCAAAGTCTGGGCGAGAGCTTGAAGTGACACCAAAATAGTCATCAATGTATCGGTAAAGGAGTTGTGGAAGGGGGCCTGAGTAAGCGTGGAACAAGGAATGTTCCACACACCCCATAAAAAGACAAATGTAGATTGGACCCATGCGGGTACCTATTGCTATTCCCGGAGTTTCTCTGGAGTTCTATATTCTCTGGAGTTTAGAAGAATGAGAGGGGATCTCAGTGAAACTTACTACATTTTTTGAGGTTTTGATAAGATGAGAGGCTGTTTTCCTCTGATTGGACACCAGAGGTCATAGTCTCAGGTTAAAGGGTTGTCCATTTTGGAGCAACATGAGGAGGAATTACTTCGCTCAGAGCTTTGTCAATTTTTGGGATTTTCTTTCTCCGGGGACAATAGATGTTCAGTCAGTATTCAAGCTGAAGCCAGCAGTGATTTGGATACTAATGGAATCAAGGGATATGGGGAAATGGTAAGAAAATCAATCTGTGAGGACCTTTCTGAATGGCAGAGCAGACTTGAGGGGCTAAATGATCCGCTCTCATTTCTTATCTCTGGCATATTTCCCAATTCTCTTCATGGATTTGCCATTATTCCTAAGTTTGGGTCTCCCAGAAGGATGCAATATTCTAATTGCAATCTAACTGATGACCAGTCCACAGTTGTTTTGTATTCTTTGTTCATCTTTACAAAACCTCTCAATTTACCTAGGCTAGTTTCATTTTATCTTTCTTTGAAAGTTGTCGTGTTTCAGTCAAGTTTCTTTAACTCATCCTCCTCCTTTGGAATTTTTAAATATGTTTTGTTCTCCTATGCCCCTTACTTGCACCATCCAATTTCCTAAAGTTAATCCCAGTGTTGTCAGCATCCTTGTTGGAAGAGAGCATTGATCTTGAAAACTGAACTCCCTTTGCATTGCCATTTCCATCCTTTCACCCAAGTCAGTTTCTCAATGACACAGTGCACAGTTTCACCCAGTTACTTTTGCACTTTGTTATAATTTGTCTACAAGCCCCTTACTCTATCTCCTACTCATTATTTGGCTGTCTATAATATACTCCCAATTGAAATACAGTTCCCTTTCTAATTTCTTGACCCTTTGCAAATAGATCTCTACGTGATCTCATATAGGATCCTGAGATTGTGAATTAAATCCTTTGATCAATACTCACATTCTGCCTGGCCTTTTATGCTCTATCTGCTTGGAATACTTTGTCACTGGGAATCTTTAACTCTCAGCCTGCCCTAGCCTCAGCTACTCTATCTTAATGTTGCTATGCCTTATCATTCATAACAACCTGTGCTCCTAATTCAACAGTTCCATTTAAAATACATGCTGCACTTTTGTGTACAAGTAACTAGAGGCTGATTTTATTCAATTTAATATTGATTTAATTGTTTGTTCTCCAGATCCCTTAGTTTCTCTTCTTTCTTTCACACATATTTTGTCCCTGTTCCTGTTCTCTTTGTCATTTTCTTTCACTTTTTTCCCTTTCATTGGTTCACTGTCTTGGTTCATGTTCTCCCCATGTCTGCTTTGGTTTCCTCCCACAGTCTGAAAGATGTGCTGGCTAGGTGCATTGGCCATGCTAAATTCTCCCTCAGTGTACAGGCACCACAATGTGGTGACTAGGGGATTTTCATTGCAGTGTCAATGTCAGCATATTTGTGACACGAATAAATGAACTTTCAAAAAAACTCTGACATAAGATTGTTTACCCACCACAATAGCTTGCATTTACATAGTGCCTTTACATGTTGTAAAACATCCTAACTGCAATCATTGTTTCCCAAGAGCAATTCTTTACATGATGTCCTTCAAGATACTTTGAAACATGTGAGAAAGTGCTACGTAAGCCTATGCTTATTGTATTTAAGCTCAATGTTTCCAATCTGTGTATTTCCCATGTGATATTCCTGATAGGAAGATGTTAATGGAGTTCATGCTGTTTAATTTGGGAATTGTATTTCTGTAAGCAATTCCTGGGATGTCTGTTTGCCCTGGGTGCTCGTGCACAACCGTGAATCAACAGCTCACTGTATAAACAAGCTGCTGACTCTCCCTCTCTCTCACCCAGCTACGTCACTAAAGCCTGTTACCACTTAAAGCACCGCAACAGGAGCAGTGTGAGGGTTAACTCAGCCATGGAAGTGGACACAAGCATTCTCATCTTGTTCCGGCCTCTCAGCAGGGTGCACAAGCAGATATACGGCTAGCACTTCCATCGTACTTTGTTCTACCCTATCAGCATTTTTGTAAATCTGCAATTAGTCTTAAGAGCTTGTGTAAATGAGGCTTCCTGATAGATGAGGCATCTAGAGAGACATCAGATTTATTGTAACACTTTGTCTCCCTTTCTTTGTCCCATCCCTTGTAATGAAGATGCTGGGAGGGATTGAGTTGGAGACTTGCTTTATATTCTTCAGCATTAAAGTTGGGTGACAAAAATGTACCTTTTATCAATCCTGCCTCTGAACAATGACGAATGTAATTGCAGTAAAGTCTTCCAACTATTCAGGCTGTGATGGCGGAGATATGAAAGGCTGTCTTAGTTAACGTTTGATGATTATCAGAAGTTGGGACAAAGTGAATGTCCATTTGACAATCTGACAGTTAAACCTCCTCAAGAGGATCAAATTCTCCAGATGAGACAGATGTTATTAATTGCATGCTGTCCTGCACTCATCGCGAAAACATTTTAATGAAAATAGAAATCATCACCAAAATGTTTATTTGCCTCCTTGATGCAGAATCCATTGTCAGGCAATTAATTTAAAACCTCTCCAACTCTGAGGGCCTCCAAATATTTCCTGCTTTCTCTCAAAGTTGCTTGATATTTAGTCAAAGTATGAGATGACTTACAAAGAAATTGACAATGGTGTTCGACTTAAAGTATACAGTTAATGCTAAGCTTTCTATGCAGACAGCTTTAATCGAGAATTCTGGATTAGACGGAAGAAGAAGCCAGAATTACAGCTGATCAAACCCCCTTGGAACAGGAGTCAAGGATACAAAAGCATCACTGGTGGTTAATTTGGAGGTCACCATTGTATAATCTGTATACTAGAACAATCTCATCCACTAGTAACTGGGAGATTCCTGCCATTTTGCTCCAATAAAACACTTAACATGATGGCGAATTGGATGAATTTACAGTAACAGCCACATGGATAAGATGTGAATAGATTATTTTTTTCACCTGTTTCTCAGCTCATCTGCTGCTGAAACCCTCCCTCATGTTTTTGATTTCTTGGGAGTTGATTATTTGTACCTAGTCCACTATCCCACGTTCTCTGCTCTGTAAACTTGAGGTCATCCAGGATTCTTGCACTTGGATGTGTCACGACTCACGTTAAGCCCCATTCTCTACACCCCTGTGCTTTGTCACTTACCCTGGCTCCTAGTCGAGCAGCTTCTTGATTTTAAAATGATTATCCTTGTTTATCCATGCACCCCCATCTCTGTAATCTCCCCCTGCTCCACAACATTTTGTTATGTATCAGTACATTATCAGTACCCATCTAATTCTGGCCTGTTGTAATCCCCACTCTGAGTTTTCCCACCACTGATGGTCATACCTTCAATTAGCTAGACCCTAAGCTCTAGAATTTCCTCCTTCCACCTCGCTGCCTTGTGTTTTCCTCCTTTAACTCCTTAAAACCTGTTTCTTTAACCAGAAGTTTGGTGATTTAAATTTATATTTCCTCAGTGACCTGGTGTCATATTTGGACTTAAAATTAATGTTTATTTATTAGCCACAAGTAGGCTTACATTAATACTGCAATGAAGTTACTGTGAAAATCCCCTATTTGTCATACTCCAGCGCTGTTCAGGTACATTGAGGGAGAATTTAATATGGCCAATTCACCTAACCTGTGCATCTTTAGACAATGGGAGGATACTGGAGCATCCGGAGGAAACCTGCAGACCCAGAGAGAACGTGCAAACTCCACACAGACAGTGACTCAAGCTGGAAGTGAACCTGTGTCCCAGGTGCTGAGAGGCAGCGATGCTAACCAGTGTGCCACTTTACCGCCTCCTTTGTGATTCTTTGTGAAGTTCATTGGGGTGTTTTGTTGTATTAAAAGTGCTTAAACTGTTGCTATTTGGTACAACTTTTGATTTAATTTTCTCAAGTCAAGCAGCAATGAATCATGTATTTCCTCTGTCAGATCAGCAGTCTGGCCGTGTTGTTGAATCTCTTGCTATCGATAGGTATCAGGGTCCCTTTAAACTAGCCATTGAGGCCTAGTGTGAGAAGGATATAAAAAAGCCAGGCTTTTCCATTAGCTCTGAGTGAGGTGCAAAGTGACCTGCCTCGTGCCAATCTAACCTCCTGAGTCAGTCAGTGTTTCTGTGTTACAGCCAGCACATTTTCATAATCCACCAAAAGTGGGATAGTCAGCCAGCAATAGTCCATCAGAGTAAAACAAAAACTAATTTTAAATATTACAGCATTTGCATAACTGTTAGTAACAAAAAGAAAATGCTCGCTGCCTGTCTGATAGGAGAAGTGCTGGCCCCAATTAGACTGAAGGATTTTCATTTTTAAAATCTGGAACATTTCAGATGAAATATCATTTTCTCCAATGACAAGTTTAAAAAAGCTGATGCTGAATCTTCCAGACGGCCCTGTCCATATTTACTGGGCTGATATTCCTTCTTGGTGGACAGGAATGTGCTCAGGGTTACAGAGGAACCATAAACCCAAAACAACAGCCGGTTATCACTGGAGATTGCCAGAAAAAGAATAATATCCACGGCAAAGGGATTGTCAGCTCAGTTGTCACCCTCTCTTTCCTCCTACGTTTGTACCATAAAACATGTCCATGAACACACACAAAAAAATCTGGTGTTGGAAGTGAGCAATGGTGTGAAAGTTGAAACTGCTTTATAAGGAATTTTGGCATTGCTGAAAAGACAAGAACAAAATTCAGAAATACTGAAGGCAGAATGAGGCATCCTGGGGACAGGGCTGAGGTAAAATCAATCTTACTGCTTTCCCTTTTATTCGGGACTGAACTGCAGAAACTAATCACATATTATGGGGTCTGATACGTGAAGGATTTCTGGATGCCTCAGTTGACACTTTGCGATTAATACAACGTTTTGCATTGCAACATCAGGTAGTTTATTAATTTTCTGTTGAGGCAAAATTTTGTCCAGGAAGACATTAATTGTGTCCGATAGTTAAAGTGAACGACTTATTAATCCAGCATACTACGCATTAGTGCAAAAGAGTGCTCACAGCAATTATCAGACATATTTATGAATAATTTCACTTGCCATCATTTTTGTGACATTAGCCTTTCAAGTGCCGATGTCACTGACTGTTCTGTTATTATCTTGTAAGTGGTGTATAAAAATAAAATACTAAATTAAACAATATGGATCATTCTGCGTGGGAGGCCTATTAATTGTAATTGCTCTGTGAAATAGGTGACTCGGTTTAAGGAAATCTTATTCATAAGCAGGCAAGTGCATTCGCATGCTACTGCAGTCAATTAAAGATACTGCGTAAGTTTTCCAACGGATAAATTATTGAGCTGCTAATTTTGCTTTTGTGCCCGGGAAACACTCTAACTTTAAGATGACAGCTTTATCCATTAGGATGAAGCTAGTGACAAGAGTGGAGTTTCAGGCAGAAGGGATGGTGAAAGGAGACTGCATTACCACCAGTAATATAGGGACACATCAACAGCTCAATCAATAGGCAGGAGTCAATTACAGAGGAAGCGCATGCTTAAGCAGCTTCTGATTATTAGGTTCACATTCAGTCCACCAAATGGACCTTATTGACAAGTCACTATACAGCAGGGATTGCTACACTTTTGACAGACAGGAGAAATTCCACTGGGCAATAGAGGGACAAGGGGAGCGACAGAAGCTCAGAATTTGCCAGCTGTGTTAAAAAGAGAGACTGATGGACCAGAATCAAAGTGAAACAGTTTTATTAATTTCAACTGCTCAGTGATAAATCATTCATATAACTGATGCGTTGTCAATACCAGTGCCTGTTTTCCCTCTCAGGTGATTGTAAAAACAGTCCCACAGCGCCATTTCAAAGCAGGCCAGGGGAGTTCTCCCCAGTGTCCCAGCCAATCTTTATCCCTCAATCAGCATCACACACAGAAAAGAACAGATCACCCTGTCAGTGTCTTGTTGCATTTTTGGGATCTTGCTGTGCACAAAGTAGCTGCTGCATTTTCCACTTTACAACAGTGGCTACACTTCAAAAAGTAATTCCGTGGCTATAAAGTGCTTCGGGGCACCCTGCGGTCATGTAGCAAAGCAAGTCTGTCTTTCTTTAGAAGATTCTTGCATTACTAGTGGAAGTCTGTCAGAGCTGCTAATAACATTACAGAAATGTATCGATATTGGGAACTCAGTACGTTGATTGATACCATCAGAAATATAAATGTTTCCACTCCCCCTCCAGCTTTGGAGCATCACTGAGTTGCTGAAACCCTTATCCACACTTTCTGTCAATTTTAGACTTCACTGTACTCATCATTACCTCCATCCAACAATCTCAATAAACTTTCACTAGTTCTGAAATAGATCCACTTATACCAGCTTCTACTCATGGTTCTACTCACATGTCACCTTGTCAATCTACAATTACTTCCCAACACATTGAGTTTCAAATTCTTTGATCATTTATAAGTGGTTTCATCAACTCGCTTTCTCAAATCTCTTCCAACCTAACATGCTTTTCCACATACTTCACACCATCAATTCAGGTGTGTCTCCACACATTGTCCCTGAAATTCCTTCATTAATCCAGCCACACCTTTAAACAACTTCTTAAAATACGTCTTTCACCTGAGCTTCCAATCGCCTCTCCTACTCCTCCATCATATATCATGTTTTTACTATCACCTAAAGGTAAACTTACACTTCTATTGCCTGAGTCACGGACTCAGGGCATCGCACAACAACAAAGTAACTTCACTGTTGTAATGTAGGAAACACAACAGCTAATTTGTGTACAGCAAGATCCCATAAATAGCAATAAGATAATGACCAAATAATCTGTTGGTTGAGGGATAAGTACTGGGTCCCAGGGACTTCTACTTCCTGCCACCTTCTTTCAGTAGTGGCCAGCGGAGATTTTGCATTAATTTGAGAGAGCACACACAGCCTTCATTCATTGTCTCACTTAAAAGACAGCACCTTCAACTCTGCAGCACGCCCTCAATCCTGCACTGGGGAGATCAGCCTGGATTTTATACTTATGTCTCTGGTATGGGACTTGAACCCAAGCTGATACCGGAGATGAGGGGACTAGCTTATGAAGAGAGATTGAATAGAGTGGATTGTACTCTTTAGAGTTTAGAAGGCTGAGAGAGGATCTTATAGAGACTTACAAGATAATGAAGGGGATAGATAGGGTAGAGGTAGAGAGATCCTTCCCACTTAGAAAGGATAGCAGAACTAGAGGGCACAGCCTCAATATGAGGGGGAGGCAATTTAGAACAGTTGAGGAGGAACTTCTTCACTCAAAGGCTGATGAACCTCTGGAATTCACTGCCCATTGAAGTGGTGGCAGCTACCTTGCTGAATATATTTAAGTCACGGGTAAATAGATTTCTGATAGACAAGGGAATTAAGGATTATGGAGAGAAAGCGGGAAAGTGGAATTGATTCACTTCAGATCAGCCATGATCTTATTGAATGGCGGGGCAGGCTAGATGGGCTGGATGGCCAACTCCTGCTCCTATTTCTTATGTAGGACAGATTGCCAGTGGCTGAGTCACTTTCTCCTCCTGATCTGAAGAAAGATGTTGCATTTGCAGTGCTGATATCATCTCATGTTTTAGAATGCCTTTTTCAAATAAATGTCAAATGTGCAACAACTGTTTTACGAATCGAAATGAACATTTGTGTAGACGCTCCTGTATATAGCTTTTGCAGAGTTTCTCCTGTATATCTTACCATGCAATCGATAAGATCTACAAATCCCACGTTATTTGAATTAGGAGGGGGGAGGGCGAGATGAAATCAGTAACTACTGAACTTGTGGTTTCCAAAATCTACATTAAACAGAGAAGCGTTCAGAGCTTAATTTCTGCATATTTTCTATAAAATCCTCACAAATTACATGAAGCCCACTCTAGTGATGCTGTGTCAGATATACTTTAAGAAAATCAATGTTCTTAAAAAAAAACACACAGCAGATGCTGGAACAAAAAAAATCAATCTCTTTCAGATTATAACTTTTTTTTGTTACTTGGCTGCCAGAACCTCACTGGTAACTTGTAAAGAAAGGCTGTTGCCAGAGGCTGAATCATCAGTATATTGATTTGATTATGTAAAAACTCTATAGAACCCATGCGGATCTAGTGGGATTGATAGAAAGGGAAAAAAAGCAATCTTTATATTGTTCCTGATAAAACCATCATTACGTTTCTTCACAGTGGAACAGTTTCTTTTATTTCTTCACTGATCTATATGATTTTTTTTCCTGCTAAATCCACTAAAATGTAATTAACACTGTGCAGGATTCAAAACTCCCAGAGAGAGTGATATGGGATTCTTATCTTCTGAGCAGTTTTTGATTCAGAATACAGCAGTGATATAGTGGCACCCTCTCCTGGGCACCCTTATGCCCTCTCATACTGTCGACCTTTGACATTATGTTACCCTGCCTCCGGCACACACCATTTCTTTTCTATTGGATGTAGAAGATTGGAATTGGAAAACGAGACAGTATATTCTGGAGAATACAGTTTGTACAGTTTGCTTCTCATACTGAAAATTCCTTTCATTCTCATCTCTGTTGAATACTCTCTTCAGTGAGAGAGAGAAAAAGAAACAACAGACAAAAATAAACAAATTCTTACGTGAAAATCCAATGATCAACTCTCATTTTACTGTCAGTTACATTTATACGTTGTTAGCTCCTACAGGCTTCAGGATCCCCATTGTGTCATTAGAAGCTTTTGGCCAGAATTCTCCGATCTTGTGCACACCATTGCTGCTACCAGCGAGAATGGAAAATTTGGCGTTCAGCCAAACATTTCATATCAGCAGGACTGGACAATGTCAGCTGTGTGCGAGGTTTAGAGAATTCCAGCCTCGTGCATATCAGCCCATTCAAATAACCACTACTGGTTACGGTCAATATCCTTTAGGATCATCTTGTACGTTAGCCAGAAAAATATTGAACCATCACAGGTGTTTTCCAATTACTAATCCAGACATAAAAATGACATAAAATGTGTCATTAGGTTTAGAAGTGAGGGAATTAAGGAACTGAAGTACTTAAAGACCATAAAATTACCATCATCTATAATCTTAGCTCAACTTTTCCATAAGATTTACAGCCTATCAGGATGATTCTCCAAAGCTACTAACTGCAGCTGGGATTCATAGAATCTCTATAGAACAGAGGAGGCTGTTCAGCCCATCGATTCTGCCCACCAGAAAAAGATAAAATTTGCATTTCTGTCACTTCCTTCAGTTGTCTCAAAATGTTAGACCATAAAGTGTAGGAGCAGAATTAGGCTATTCAGCCCATTGAGTCTGTTCTACCATTCAACCATGTCTCATATGTTTCTTAATTTCATTCTCCTGCTTTTTCCCCATAACTTTTGATCCTCTTATCAATCAAGGACATAATAATCTGTCTGAGCTTCCACAGCTTTCTGTGGCAATGAATTTCACAGACTCACCACCTTCAGGCTGAAGACATTCCTCCTCATCTCAGCTTTAAAGGGTTGTCTCTTTAATCTGATGCTGTGCCCTCAGATCCTAGTCTGTCCTACTAATGGAAACATCTTTCCACATCCATCTTATCCAGGCCTTTCAGTATTCTGTAAGTTTCAATAAGATCCCCCCCCCTCATCCTTCTAAACTCAATCGAGTACAAACCCAGAGTCCTCAAACACTCCTCATGGGTCAAGCTTTTCAAAGTTACAGCCAATTAAATACATCTGAAATGTCATCACTATTATAATATCGGAGGTTGTTTCTCCCTAACCTTCTCATCACCTCCTGTAATCAACCTAAACTCATCAATCAGATCATTCCTTAATTTTCTATCTGCTGGGAAATAGAAACCTAGCCCAACTCTATTGCGTTTTCACCCTTAATGGCAAGAAAACAAACAGGTTCAGTGAAACCAGATGCAATCAGATGAATTCAAAATAAGTTGCAGCAGCTGATCCAAATGTTTAAATCACTGACCAAGCCTGGTGGATTAGCAACTTACATTTCCACATTTGGGCCTAGCTTTAAATCTACCTCAGTCTGTGTCCTAAAGATCTCCTCAATCTTTTGTAAATGTCCTCTGGGAAATCAGTGCGAGAAGTCTCAATCTAATTCCTCGTGGGTATGGATCCATAGTGCAATATTGTCCCTAATTTGGCATTAATTAACAATCACACAGGGAGTAGCAATGAAGAAGGTTGCTGTGGGAACTGGAAATGTCACATTGATGTTGCAAGGGAGAAGTGTCCAATAGTTCGGGCAGTGAACCACATCTTTCTGACACTTATGATTAAATCACTTTTGAGGCAAGGAGAATCATGACTAAATGTTCAGTATAACTTCCAATCAAATCTGTATTTCTTGCAATTCCTGAACCACATAATCTGTGACTCCTGTTTCTCTCCTCCTTTCTTGTTGCTGTCTCTTTCAGTCTCTCACTCTCTTTTAGTTTAATTCATCTCCACCTCCATCTTTGCCTCTGCCTTTCTTTAGTTCTTGCTACCTAAATCCATTTGTCCCACATTGGTGTTACTCTCTACCATTCAAACCTTAGTTTATTTGGCAAATGGGCCTCACTATTACACATTGATCAGTGTCACACCTATCAACCTGTAACACCCAGCTCACAGTGATGAAAGACCTGATAATCCATTTGTTTTTAATAACTGAACGCTCCTTAGAAAACCAGTAAATAGGTATCGTAGTGAATGATGGATTTGTGTTTCTACTTAGCTTGATGGGAAATGTTAGTAGTAAAAGCTGGTTCTGTTAATTGTAGCTCTCAGCCTCTCATATTTACTGCATCATTCAGTATTTTGTTTGTGTGGATTTTATGGGGGCACAAGTATTCACAAAACAAAGATAATGGATTAAGAACAAAGAAAAGTATGGCACAGAAACAGACCCTTCAGCCCTCCAAACCCATGCTGACCGTGATGCCCTAACTAAACTAAAAAAGAAACTAAACTAAACTAAATATTTTAAACCTTTTGCCCTTACTTGGACATATCTCTGTGTTTCCTCCCTATTCACGTACCCGTTCAGATGTTTCTTAAATGTTGCTGATGTGTCTGCTTCCGCCACTTCCTCTGGCAATACTTTCCAGCATTCACCACTCTCTGTGTGAAAACCTTCCTCGCACATCTCCCTTTAAACTTTCCCCTTCTCACCTTGAACCTGTAACTCTTATAATTGACACTTCCACCCTGGGAAAAAGCCTCTATATACCCTATCTATGCCCCTCATAATTTTGTCGACCTCTATCAGATCTCCCCTCAGCCTCTGTCTTTCTAGTGAAAACATTCTTAGTTTAAGATCTGTGATTCCTGACCACATTACAGCAAAGGATGTTGGAGTGTTGACAGTGGTGCAAAGAGAATTTACAGAGATGATACCAGAACTGCTAGATATTACTATCAGGAAAGATTGAACAGGCTGGGGTTCTTTTCTCCAGAAAGGAGAAGACCAAGGTGATCCTAAGAGAGGTCTTTTGGATTATAAAAGATTTCAGAGTGTAACACAGAGATGTTTGCATAGACTGTGTATGTATTTCAAATAGTGAATCAAGAGTAAACACCATGAGCAATAAAATTCTACCAAAAATGCTCCAGATTCCTCCCACACTCCAAAGATGTGCAGGTTAAGTGGATTAGTCATGCTAATTTCCCCTTTAGTGTCCTAAGATATGTAGGTTAGATGGATTAGATAAATGTGTGGAGTTATGAGGATTGAATGGGAGAAAGGACTGGATTCAGTCAATGGGAATCGGTGCAAACTCATTGAGCTGAATGGCCTCCTTCTGTACTGTAAGGATTCTGTTATTCTTCACAGAACCACATTATTCCTGCTCTTTGCAAGCATCATTTCATATAACTTGGAGGGAGGAGGGGATGGGGCGAGGAGGGGATGGGGCGAGAAGGGAGGAGGAGGAGTGGAGAGAGAGGTTGAGATGGGAAAGAGGAGGAGAGGTTAGGAGGAAGTGAATGTTAAGGAGAGGAGGGTAAGGATGGAGATGCAAAGAGAAGGTAATGTGTGAGGAGGAGGGGGATGAATGGAAAGAAGAGAAAGGGGTTTGGGATGGAAATGGAATAAGAGGAGAGGCAATAGAAGGGAGGGAGATGAGGGAGGAGAGAAGTGAGAATGGATAGAGAGAGACACCAGTTTTTGTATTTCTGGGAGCATTAAAATCCTTCCTTTTTGCTATGAATGTATCTCTCAGATTGCTGTATCATAGGTGGGATGAGTGCAGCCTTGTTCTGTCAGAGATGAGTGGTGTTTCACTGCAGAGAAACATCTCATAATTGACTTTTCCAGTGTCCAAACTCCTCAATGTATGTCACATTTCTGTACTGGAGTTTAAGAACATTTAGTGCAAAGGCCCAGTCATTTAAAAAATCTCTTGCCTTCTCAAAATTGCTCAGTTTGTTAATGATGTCCAACAAGGTTGTGATATTTCAGCTCAAAAAAACCACAGCTGGAAAACTGAAATTAAAAAGAATTAAAATCTCAGTCTGGCACTGTATGGAATATTTACAGCAAGTGTTAACATATGGAGTAGAATTT
Source organism: Sphyrna mokarran (assembly GCA_024679065.1). Classification (NCBI taxonomy): domain Eukaryota; kingdom Metazoa; phylum Chordata; class Chondrichthyes; order Carcharhiniformes; family Carcharhinidae; genus Sphyrna; species Sphyrna mokarran. Next base: position 129,400,047 of record JAGIQG010000006.1, on the reverse strand, counting down.
CTCAGACGCCGGTTTCGCAAAGTCATGTGGATTAACACTATATATAGGCAACTGCACAAATATTTAAATAATTGTACAGGTTTCTCTGCATTGTGTGGCATTTAGCTTTCTTTTCATTAAACACAGAGAGCGACATTACAATTTGGTTGTAGAATTCTGATGTAGAAAATGCAAGTTCTTTTGTTTCTTCTGCCAGCTAGTTTCTGTGAAAAAAACAAGAAATTTTGATGACCTTTGTCTTGTCTTCGTAAATTTGCCTTGAGTGGAGCTGTGGTAAACGCAGAGCAAGCTGAGAGCTTCCCTCATGGGACAGAACGACCCTGCATGTCAAACCCACAATCATCTGGTCAGGAAGCCACGACTAGGCTAATGCCTGTTTCCTAATAACCCTCATGCACATGATATCCGTACAATGCTGCAATATCAGTAGCAGATTTCACTCAGATTGGCGGCAGACACATAATAATGAATGTGACAATGATCTGAGTGAAATCTGGTACTGCTCTGTCTATACCCTGTATCCTCAACAACAGAAGAACCATTGTGGTGAAATTATATCATCAACGACACAATCTTTCTGGCTAACTTCTGTTTTACAAAAGCCATACCTGTTATACACGAGTAAGGAGTGATTTAATTGAGGTTTTTAAATTAATGAATGGATTTTATAGAATCAATAGAGAGAAAATATTTCTCTGAATAGAGGAGGTGGGGTGGGGTGGCCGAAAACAAGAGAGCAGTGTCCCCTATAAGGGACAGCAGCGTGACATCACTAGAAGGGCAGTGTATCAAGTGATCCAGCCCTCAGTTTCACCTTAGCTTGAAGCAGGACACAGCACACACAGCCCTGCTGTTGAGGTCTTCAAACTTCCTGGGTGGGACTTCCTGACCAAAGCCAGAAAATCCTGCCAGAGCCAATGGATTTGTGTGTGATCTGTGTCCCACCCACTACGATTCCCATGGCAGACAGGATGGGAAAATTTTGCCCTCTATCTTTGCATAAATGTTACCACGTACCTAGTGTTAACAAATGCACCACAATATCTTTGCACAAACCCTTCTGAGTGTATGGTTCTTTTATATCATTTTAAGAACACGACAACTAGAACCTCAACATTTGAGCGAGACCGGCACGGATGATATCAGGATGTCAGTGGATGGAAATCTGAAACTCCGCTCCCCAAAAAGGTAGGAAGTCAATTCAACCTTTCAAAACTGGATTGATAGATCTTGTTAGGCAAGGAATTAAGCATTACCAAGGCAGTAAATGGGGTTGAGATATCGATCAACCGCAGTCTAATTGAATAGTTTGAGGAGCTGAAAGTCATGTCTTGGTAAAGTGCTGTTTATTGGGGAATTAGGAAGAGAGAAATTCTTTAAGGGGAGCTGAATACAGCTTGTAGACACTAAGGGAAGAGAACTGAGCCACTTCCCTTATTGTCAACAAATGCAGCTTTCTGAGGAAAAGAGTGTTTGAAGACCAGGACTTTAGACCTGGCACCAAGCTCCTACTGCACAGAGCTGTAATGATATCCTCCTGTCTCTGTAACTGAGAGACATGGACTATATTCAGCAAACATGTCAAACCCCCGGAGAAGTACCACCAGCCCTCCATCCACAAGATCCTGCAAATCCATTGGCAGGAAAGGTGCACCAACAGCAATGTTCTTGCTCAGGTCGACACTCCCAGTGCTAAAACGTTGATCATGGTCGATCAGCTCCACTGGGCGGACCTACATTGTCCACGTGTCAGACTCGAGACTCCTGAAACAAGTGCTCTACTCAGACATGGTACATGAACCCAGGAGGACAGAGGAAAAGTTTCAAGGGCACCCTGAGAGTCTCCTGAGAAAAATTCATCATCGCCATGGACAGCTGGGAATCCCTGACCCATAACTGCCCAAATTAGGAAAAGGGAACCCAGGAACACTGAGAGCTTCGTCACTGAGAGAAACGTCAGGTCAAATGTCGACAGCAAAAGGAAGGTGTGGCATCCCACACACTTGTGCATCCCATACCCCCGCTCCCCAACCCACCCTACACACCCATTTCCCCACCCACCCACCTGCACATCCCATACACCCACTCCCCCACCCACTTGGGAGTCCCACACCTCCCCTCCCCCACCCACCTGGGTACCCCACCCACCTACTCCCCCATCCACACGCTCCCCCAACCACCATCTATGATTCCATGCTTGTTGATAAGCACCAATTCCGGAACACCAGGGAAATTTCCACCTCAAAGTAGCACCAAACAATCTTCCCTATCCACCTCAGTGGAGAAATAGAAGCAGTGGTTTAACAATGTAACAGGAAGATGGTCCCTCCGACTGTGCAGTACTACTTCAGTGATACCCCACCAGTGTAATAAATACCCTCTTGGTATTGACCCTCTGAAAGTGATATTATCTCTCAGTGTCACACTGTACTGTCAGCATTGAGTTTTATGTTCATGCCATGGGAGTAGGGCTTAAATCAAAAACTATCTGACTTTGAAGCAGGAATATTACCCACGGAGACCCAGCTGACACCTGGACTCTAATATCCATCTCCTAGTGTTGGTGGGAATGGAGTTGGGAAAGTAAGAAATTTAGATTTTTTTGCCTGCAAATTGAAATCTGCAGAGCTTTCCCAACCTCCCGCTATTTTTGTGTGGCCTTTTCATGGGTCGGGAAGGCTTTGAGTGTAAACTCCATGTGCACCTCTTCTGCAGTCAGATTTACCTTTGTGAGGACTGTTGGAACTTTGAATTTCCTTCTTGTGCTATTTTCATGTGCTGGTGTGGGTTTAGGAATTATTAATAAAACATCAACCATAATTGAGAGATCATGACTAGTGCGAGAAGACTGCTGAGAAGTCTAGAACATTCTTATAGATTAGTGTTAAATATTTTGATACTTTTTAATGTCACTATCAGGTGTTGTATTGTAATCCTAAGTAGCTGATCATAGGACTATGTCTTGCAATGGTTTTCCTGTTGACCACCATTGTGTAAGTGTTACATTCATTGCAGTATTTTCTCACTAGAGAAGGTGACATAATGAATTCAAAAGTGCTTGGAAACTTTCTTATGATGTTTGGAACTGAGATTTAAATATCCAGCAATCTTTAGCTTTGAAACTATATGATCTTCCTGTTGAACAGAAAAAAAAATCTAAGCATCTAGTGGGTTCCCTTGATTGAAAAGCAGTCTATTTTGAAATGGAGCGCCATTTTCTGCTTTCAAAAAAAGGTGATCTGGTGTTTAATTTTTAATGCATTGCTTTGTTTACATTTTCCAGTGTTTGTATTGATTATGAATGTTGGGCTGAATTCCAAAAAGTCCAGAATGACTGATCTCAGCGAGAATGTTATGTTGACATTTTGATTCAAAAGGTTAAGCAGTTATTAAACAATTACCTGTGTTTGATGTTGCAGCTTGTTCTGTGTTTCTTTTGTTAACGGAGTGATCACTTGAGGGGTTTTACATATTTGAATAGGCATTATGGTTGACAGTTTTTTTCAATATTAAGTGCCTTAATTGATTGTGACAGCTCAATTCTTAAGGTGGTGAGGGTGGGTGCAGGAGCAGAGAGAGCTGGGTGTATCTGTGCACCAGTCATTGAAGGTGAAGGGACAGGTGGAGAATGCGGTTAATAAATAACATAGTATTCTGGGCTTTATTAGTAGGGGCATAGAATATACAAGCAAAGAGGTTATGCTGAATTAATATGAGATATTAGTTAGACCTCAGCTGGAATATTGTGCATGGTTCTAGATGCTGCACTACAGGAAGAATGTGAACACATTGGAGAGAGTTCAGAAGAGGTGTACAAGGATGGTTCCAGGGTGAGGAACTTCAGGTCTGGTTAGATTGAAGAGTTGGAATTGTTTTCCTTGGAGAGAAGAAGGTTAAGAGGAGATTTGATAGAGATGTTTAAAATCATGAGGGGGCTGAACAAAGTAGAGAGGGAGAGACTATTCCTGCTCATTAAAAGATCGAGAATGAGAGGGCACAGATTTAAGTTGATTTGCAAAAACAGCAAATGTGATGTGAGAATTTTTTTTCACACAGCAAGTGGTTGGGGTCTGGAACGCACTGCCTGGATGTATGATGGAAGCAAATTCAATCAAGGATGTCAGATGATTATTTGAATAGAAACAATGTGTAGGTGCATGGGGAAAACGAGAATGGCTCTAAATCGTGATACTCATTTGGAGAGCCAGTGCAGACACAGTAGGCAGAATGGTGCGGTGATAATTCTGTAATTCTATTAGATCTGCCTGTAGTGAATGCTGGATGACTGGCTCTGGAGGGTATAGGGAGAATGGATGGGGCACAGGGATCTGAAGGGGTATGGAGAGGCAATGGGATGGCATGGGAATATGGAGGGGCAAGGGGGTATAAGAGGACATAGAGGGGTCATGGGAGCAAAGAAGTGACAGAGTGTATGGGAGAACATACATTCCAGTAGATTTAAATGTCATGGCAATAATTATAACTTGACTAACTGTCTGAAGTGGTGGATTTCAGTTAGACCACTAAGAAGAACGTTTTCCTCCTAAAATCTACCTATAAAAAAAACTTTCCTCCTCAGTCCCCACTTTTCTTTGCAATGCACAGAAGCCGATTGTTCCATATTTAAATAGGATCAAAGGGAATTGGCTAAACCCATTGCTTCAAACTCTTCTATTTCTGCATTAAATACTTATCACTATTATACAGAAGAGATCACTCTTTGCAGAGAAATAGTTGGAGTATTTTGAAGCTTGAATCAGTATTGTTCTCCTGCTGTTATTCAGCTCTACAAAGAACTGGTTCTTACCGTGCATTGTTCTCTAATTCTCCTTTTCTGGTTTGAATCAATAATGCAGGAGGTGCATTGATCTATCGCTAAGAGATATAAATTGTTTTTCCATGTTATATTGCATTGTAATCTCTTCTTAAATGTTGCTTCACAACATTCCAGTAATACACTGCAATGCAAATAGGATTTCTGGAAATATTAGAATATTCAGCAATGTTCTGACACTTGTCAACTTGACTATTGCATTATGATGTTGCATTGCATTAGATTATTTGACATGGGATATACAGCCCATGCAATCCATGCTAGTGTTTGTACTTCACTTATTGTTTCCCCTTTTTCCTCATCTTCCCTTTTTTTGAATGTTTTTGAGTTTCTACTTAATGCACCTACATAATTCTTATAGAGGTTCATAAAATAATGAGGGACTCAGATCAGCTAGATAGTCAATATCTTTTCCCAGAAGAAGGGGAATCTAAAACTGGAGGGCACAGATTTAAGGTGAGGGGAGAGAGATACAAAAATGTCCAGACGGGCAATGTTTTTACACACAGGGTGTTGAGTGTCTGGAACAAGCTGCCAGAGCTACTAGTAGAGGTAGGTATAATTTTGTTTTTTAAAAAGATTTAAAAAGTTACATGGGTAAGATGGGTACAGAGGGATATGGGCCAAATGCAGTCAATTGGGACTAGTTTTAGAGTTTAGAAAAAGGGGCAGCATGGACAAATTGGGTCAAAGGGCCTGTTTCCATGCTGTAAACTTCTATGACTTCAACCACTCTGAGTGGTAGCGAATTCTACCTTCTCAACACACTTTGTTTTTCTGAATTCTTTTTTGGATTTCTTGGTGAACACTTTATATTGATGGTTTCCAGTCATGCTGTTCCCCAGAAAAGGAAACATTCTTTCTACATCAAAACCTTTCATCTTTTTAAAGAGCTCTATGAGGTCAGCTCTCAGTCTTACTTTTGCAAGAGGAAAAGAGATTCAGCCTGTCAATAATTTCCTGATTTGTAGACCCACACATTTGTCATATCAACCATGTCAATCTCTGCACTCACTCCAGTGCCTGTGTATAATATGGTCATCTGAGTGTTGTGTAACAAATGTTTAGCACTCTCTATTTTTCCATTCTCTCTGTCTCTGTCTTGCTGTGCACCTTGGCCTAGGTGGGCCCTGATATAGACATCCATGTGTTGCTCATGGTTATGCTGCCACCTTCTGCAGGTCCTGGCTGACTAGGAGGCTCTCCCACTCTTGCCACATCCCACAGGCAAATAGGAAGGATTTTCAACTTGATAATTAGACTCTTTGTCCACTATTTAAATGCATCTTGCATGGCCATCAAATCCTGAAGTGGGACTCAAACCCAGAACTTCTAACTCAGAGATAGAGACACTAACACGGCATTGCAAAACATTCTTTCCAATTCTATCGCTCTAGAAATAAAGCCTAGTGCTGGTTTCAACACTCATTTTTAAATTGAAATCTGCCAGTATAGAAAAGAAAAATACGAAATATATTTACCCTAAGCCTGTCAGTGGTCATAAAATGTGATCCGGTTGGGACTTAGAGTCTTGGTGGTGTAAAGGTTGTGAAATGTCAGACTAAGCAGTTACAGTTTGCTGGATCCACCTAGATTTGGCACTTTAATTCACTAACCATCATCACTTATCGCTGTATTAATCCCATGTTGGAAAAAATGTAGAATATCTGAAATACCTGGAGTCCTGTATTTTATCCACCAATAATTAGATTGTTAGCTTAGTGACCTACTGAATATTAGCCCCATATTTTCAGAGGAATAAATCATTTTGTAAACAGAGACAGAAATGCATGGCATAATTTTCAATTTCCAAAATAAGATCATTTAAGAACTTTGAAACAATGAATTAATAGCTCATTTATTTGAGAATGTAAATTTGATATGACATAGATATTCAAGTAAGTGATATTTAAGTCCTTAATGCATTGCTTTGAACTTTGGAATGGAGGCATGATATTAATGTTCAAACAATTTCTTTTTTTCTTCTTTCTATTCTTTCATGGGATGTAAGTGTTGCACACAAGACCAGTCTTTATTACCCATTTCTACTTGCCCTTAACAAGGTGGTGATGAGCTGTTTTCTTGAACCACTGCAGTCTATGTGGTATAGCTGGACGCACGGTGCTGTTAGGGAGAGAATTCAAGGATCTTGACCCATTGACAATGAAGGAACAGTGACATATTTTCAAGTCAGGATGGTGAAGTTTGGAGGGGAACTTGCAAATGGTGAATTTCCCATGTATCTGTTGCCCTTGTCCTTTTAAATGGCAGCCGTCATGTGTTTGGAAGGTGCTGTCTGAGGAGTCTTGGTGAATTCCTGCACTGCACCTTGCAGATTGTACACACTGCTGTCACTGTGTATTTGTGGTGGCTGGAGTGAATGTTTGTGAATGTGGTGCCAATCAAGTGGGCTGCTTTGTCCTGATAGATGGAATGTTATTGATGAAGCAGCTGGTTGGGTCTAGGCACTGTCCTGAGGGACTCCTGCAGTGATGGTCTGGACAGACAGTGTTCACCCTGATTCCCATTGACTCCAGTTTTACTCGGGCTCCTTGATGCCACATTTGGTCAAATGCTGCTTTGATGTTAAGGGCAGTAACTCTCACCTCCCCTAAAAAAAATGAAATCACAATACTGCAGGTGTAGAACAAAGTTCATAGAACATAGAACATAGAACATTACAGCACAGAACAGGCCCTTCGGCCTTCGATGTTGTGCCGACCAAAATAAAAAGCAATGCCCCTCCAAACTAAACCATTCCCTTCTCTTCCATATACTTATCAATTAACCTCTTAAACGCCACCAAACTTGGCGCATCTACAACAGCTGCAGGCAGGGCATTCCACTCCCTAATCACTCTTTGAGTAAAGAACCTACCTCTGATATCCGTCCTATAACTCATACCCCTTAATTTAAAGCTGTGTCCCCTCGTGCTAGCTTTCTCCATCCTAGGAAAAAGGCTATCACTGTCCACCCTATCTAAACCTCTAATCATCTTATATGTTTCAATAAGATCCCCTCTTAGCCGCCTCCTTTCTAACGAAAACAACCTCAAATCCTTCAACCTCTCTTCATAGGACCTGCCCTCCATACCAGGCAACATCCTGGTAAACCTCCTCTGTACCCTCTCCAATGCCTCCACATCTTTCTTATAATGTGGGGACCAGAACTGCACACAATACTCCAAGTGCGGCCGCACTAGAGTTTTGTACAGTTGCAACATGATGCTGCGGCTCCTAAATTCAATCCCCGTTCACGTTCAAACGTGACTGCCACATCTTTATCTGTCATTCTGCCACAATCAGTCTTCAGTACTGCACATTTAATTTTTAACAAAAAAATATTGAACATGCTTGCTCTATAAACCAGGAACACTCTTTCTGTCTGTCTGTCTCTCTCTCGCTCTCTAAACCACTTCCTGTTTGCAGTTCCCTTAGCTCAGCATACTGTCCCTTGCTCTTGCCAATTCCCATTCTCCAGTGCCAGGTCTGGGAAGTGTTAGAAAAGGGTTTGAAATTGTCTGATCTCATGGTTTTAAATGATATTTTACAGTTGGCATGGTGGCACAGAGGTTAGCACTGGTGCCTCACAGGGAACACCAGCAACCTTGGTTCAATTCCAGGCTTGGGCAACTATCTGCGTGGAGTTTGCACATTCTCCCTGTGTCAGCGTGGGATTCCTCCACGTGTCTGGTTTCACCACACTCCAGAAATGTGCCGGTTAGATTGATTGGCATGCTAAATTGATCCTTTGTGTTAGGGAGATTAACAGGGTAAATATGTGGGGTTATGGGGAAAGGACCTGGGTGGGATTGTTAAGGCTGGACTCAATGGGTTGAATGGCCTTCTTCTGCACTGCAGGGATTCTATCATAATGAAAGTGTTAAAAGAAAGGTGGACAATAGAACCATTGCAGAAAACGGGTTCTGATTTTGACACCATTTCAGACGTCATTTGACAGATCGTATAGAGTGAATACAAGAGGCTTTTTCCACTGAGACTAGGGGAGAAAAAAACCAGAGGGCATGGATTAAGGATAAAAGGGGGAAAAGTTTAAAGGGAGTATTAGGGGGGGCTTCTTCACACACAGAGTGGTGGGAGTGTGGAATGAGCTGCCAGATGAAGTGGTGAATGCGGGCTCACTTTGAACATTTAAGAGAAACTTGGGCAGGTTCATGGATGAGAGGGGTGTGGAGGGATATGGTGCAGGTCAGTGGGACTAGGCAGAAAAATGGTTCAGCACAAACAAGAAGGGCCAAAGGGTCTGCTTCTTTACTGTAATGCTCTGTGATCCTGCCATTGCTGGGTAGAAAGTCCAAACCACTGACAGTGAGGAAGTCACAGACTTTCCCAATCTACTGTGTGACCTTCACATCTCCTCCAGTACTCAATGCATAGAATTCCAGACCTGAATTTTATCAGGAAATATAAACGTATGGCTTACAGGATTCTTATTCTTGAATAAGTAATCTTCTCCATCCCGCCAAAAAAAATGTCCACGCACATAAAGAATATCGGGAAAAATGTGATTATTTGAGCAGAGTTGTGTACACATTGTAACCTAACCTTCACTGAATAGATACTGGCCTTGTGCCAGGTTTGATGAATTGTAATGGTATGCAATCTCAGTTGTCTTTCCTCATATTAAGAGAAGAGTCTGTCTTCATCCGAGGACCATCTGTTTTTGATCTTTGAGTTTCAGACTGGCTTTATTTTTTTAATGTAATGATGTATTCTAATGCCATAATGCTGATTCAAATGGCTAGCTGTGTGAAGTGTGTAAAAATTATATTCCCTGTGCGACAATGTAAACATCAGCGAATCAATTAAAAAAATCAGTTAAAGCTGCTAATGAATGAATGGCTCTCATTTTTGTGTGTTGTGATGTTCTGAAAATAAAAGTACTTCCATAAGGACTCTGCAGGCCACTATTGATGCTGCATCTGGGGGTTTAGAAGCTTCCAGATTCGAGATATAGCCTGTCAGCCTTCCAGGCAAGTAGGTCATTCTTTAATCAATTGTAAAGATGGAGGCCTCCGATCTGTGGAATTCATTGAATGCACACTTTGGCAGAAAGAGAACAGTTCATTTCAGATGTTGTGGGGTGGGTGGGGGGTGAAATTTATTGCGGGTACAGAGCAGGGGGTGTGGAATTAATAGCTGGCTCAGAGTTAGCACAGGCACACTGGGCCAAATGGCCTTCTTGTGAGGTGCAATCTCTAACTTGCCCAGGTTTTGGATAAGGTACAGCAGCAACTTGATTTTGTTTGTGTGCTTTGGGACATTACTGGGCTCTCTAACTGTGTCAGTTTGTGATGTTGTCTGTGCTGCTCTCCCCGTCTTTCCCAGACTGAGATTGATGACTCACAGCTCAGAGATCCTCAGAGCAAATGGGATCCTTCGCTCTCTGCTGTGTCACTCACTGATGATTTGTCAGGCACATGTTCAGTGTTTATTCCCAGGGGGATGTGACTTTAACAGTTTCAGAGCAGGCAGCCCATTTAGAGCAGGTATTTCTCAAATTTAATGGGCATATGCATAGCATTTTCCATTGGATTTCACCCTGGCCCATGTAGTAGTGAGAACGTTCGCACCCACTTACCATTGGGGGGAACTAAAAGTGGACACCATGAATGTGAGATAGTCTCTAATAAATTCAGTAAAGAATTCAGGAGGATCTTTAGAGGGGCGAGAATATGCAACCTACAACCACAGGTTGAATATTAAAGGGAATAGTAGATAAACACAAGAAAGGGAAAGGAATAATCAGCATGTGGAGATGGAGAAGGATGGGAGAAGAATGGCGTGGATCAGAAGTACTAACATTGTCCAACTGGGCCGAGATACCTCCTGTTTGTTGTAATTCTTTGCGGTATGAATGTAACTTGTGAAAGTCAGCGTGGGTTATTTCAGGGGAAATAGCTGTGCAGAAAGTATTTATTGTCAATGATATGGAGCAAAAATAATGTGAACACAAGAATTACAAAGAAGTAGAAACGCTTCCCATCATAAATATCCCAAATTACAACATGCTGGAAATTGGAATCACTTGTTTGAACTGAGACGGGATGTGTTATTATTTATTATTAGTTTGAGATTTCAGGAAAGAGTTTTGACTGATTAAATCTGGTTTTATCAGCTGATAGAGCTATAAATATTTAGCAACATTACTGGGCACCCTGCTCTCATTTAATATTCACATCGATACAATGACAGAAGCTTATAAAGTGGAGGAATTACAGAGGACAGAATATCCCAGAAATAATCATTTTTAATCTTCCAGTCTGCTCGGTGCTGTCATTCCAAACTACTGACCGGAAGTGTGACAGAATGGTCTGGTCATTCCAGCTGCCCAGGCTTCACATTCTGACAGGCCTCGGCACTCTGCTGGAGGCCTCTTAAGGATGGATTTTGGCAAGGTAGTGTTTACACTTAATCAATTGAAGGCCCTGGTCCCACCAACATCCCAGAAATAGGAACACTTTGTGCATTGGCAACAGGTAGATGTGTCATTCCTTGTGATCACAAGATCAAACCTTGTGATTGCACTGAATCAAACCCCTGGTCACACAAAGAAGATGGTGCATCATCTCTGCATATCTCCAAGCTCCAAACCAGAGCACTCAACAGCTCAAGTAGGAATGACAGGGATTTGCCAACTTGTGGAATTCAAACTTGCACCTGTGGGGTCCCTGCGCTCGCTCCCCCCGCGCTCGCTCACTCCCCCCGCGCTCGCTCCCTCTGCGCTCGGTCCCTCACTGCCTCTACAGGTGATGCAGCCACCCGGGTCCAGGGTATGACTAAGGATCTTAGTGAGAATGGATGTAGATCTCTTTTTCTTAACTGTTCACTTTGAGTTGTCTTCTGCTCCCTTGCAGTCAACTTCTCCGTATCCCCAACAATTTCCCTTGCAATGCTAAAAATCTGAAAGGGCAATAGGGGAAATTCAGTCATAATTTTCAAATGGCAATTGAATAAATAGTTGATTGGGGAAAATTTGCCAGATTATTTGTCAGGGGAAAGAGCAGGGATTGTGCTATGACTCTCTCTTTCAAATAGCTAGCATAGGCAGGAGGGGCTGAATGGCCTCTGTCTGTGCCAAATCATTCTACGAGAAGATGAGTTCTCCTATTGCCTGTGACATCATCACCTGGAAACCTTTATTTTAAAGGCTTGTAGGGTCTGAATCAGGGGGGATTAATGTTGAATTCAATCAAAGAGGGTTTAATAGACAAATTTACCCTCCGTCCAATTGGATTTGACACAATGAATGGAAAATATTGCAGGAATTTCTAAACCCTTTTGAAGTCACTGAGTGAGTGTATCTTCGTCATTGCGTGTTAGAGTCCACCAGCTTGGTATCTCTGGCTATGGTAATGGAATAGTTATGTTACTGGACTTGTGATTTAGAGGTCTGGTTTGATGTTCTGAAGACATCGGTTCAAAATCTGTCACAGCCACGGTGGAAGTTAAAAGAAATCTGATAGAAAATGCAACTCTCAATAATGATAACTGTAAAACCATCGGGTGCTTATAAAAACTCATCTTGTTTGCTACAGTAAAGCAGGCTTCTCACTATTTCCTTGCTGTGCAGAGCCAGTGGGTCACACTAACTCTTCTCCAAAACAGCCTTCGCGACACACGACAGCGCAGAATCACTGAGCAGAGACTGATAGCCAAGTTCCGCACTCATGAGGACGGCCTTAACCGGGATCGTGGAATCATGTCACACTATCTGTAACCCCCATGACTTGCCTGGGCTTGCAAAATCTCACTAACTGTCCTCAATGGAGACAATACACATCTCTTGAACCTGTGCTTAACTTTCTCTCCGCTCACATTGTCTGTCCCTTAACGACTTGATTACTTATAAAGACTTGCATTCCAACCATTATTTTGTAAATTGAGTTCTGTCTTTATATTACCTGTGAACAGAACTCCCATTTATTTGATGAAGGCAAGCATTCCAAAAGCTTTTGCTACCAAATAAACCTGTTGAACTTTAACCTGGTGTTGTGAGACTTCTGTATTTAAAATTGACACAGAGCCATGCATGCACGTATCTCAAAGAGAATATTACTAACGTGTAGTGCATTTTGTTCCTTATGAGAACATTCCTGCTTGTTGTGTGGCCAAACAGCTCAGGGGGAACACTGGTCATGACACAGTCTGGTCTGTATGAAACTCCACTTTTGTGGCAATGTGGATAACTCTTAACCACCCTCTGAGATGGTATAGCAAGTCACTGAGTTCTACGCAACAAGGTGGTTCACCAACACCACTTCAAGAGCAATTAGGACGATAAACACTGCCTTCCAGCACTCTGCAAATGAATTTATGTCAATTTTGGTGATATTGGATTAAGATTATTGCTCATACTGAATGTAACAGACTATTCAATAGCAGTTTGATTTTAGTTGTGTCTGCAAAATATGATTGCTTGACATTATGTGCTTTAAAGTTTATGTATGATGTTGTCAGTTCCTTAACAATATCACATATACTTTTCTTACCTAAAATCAATATAATGTATTTTCTTTCAATAAATAATGCAAGGCTGAGTAAGACTTCTTCATATGGATCCAAGCTTTGACCTTTTCTCAGCAATTTAATCTGTCACAATAATTGTAATTTCAACAGTGGTCAGCATTAATCTATAAGGACTTAAATATTTTTACATTGTACACCAGTAGAGCAGTAAGAGATTTCAGCATTGCTTTCCTGGCAATGATAAATTAGTCATAGTGTTGGCTTATTGTTTTAAAGAGGGAAGTTGTCATTTAAATACCTTTATAAAAACAGCGATGCAAACTTCTGAACAGCCTATTATTCTGTTCCTTTCGGGTGCTTATACCTCACGAGGAAACGTTCAGCACAAAGATTGAAACTGTAAAAGGGCAGGATCAACAGTAACTGGCCTCTCGAGTGTTCCTCAGTTTTAATCGCTCTACGATTGGTGGCCATGTCAACCAAGGAGTGGACCTTAAGGTCTGGAATTCTCTCTCTAAAACTCTCCACCTCTCTTTTCTGTCTCTCTGTTCCTTTAAGACATTGCTTAAAACCCACTTTGCTGATGAAAGTTCACCTGTCCTGCTAGGACATTGCGTGGTCCTTTTGCCTAAGTCAAAGGTAGTTAATTCAACATCATTTAGCTTTGTTGTCACAGCTACCACAGTGCTGAGTATAACTTTCCAAAATACTGTGAGCTTTTTACTTTTTGAAAATAACAATCCTCCAACAATTTTCCAAAAAGATCTGGGAACTTGGGGGAAACATCGGCAGCCATTTCATAACTCTAGAACTAAAAGCTGGAGTGATGGGGTGTGTGGGGAGAGACAGGAATTCAAGTGGGAAGTAAAATAGATGTACGAAATGTAAAATAAACTCAGACGGAGAAGCAGAAATGTTAATTTTAGGGCCAAAATATCCCGAACCTGCCTGGATGCTTTTGTTGGGTAATTCTCTTTAATCGCGCGCCAGGAGACTATCCAAGAATTTCAAGATGAACGCGGTCTGATTGTGAATTGGGAGAACTGTAATAAATTGTCCTAAATATTTAAGTAAATTAAATTAGACATGTTGATTCAAATGGTACCCTGTATAGTTCTGATTTTACTCATAATTTACTGAATACTTACAGAGCCAAGAGGAAGCATGGATTAGAATGTAATCACTCAAAGATGGAGGTTTGCAGGTAACTGGAGACAGAGTCAATGCTGTATTCATTAGTAACTGTATTCCTCCCTTGTCTGATTTTCAAACTAAATTTCAATTTATTGAGTGCAATTGTTAATGTTTACTATTATGCAAATCCCTTGTGGGGTGAAGGCTATGACAGTGTCCAGTCTAATACAGAAGCAATTTTTTTCCCATTTTGCAGAGGGATGAGAGATCAGTGGCAGAAGCCACAGATACTTACTCATTGGAGCAGAGGGAAAAATATTGAAGGGGAAAGGATTGTTGAGGTTTGGGGAAAGAGCTTAACTCCCCCCCCCCCCGGGGAGTCAGCCCCGGAGAGATGGGCTGAATGAGATTCTCGGTCCAAGCTATTCACCCAACTCTGTGTGGTCTTACCTTGTGTATTATTTGTGTGGCACTTTATCCAATGTTATTTTCCTTAATTGAGTAGTATCAGTGGATATTTGTAACAGGGCATACTTGTGAATTTCAGTGGTGCAAATACATTTGCCTTGGATGTTAAACTCACTGACAAGTGTTGCTTGATACCTGTTGTTATCCAATGTTATTTCCAGGAAGGGTTCAGATAGTTACGGATCGTCACAAAGAACAAAGAATTCTCCTGCCTGGGCATCTGCGCAATCACTAAGTTGAATAAACCAATTCTTTTGTTATGGATCGTGTTAATGGGGAACGAGGCAATAAGCTCCTGGTCAAACTGCCAGTGTGCCAGTCATAATCCTTGTGGGACAGAAGGACACAGATTTGGTACACGGATGTCATTAGCAATGGCTGCAGAGGGTAGCTTTGGCCCCATTGGTCTATGTGTCCAGTTTGCCGCCTCCAAAGCACTGCGGATTTCCTTAAAAGACCAGGAAGGCTGATTGGAAAATGGGGATTAAGTGCAAAATAAAATGCTGCTGATCTCAGAACACTGTGACATTGTGGAACTGGGAATTACTGAGGTTTCAAAATGGTTTGGAATTGTGTCCAAGGACCTGGATAGTCTCATAGATGCTGCCAAACATCCTGGAGACTGATAATGCTCCAAACTGCAAGTATTGCTGTGACTTTTCAATAGCTGTTCTCTGGGAAAGAGGCTTTGATGTTGGTCTGAATTAGAACCTCATCAATTCCACTTCTCCAACCACATTCCTTCTGCTAGGCCCCTCTTCCACCTTATGCTGGAGTTGTAAAACACACACGGAGGCCACTCAGTCCATCATACCATGCTGAGTCTTTGAAAGAGTGATGGTTCTTGGCCTGATCTCACCTTCTCCCCCAATATCCTTTCATCCTTTCGCTCCAAGTACTGTATCCAACTCATTCCTGAAAACATAGTCTATTTTAGCCTCAACTGCTTTCTGTGCTAGAAAATTCCACCACTTCACCGCTCTCTGGGAAGGTGGACATTTCAATCTATCTTGTGTCCTCAGACTGTGGCCCGTGGCTCTGGTCACCCCCCACCATCGTGAACATCCTTTCTGCACCTATCCTGTCCAGCCCTGTTAGAATTTTACAGGTTTCCATAAGATCCTCACTCACTCTTCTGAACTCCCATCAATTATAATCCTAACTGATGGTTATATATTTAGTTGGTCGCTTTAAGAGTGGATCACATGATGGTGATGTCATTAAGGTGTTGCAGAGGCTGCTGTTTTACTTTCAGTTTGTTCTCTTTACGGGTAACAGCTCTCGAATAAACCTTTTTGTTGTTAGCTTAAATATACAATTGCAAAGCACAGTTTTCTTTTTGTGTAAAACCCATAACTCCTAACATTGTTAGGACATTACACCAACTTAATCTCTCCTCGTACATCAATCCTGCAAGCCCGGAATCGCCTAGTAAACCTTTGTTGCACTCCCCTCGAGAGCAGGAACATCCTTCCTCAGAAAAGGAGATCAAAACAGCACACAGTGTTCCAGTGTGGCCTCACCAAGGCCCTGTATAATTACAGCAAAACATTCCTGCTCTTGTACTTGAATCCTCTCACTGTGAAGACCAGTGTAGCATTTACCATCTTTACTGCCTGCTGCACCTGCATGCTTACCTTTAGTGACTGGTACACAGGAACACCCGAGCTTCATCGCACATTCACTCTCTCAGTTAAGACTCACAGTCCAGTGGCGCATAAAAACTTGTGTGGTTCGGATGTTGGATATCATTTGGTAAGTCTTAATGAAATCTCCATGGTCTTAAGCAGGTTAACTGTATGTATTTATTAACTATAAGATCTTTGAAGATATATACAGTAAAGGGTTCAAGCTTGGAGATGCCTGCAGGAATAGCTGTTTGGGAATAAAGATGATTCACTGAAATGCTAGCATCACTATCACAGTTGTGCCGAGGAGAGGTACAATGCTGCACACACTCCCTGGCAGAGCAGACCATTGCACTCCAGGAGATGCTTGTCGGAAGCTGGGCCTGCTCAGGTGCTCTCTGCAGTACACACCTGAGAAGGTTTCCTGCATCATCGCAGAATGCTGTGCCCTTCACAATCTGGCTATGCAAAGAGAGAGTGAACTGGAGGAGGACAAGCGCTCCTTGGAAAATGAAGATGAGGAGATGCAGGGAACTCCAGGGACTGAAGGTTATTATGAACATAATGATGCCAATGGAGGAAGGAGGACATGGAAGATGTGTCTGTGACAGTTTAATGTGGGGGATCCCTGTCCCCCCATGGGAGAGATCCCTGTTCTCCCCCAAATGGAAATATGAGATCTGAGCTGATGATGTCCTGATTAGAATCTGATATTGGAGGGAACTGAGAGACTTATTCTGGCAGAGCAGATGACATCATTCATTCTTTTCCTGCACTGGGTGGCATTTTATGTGAAGATACCAGCTGTGACGACCTAATGTGCCCCGTCCTTCCAGGCCAGAGACATGAGGTTAGTGTGCTTGCTCAAGACGTTCCTGAGTTCCTGTGCAGCTGCACTCCTCTACTGAAGATCTGGAGGACCCGGTGGATGAAGCAGGGTGCTTCCTGCTTCTTGAGGCTGCCAGAGAACTGTGAGGGTCTCCTGAAGACAGCTGGATTGACAGAGTGAGATGGACCTGTTGGGCTGGTGTTTGAGTATGGCAGCTGTACCTTTCGAATCCACCAGCTGTTTCAGTCCGATACGCACCTGTGAAGAGTTAATGAACTTCCAAGCGCTGAATCGGGTGTAAGTTCTCACCAGTCTGGGCAGTGGGAGGGACACTGTGGAAACAGCTCTCAGTTACCCTCACTGATGAAAAATCCCCCCAGTCAGTTACTTCACCAACTAAATCACACAAAATCGGAGTCATTTATAAAATTCTGAATCATTTTGGAATGTTTTTGTGTATTTAACTCAATATTTGAAAAAAAAGCCACACTTAATCACTTCACATCCAATTTTTAAGGTCTGGTAGACCACTTGCTGGGTGGGTTACAGCTAAATATAGCGATGTTGACAGACATGTCTGAGAAATGTGCCAAGTTGTGGATAATCAGGACTATCGCACTGAATTCGACTTCTTTTGATTAACATGAAAATAACAGAAAGGATGCACAGAAAGTATTGAGGCTTTTAAAACAAGTCACTGGTTATTGGAAATCCACCACAGCAATATTTATATTTTGTGGATCAAAGGTGAAAAAGATTGAAGAATTGTCAAATTTTTTCCCTGTTTGGATCAGGGTTTTCTTTTTAAATGTTGTGTTTGGGAATTAATTGTAGAATAATAATGGAAATGGAAATTTATCATTTATATATCCTTCATGTGGTATTTTATGGCTAAATTAGAATTACACTTGTCAGATTGGTGTCCATCTAATTCAAGCACACACAAACGTAGGGATTGTGAACAATGAGATGCATAACAATATTGCTGATATCACACCAATAGTGAGGCTTTTTATACTTGCACTAAAATATAAAAATCTTATTAAGATTCTGAATATGATCTGGTGAATCCTCCACTGGGGTGGGTGAAAATAACCTCAAATCATTAGCATAGGTATTGTGATTAAAAAAAATACATCTTTCTTTATCTCACAATAAAAATTTCTAAAGGTTAATCATTTTATTCTGCTGTGCTTCTGTGGTCCAATGTCCTCTGTGTGCGCTGTGACACACAATCTATCTGTACTAAATACAGGATACCAGCTGCAGCATCTGTGCCAACAATGACAGCTGTGTCGTTCATACCTTCACCAGCAGTGACAACTGCACTGGGCCTGCCAAATACATCAGGTGCAAAATGCCCACTGTTTCACTCCTGCCAGGTACGCAACTGTGGAAAGTAAGGTCAGTAGAATGAGGCAAAGAATATAAATATATAAATATCATTCTGCAGTATCGTCTTCAAACTGGCTTCTAGTACTGAACAAGTAACCAGGCCTGTGACACCAAGGGTGCAGTGACACCTTGGCAAAGTATCTCATGGGTGAAGATCTTGATTGTAACAGCTTTAATCCCAGGGTCTTGGAAGATAATTATGGAAGTGTGGATCGGGGAATCTGTTGTGAGAATGCAAGGTCATCGAGATGGAACTTGAAGCATCTGATGCATTGAATTCACAGCCTGAGAATTCTTATCAATAGACCTTGAGATGCTGACGCACAATGACACAGTGGTTAGCACTGCTGCTTCACAGCGCAAGGGATCTGGGTTCGAATCCTGGCTTGGGTCTCTGTCTGTTTAGAGTTTGCACATTCTCCCCATGTGTGTGTGGGTTTCCTCTGACTGCTCAGGTTTTCTTCCACAGTCCAAAAGACGTGTTGGCTAGGTACATTGACTGTGCTAAATTTTCCCTCAGTGAAGCCGAACAGGCGCCAAAGTTTAGGGATTTTCACAGTAACTTCATTGCAGTGTGAGTGTAAGTCTACTTGTGACATTACTAAATAAACTTTAACTTTAAACTTTAAACATGGATCTGCATTGGGTAATGGATGTTTTTGTCTTTGTTCCATTGGAGCCACAGTTCAGGAGAGGCTGGTTGAAAACTTCCACATTGACCACCGCAGCTCCAGGGCAGTGAGCCTGTTGCTGGTTGTACTGTGGGGATGGAAGTGCAATCGAGAACCTAAAAATTCTGGGGGTGGGACGTCCAAGGAGATTTTGGAGCCAGCAGCCAATTAAGTGGCACTTCCAGAAACCCTGTCCAATGGAAGGTAATGACTAGGTTTCCGAATATGGAAAGCCAATAGGAAACTATCTGGAATTAATACTGAAAGGCCCGGATAGAGTGGAGATGTTTCCGTTGGTTGGAGAGACTAGAATCCAAGGACACGGCCTCAGGTTAAAGGGATGACCTTTTAGGACTGAAATGAAGAGAAATTTTTCAGGGTGGAATTCATTAACACAGAAGCCAAGTCATTGAGTGTACTTAAGATAGAGAAAGAAAGTGTCTTGATTTGGTAAGGGGATCAAAGGTTATGGAAAAAAGGCGGGAGAATGGGGTTGAGAAATGTATCAACCCTGATTGAATCTGCTCTGCCGTTCAGTGGGCCGAATGGTCTAATCTTGCTCCTATGCTTATGGTCTTATTGAGGGAGTAGGAACCCCAGTGTCAGAGCTGGACACTGTCCTGCTTTATAGGAAGGAGCTAGAGTCTCTCTAATTCCCAGTCATTGGCTACAATGTAAAGGATTATCTACCCTCTCAGCAACCCCCCCTGCCCACCTCCCACAACACACACACACACACACACAATTGGGCACTGTCGTGTCTGTGACTGTTGATTGGTACCTTCTTCACTCAGTGAAGCTCTGACTCTGATGTCTACCCACAGTGTTACTGGGACACAGCCATCATTTCCCAGTTTGATGGGCACCCCATTAGCCAGCTGGTACATCAGGATGGTGCAGGGAAAGTGCCCATGGGTAAATGCTCAGGCTCCAGTCAGGCAGTCCTGTACTTACCTTGTCTCCTGTGGGACTGCACAGAGATAGAAAGGTGTTATAGAGCCAGGCCAGTGGGACTTCCCTCCCATATTTGAGGATCAGGCTCCCTCACCCATTTACCTCATTGCCCCCTGTCCGTCAGCCCTTGGAAATTTTGCCCACAGTTCTGATCTGCCTGCTAAATCTCAGTTAACCAAACTGGACTGCTCTTTCATAGGGCTAGGATAGGAAAGATGGGCCAAATGGCCTCTCTTGGTGTTGTAACTTCCTGGAGGTCAATGTGATTCTTCCGCTTTAGGATTTTACAACAGGCTTGTGAGAAACTCAATGTAATAAACTGTGAAACTGAACATTAACTGTTTCGAATGCTGAAACATATGAATCACAGTCCATTTCTATTTCATTACACGGCACATAATGATCAATTGTAGGATTTCTGACTGCATTAATTATATAAATTACCTCTTAGAGTGCCCTTTAATTTATTATGACATTGAGTAAAAATGTAATTACTTTGCTGTTTGTTAGTGTCAGCCTGCATTGAAAAAATAATTGAGTAATCATTGCCTGCATGAGTCTTTGGTTGCTGCACAGAAAGTGTGTGTTTCTTCTTTGTGAAGAGACTATTCTCTGTCAGTGAATACACCACAACAAGGTCCTGGTGTCCTGCTTTGTCTTATGGTGAATAGCTGGTTTGAATGTTAAAATAAATCCCAACCAACTTACAGTTGTTCTTGTACATTCTAGCCTTTTAACTTGGGAGGTAAGGCATAGCACATGCCTTAGTGAATGCTCAGTGATGTGAAATTGAACACATCGGGAACACAAAAGGTGCAGTTGCTTAATAAGAGAGCAATAGTTTGGAGCTCTGTGGTGAAAGGGATGGGATAAATCCTGCCTTGCAGTCAAACTAAATGCATGTTTCCCAGCTGAAGTGATACTAGATAGTGGACTGTTAGGAGTGGCACAGAGATTAGCACTGCTGCGTCCCAGCACCAGGGATCCAGGTTCGATTTCCAGCTTGAGTCACAGTTTGTGTGGAGTCTGCACTTTCTCCCCATGTCTGTGTGGGTTTCCTCCAAGTGCTCCGGTTTGCTTCCACAGTCTGAAAGACATGCTGCTTGGGTGCATTGATCATGCTAACTTCCCCCTCAGTGTACCCAAACAGGAGCTGGAATGTGGCGACTGGGGGATTTTCACAGTAACTTCATTGCAGTGTTAATGTAATCTGACGTGTGACACTAATAAATAACTTCAACACATCTGTACACTTGACCATCATCTTTTCAGAATAATTTTTCAGCAGAATGATTACAGCCAGGGTTATATTCAAACCATAACTAAATCCTGTTCAGTCTGGGTGTAGAGTTTGGGTTTATACTTGTTTGTGGAGCTCTGATAACCCTCTGTGTTTCACCATGCAGTCGATATTGGACCGTTAATGCCCGTTAAACACCATCACTGCGCTGATCCTCACCTGCAGTATAGGGTTAAATCAAATTACAATTGCAACAGAAGTTCATGCTTCACAGCTTTGAAAGGATGATTTCCAATCCTGCACCTAGCTCATGGTGAAACTTCATTCACAGAGCACGCTGTCCCAGAGACATGTTGTATGATTATTTTACAGGAGATCAGTGCCTGAGAGATGTTAAATATTTGCAGATTATCCTATTCCGAGGATTGTGTACACCAGCAGGTGAATAGCATCAAGCCAGTGTCAATGACTATAGTTTGTAGTCACTGTAACGTATCAATAACTCATTAAACAAAATAAACATATTCAACTTTTGCAAACATGTTTAACTGTGAAATATATTTTAACACTGCATTTTAAAGAATGCATTGCATGATTTGAAGGGAGTTAATTTAACTGTCTAGATCATTAAATGCAGCTAATCTAGTTACTTTCAGCTATTCTTTGACAATCATAGTGACATTATCAGAGAATCTTTTAAAAATGTTACAAAATTTCCACATTTTCACACCTTCAATTGCTGTTTAACTTCAAATAATTTTCCAGGTTACAGCACGGCATTGAACCACAGAATTTAATTTTAAAAACACTTAAACCTTTTCACGGCTTGGTTAAGTGTGAACTGTCCAACCTAAAGTCCCGTGAGTACGTCAACACGAAAGCTCCCTGACCTTTACGCCAACACTTTCATTCCTGAACACCTGTTCTGAAGCATTTATTAAACCATCCTTTTCTCATTATTTCATTTTGCCCTTTCACAGTCTGTACAAAAAAAAGTCAAAATAATCCACTTGGAATAGGTGAAAACTTTCCTTATTTTATCTTTAGGATGGTTTATTAATTGTGTACAGCTTGGAAATCTGGTCAGCAATTCACTCCTGGGCTGAGGGTGGGAGTTCAGTAACATGGAAGGTTCACTTGACTGATTCCTAAAATGAGGGGGTTATCCTGGGGGGAAAGTTGGACAGGTTGGGTCTGTATCCATTGGAGTTTAGAAGAATGAGAAGTAATCTTATTGAAACATATAAAACCCTGAGGGAATTTGATGGGGTGAACGCTGAGAGGATATTTCCTTTTGTAAGAGAGACCGGAACTCAGAGACAAGGTTTAAAAATAGGGAGTCGCCCAGTTAAGACAGAGGTGAGGAGAATTTCTTTCTCCAGGGGGTTATTAATCTGTAGGACTCTCTTCCCCAGTTAGGTGTAGAGGTAGAGTCAATAAATAGTTTTACAGCTCTGTTGGTTTGGTTCTTGATTGATGAGAGTCCAAATGCAGCGGGAGGAGACGGAAAACTGGAGCCGAGGCCACAGTCAGATCTGCCGTAATCTGATCAAATAATGGTACAAGCTCAAGAGGAAGGAAAGCCAATCAACAAATAGGAAATAAGTGAAGTTTTATTGAGGTCTGGACCTGAGCTCGAAACAACACACTTTGCAATTGGCAATTACCGAGAGCAAGTGATATCAAATTCACTGACAGTGGGCCTGATATGATATCCTGGTGTTTGCTGTGTCAGAATAGCATCTACTGAGACATTCGGACAGAACCTGGTAATATTTTCATCTGTCGTTTGGAAGGAAATCAGGAGCGATGTAATCAGTTTCTGAGCTTCTGCCTCCTAATTGTGTCTGCCCACCAAATTGGTCTTGTCTGCTTTTAGACACCTGATCTGTGCCATCCTGGACTGAGGTGGGATCGATTAGTAAAGAGGAACCTGCACTCAGTTCATCTCCTGGGAGAGAGCAGAATGCCCGACTTGGGAGAATACAAATGGCAGACGCAGATTTGGTATCTCAAATCCTGTCCCATCTGAACAGAGTGAACAAATTTACAATAGTTAATTTCAGTATTTAATGGCAGAATATGTGTTGCACATGTCCACATTTCTGATCTATGCTCCTCGTGGGCGGCACCATGGTTAGCACTGCTGCCTCACAGCACCAGGGACCCAGGTTCAATTCCGGCTTTGGATGTCTGTATGAAGTTTGCACATTCTCTCCATGTCTGCATGGGTTTCCTCCAGTTTTCTCCCACAGTCCAAAGATGTGTAGATTAGGTGGATTGGCTGTGCTAAATTGTCCCTTAGTGCCCCAAGATGTGTAGATTAAGGGATTAATGTAGTAAATATGTGGTTTAAGGGACATGCAGGGGGTGGACTTATGTTAGATGCCCTGTCAGAGTCAGTGCAAACTTTGTGGGCAGAATGGCCTCCTTCTGCACTCTCAGGATTCTATGGTGGTTTCTCACCAGAATCACGAATGCAGAAAGCTATGCCTTAAATATAACAATTCTGTTCTATTTACTGTTGAAATTGATGATTATAGAAATCTTGTTTGATTGTATTGCTAATGAGGCTCCCATTTCACAGCTTGTATCAAGTCAGATGACATTCTGGTTTATGTTTTGCATTAGTTTTGTATCATGCAATTGCCAGGGTTGTAGATGTTGTCAATTACACTGAGTAAGACTAACACACGCTCGTTGCAGGCAGCCATTGAACTAACTTTATTTACAACTCCCCATCAGAGAGGGCAGTGTAACAAATGCTCAGGGGAGGTTAAGCGAGATGGACTCTTGTCTTTTCCTATTCAGTAATTCCAGTGTTCTTGTATTAAATGTCAGTGTTAAATTACCCAATACCGTGTAACATCTTCTAGCTAAACTGAAGCCGTATTTAATTTAGCCTGTTTTGTTTATTGGATCATAGAATAACTTATCACAGGAGACCATTGGCCCATCAGTCCTGTGCTAACTCTTTGAAGGATTTATTCAATTAGCTCCACCCTTCTGCTTTTTACTTACTGCTCTGCAGTTTTAAAAGTCCATTTCAAGCATTTATCCCATTCCCTTTCAAAAGTTATCAACAAACTTGCTTCCAACGCCCTTTCAGGCAGCACCTTCCAGATCACAGCAACTCGCTGTGTAAGAAAGAATGTCCTCCCCCTCTTTCCTCTGGCCTATTGCAGGTGTCCCTCTGATCACCAACCCTCTCACCGCTGGGAACAGTTCCTTCCTGTTGACTCCAACAATTCTCTTCATGATTTTGAAGACCTTCATTCAATCTCTCGCTAATCTTCTCCACACTAAGGAGAACAGCCTTAATTTCTCCAGTCTCTGAATAAATAGCAAAACAGTCAAAGTACTGAGGTAAATTAGAAATTCATTGTTGCAAGGGAAGTTTACAGATTCAGAAGGAAAAGTGATTAGTTCTGGGTTAAAAAATACGAGCGTAAATTGCTTGATCTTCTTTCTCTTTATGTGGTACTAAACCATTGAAACGGCACAGCATGGGAAGAGGCCATTCAACCCATTTCTGTCTAAGTCTCCAATCTCATTGTCTATGTTGATTCAAAGACACCAGGTGTCCTTTCTAGGTGGGTAGGATTAGAAGGACATCTTAGGGTTTTAAATGTTGAGATTCTGAAATTAAAATTTTAAAGATGATCATACGATGACTAATATTGTTCCAAACCAGAGGAAGTTGGTGTTTCCACCTCCAGCTTGGATAGTGAATTCCAGACATCCCCCATACTCTGTAGAAAAAAAAGTTCTTCCTCATGTTCCCTCTAAACCTACTGCCACTTAGCTTGAGTCTATGATCCCTGGATTTTGAACTCTCCGCCAAGGGAAACAGATTTCTTATGGCTCCTGTCTCCCTATCCCTCACAATTTTGTACCTCAATCATGTCACCCCTCAGTCATCTCTGTTCTAAGGAACACAACCCCAAACTCACCAATCTCTCCTCATATTTACAAATCTCCAGCCTTGGCAACATTCCAATAAACATTCCCTACATTCTCTCCAGAGCAGTTATATCCAGTGAGCTGTCCATCTGGATTGTGTTGAAGATGCATTATCTATATGTATGTATTTGTGTGTAGCTAAATGTTTGGTTCTAGAGATGTAGATTTATGCATTTGCAAACATGGTGTGTGTGTGTGTGTGTGTGTGTGGGTGGGTGTGTGTGTGGGTGTGATTATCTGTGTGTATGAATGAATATCTGCATGCATGTGTCTAAATATTGTGTGAGTGTCTGTTTGTGTGTGTGTCTGTACATCCATTCCCTTAACTACAGTTAGAAAATGCATTTATCTGATATTGGAATAAGTTCAGATAACTTTGCAAAAAGAATGAAACATTTCTCTTTCCTAGACAGACTGGTTTAAATTCTCATTTTCATTGATCGACTTAAACTTTGTTTCCTGAAAGTAAAATCTGGATCAGGGTCATTAGATTTGTTCCATTGGTCAGCACAAATCGAGGGCCGAAGGGCCTGTACTGCGCTGTTATGTTCTATGTTCTATGGATCACAGTAAAAGTATCAAGTATGGTAAACCAGTGCGAGATTGTGATGGGGTCACAGTGGAGAAGGTGGCAGGAATCTCAGTGAATGATGGGCGATCCTTCATTTCAGAGAACAGAGAATGACTATCCTATTGTCACTGCAACAAAGTCCCAGTTCCCTGAGTTTGAACACGGGAATAACACAATAGGGGCAAGATAAAAGGTTTCTTCATAAAAATTTCATCGTCAACTTTCAAATTGCTGAAGGGAGGGCAGTTCTTTTCAGCTTGACCTGAAACCTGCTTTTCAAGGTAACGGTAGCATGTATTGCATCAATCTGCAGCATATTAAGGGCACTCCAATTGAATTAACACCAAATCAAACCAGTGCACTTAACAATACAAATGCACTTAAGGGATGCCTCAGGATGATTTGCGACTGAAAAGTTGAAGGAAAGAACAGGGGGAGAAACAAATAACAGCTGGCAGATTCCAAGTGGTACTTGTGTCATGTACAGGAAAAGCCATCAGTGAAATCTAAAATACCGGGAAGAGGTTTCTGAATGGCAAGTGCTCCCTCATACCTTACAGCAGGTCATAATGTAGTCTGTCCATTGGGCTTCTCAATGTATAAATAAATCACCAGGTTATTTTATTACTGACCTGTAACATCCATTAACATTGACAATACCTATTCCTGCATTGAAGCAATTTACTGTTTAAGTGCGTTAAAGTGTTATTTTTTTCACACATTCCAATAACTTCTTAAAATGACTTTTGATGCTCTGATTTTTCTTTTGTTAACAAAGTAATGCCTCCTGCTTTCTCTCCAGATAATGTGGAAAATGCTTTGTTTTTGTCTCCTTATCCCCACTCACCAACAGTATATATAAATTTATTTGGAAATGTAAGATAGTGTTTTTTCAGAGGTGATGATTATTACATAGTGCTACAAGTATTGCGGGAGATTGGGGTTTAATACACATTTGCTGTAGAATCATCACAGTAAAATACAGAGCAGAGAATGATCCCATTGCACAATCTGGGAATTAATCTGGCCGTACAACTCTAACCTGACAGAACTGTGCTGATAAGAATGGAAATAGATGGCTAAACTTGTAAATCTTCATTCTGGTGAGGCCACATCTGGAATATTGTGTGCAGTTCTGGCCACCACATTACAGGGAGGATATAATTGCTCTGGAGAATGTTCATGTAAACCTCGTCTGCACTTTGTCAGGGCTGGAAAAGTGTAGTTATGAGAAGAGATTGGGTAGGTTGGGGTTATTTTCCTTGGAACAAAGAAGGCTAAGAGTAGAGGTGTACAAAATTATGAGGGGAAGAGATAGAGTAGGTCAGATAAAATTGTTTCCCCTGATGGAGAATTCTAGAATCAGGAGACATTGATTCAGGATAAGTGGCATGAAATGTAGAGGGGACGTTCGGAAGAACATTTTTTTACACGGAGGGTGCTGGGTGTCTGGAATTCGCTGCTTGAGTTGGTGGAGGAGGCAGAGACACTAAACTCTTTTAAAAAGTACCTGGATCTGCATCTTACATGCTGTAAGCTATAGGCCAATGCGCCGGGTGCAGGAAGGTTGAATTAGAAGGCCATCTAGATGTCCTCAGGCTGGCATAGACAAGATGGGCTGAATAGACTTCTTCTTTGCTGTAACCTTTCTCCAATTCTATCCCCATTTGAGGCAGGGTAGAGGGTCAGTGGTGGGCACAGAGTCGGGTACTAGTTCTCCAGCTCACCCTTGGGCTGGGGTTGAGCTGAGGGTTGAGGAGGGAGGAGCTTAGCTGTTTGCTCACCAGCACCAAGTAGCCCATTGATCTTGTTAAAGGCCCATTGCCGAGGCCAGCGCAGTAATTTCCAATCAACCTCCGGTGTTCCAGTGGTACAGGGAACACGGGAGCTTCCTTCAGGCCAGCCAGGCAGCCCGGGTTTCGTCCAAGCTGAGAAACCCATTCCAGCTCCTTGGCTTCAACTGCAAGTCATTCACAGACTGTTTCCTCACCTTGCTCTCCTCTCTCCCCGACTGCTGAGGGGAGCCTCATGATTCTCTTGTGATATTGGGCCTCCTATTGGCTTTAGCTACTTCCTTGAGAGTCTACCCTTCATTTAAATAGTGAACCCGCCTTCTAGTCATTAATCGGCCAACTCTGGGTGAATCACAGCTGGATGACTGTTCGCTGCACTCAGTATGGAATTCTGACCCGGATTACACCACAACAATATGAAGCCTGAAGGGAAATCTGTCCAGGGAATCAATAAGAAATATCCTTGGCATATTGGGCATGAACTCAATGTATAAAGGATATTGGATAAAGTTATATGCTACTGAGTCAATTGTGTGGAGATGGGGAGCAAGGTGGAACAGTGGTTAGCACTGCTGCTTCACGATGCCAGGGATCTGGGTTCAATTCCTGCCTTGGGTCACTGTCTGTGTGGAGTCTGCACATTCTCTCTGTGTCTGCGTGGGTTTCCTCCGGGTTCCCTGGTTTCCTCCAAAGGTATGTGGGTTAGGTGAATTGGCCATGCTGAATTGCCCCTTAATGGATGAGATTGTAGTCAGTACAGACTCAATAGGCTGAATGGCCTCCTTCTGTATTGTAGGGAATCTGTGAAAATGTAAAGACAGATCTCACCAGGCAGTTTGAGGATTGGAATT
The DNA here is from genome assembly GCA_024679065.1 of Sphyrna mokarran. Taxonomy (NCBI): domain Eukaryota; kingdom Metazoa; phylum Chordata; class Chondrichthyes; order Carcharhiniformes; family Carcharhinidae; genus Sphyrna; species Sphyrna mokarran. The sequence goes on along the minus strand of JAGIQG010000006.1, from coordinate 129,371,227 downwards.
TAGTTTAAAAAATGTTGAAATGAAAGGCTGTTATTGGAGAAAATGATCACAAAATTGTTGGCTAGTCTCAGAAACCTCAACTGGTTCACTAACTTGTCTTCATCTTGTCTGAACTTGTTTGTAACTTCAGTCCCACATCAACTTTCTGACCCTTAACTGCCCTCTCTTACATGGCCAAGCAAAAAGACTCAGCCATATCAGAGCCATGAGTAATGGGTTGAAGAAGCCAGCTCCCCTTCTTCAGGGCAGTTAAAGATGGACAATAGCTGTTGCTCTGAGCAACAATGTCTGCATCAAAAATAACAAAGAACAAAAAACAACTCACCAGAGGAAACAGACCCTTCGGCCCAATGTTAAATCTCAAAGTTGAGATTTTGAAATTAAAATTTTAAAGATGACCATACAATGACTAATGTTGTTCCAAACCAGAGGAAGTGACTCTACCCTTCTTCCCCAATCAGGAAATGAGGTAATGTCTGATGACACTGAAAAGAAAGAGGAGAAAATGAAAACAAAATAAATGAGAAAAGAAAGAAACTTCTTTCTCATAGGATGATAAAATAGAATTCCTACAGTGCAGAGGAGGCTATTTAGTCCATTGAGTCTGTACCGACTCTCTGAGAGAGTATCTTACCCGGGCTCTCTCCTACCCTAATCCTGTAACTGCACACATTTCCCATGGCTAATCCACTACCCTAGATATCTTTGGCCATGCTGAATTGTCCCTTAGTGTCCAATCAACCTAACTTGAACATCTGTGAACTGTGGGAGGAAACCCACATAGACACGAGGAGAATGTGTAAATTCCACACAGAGAACAAACAAAGCCTGGAATTAAACCCAATCTCTGGAGCCCTGGTGTTGTGAGGCAGTAGCACTAACTACTGTGCCGCCTCCAGTACATAGTCATAGAACCCCTACAGTGCAGGAGGAGGCCATTTGATTCGAGTCTGCACTGGCCACAATCCAGAACCTATTCCCGTTCTCCAAAAACAGAAAATTTGCAAAATAATGGGATCAAACCTTGAGCATTCCTGTAATGTCTCTTCAAAGACTGAGTGACTATGATGATAGGGCAGTGCGTGTAGGTAAGGTTACTGAGCTGGGAAATGTTAAGAGGTTGAATCAGCATCGCATTCAATAACATGAGGTGCCTCATACACATGTGTGTCTGTGTGTGTTAATCCAATCCCCTCACCATCCTGTGCTCAGCAATTCCTAAGGCCAGAGAATCTAACAATCTCACCATCGCTCAAGGGTTTGAAATAAAATATTCCAAACTAATAAACAAATCAATTTTAAAATCTGTTATAATTATTTTCTATGACTAAGGCAGACTTTTTTTTTGATAGCCAGATCTTAACCAATGAGTGTGAAGACTACAATTGAAAATATCTGCACCTGCTCCAGAATCTTACAGAGAGCCATTAATTGTATTATAAAAATCTTCGAAATCTATTGGAATTTGTTTTAATTGGTAATGATTTGGGAAACAGGACTGACATGTAACTGTCACAGTAACAATTCAAAGATTTGAATATTTAAGTACATTTAAAAATTGAATGTGTAGAATCTTGTTATTGCAAAAAGCGGTTATGACAGATCGATAGAAACAAAAGGGGTTTAAGTATTGAAAAGAAGTTTAATTATACTATCAGATTCAATGCACTTTTAACTGTCTAACAAATTTAACACAATATTTTTATACTTTCTGCATGATGAGTGGATTTAAATCAAACCCTAGAACAAAAATGTACTACTTTAACTTTTGCCTTAAAGAATCTAGCGTGTATTCTCTGATTCCATTCCAAGGATGTATGGATTAGGTGGATTGGCGATGCTAAATTGCCCCTTAGTGTCCAGAGAATTCGCTAGGGTAAATGCTATTCTAATAGGTTTACAGTAACTTACATTAGATAAACTAATCTATACTGGCAAGGAGGGATATGAGTTTGAATATTATTTGTTTAACAATGAAATATATTTAGTGCTTTTTATATATATATATCTAAGTAGATGCAACACCAAACATGGTTTAACATTAATAACAAGTTATATTTAGCTTCAATGAAACTTGAACAATTTTTTTCAATGATGTGACACCTTACCATGAGTCACACTCAGTGGGATATAGTTTAAGACGAAAAGTTACATTCACTATGTTCTGGATGTCACTGAAAGGACTATTTAATGATCAATAGGGATATATTTCAGCTTTTAAGAATTTGTGACTGAATGAAATAGATGTGTTTGAAGTTTACAGAAATCCTTTTCTAATAGTCATATAATGGAAGTGAGTAGTCTATCTGGCCAGCTGGAGAGACTGTTGATCCCTCAAAAGGGTTAAACAAACACTAGAATGGTTTGTTACTTCAGCTTTCATTCCACAGAAAGGCCTGTGCAGATTGTTGAGTTGATTTTAAGCCGATTGTAAAACTTGTCTGCTGCGTCCATTTATCTGTAATGGAACTTCATGTTTGGAGCCTGGGAACAGGATATAGTAATGGTTTCTGTATTGCGCCTGACAACTGCAGAAGTCATGCAGGAGGTGAAGAGAGGATTACAGCCCATCTCGACTTATCTCTGAATACATAGTGTTGATGCCATAGTAGGCAGGATCTGTGTGATCAAGCAGGAAATAGGAAACAGAGTTTTGATGACTTTTCCGACAGGTTTCGAGCTAACATGCACTTCAGAAGACAAGGTGTGAGTTTATGCAGCCATTCTGTCCCTCTGTGTATTAATGTCTATGAACACACTATCTTGAACAATTTCAGCTAAAATGATCAAATCTGAAACATTTCATATATGTCACTGTCACTTGGAGACTATTTATTCCGAAGGGTGCACTTCAAATAGGGAAAAGAAAAGAGTTTCCATTTACATTAATTCTGCAGCAGTCATCCTCCAATGATCAAAATGTCAGTTGATGGGGCAAATCACTGCTTTAAAATTAACTAACCAGGGATTTCAGTGAGCACAGACTCACCTAGAAGCAGAGACATCAATAAATGGGCTGCCAGAGCAAAATTCAAACAACTTTCTAAAAGTAAACCGATTAGAATTAAATATTTATCAGAATTGCAGTAGGAGGAATACTGTGGCAACGGAGAATCATGGAACAGATTGTTAATGAGTTGCACTTTTAACAGCAGTTTCACAAGCAAGCAAAATCTAAAATATTTTTAATATAATTAATTAGGATGCATTTCCAAAGCTCAATGTTGTTAGTGATAGCCTCATCTGAATGCAAAAAAAAAAGTTAAGGAATTGTTTTGAGTCTGCAGTCAATGGTAGTAGCTGCACTGATGAAAGAAATGATTGTCCACGCAGTGTAAACACTGCCCCATACTTTGGACATCTAGTCGAATACAACATCTTTCTGTAACAGCTGACAGTTCCACCTCCATCTATATTAATGTGATCTATTTGTGTGTTTTTGAATACAATAATTCTGGGAACCATTAAGATTTCATCTCTGAAGAAAATCATTATTCATATTACGTTATTGAATTAAGTAGTGAATCATTATGTGTGTTCTGAAAATGGAACATTGTATTTGACACATTAGCACCAAATACTTTTCAATATTTTCCACTGGTTGGTAGTTCCAAGCAGTTCAATTTAAAACTGTGCTTTAGAACATAAGAACACAAGAACTAGGAGCAGGAGACTCCACCATTCAGTAGAATCATGGCTGATCTCGACTTCACCTCCCTGTCCATTCTCCATAACCCTTTGACCCATTACTAGTTAAAAATCTGCCTATCTCCTCTTCAATTTACTCAGTGTCCCGACATCCACAGCACTCTGGTACAGCGAGTTCCACAAGCTCTTCTCCTTTTGGGACAAATAATTTCTCCTCATTTCTGTCATATATCTGCTGCCCCTTATCCTAAAATTGTCACCTCTTAGATTGTCCCACATCAGGAAACAGCCTCTCTACATCTACCCTGTCAATCTCTATTAGCATCTTATACACCTTAGATACCCACTCGTTCTTCTAAACTCTAGAGAGGACAGCCCTAAACTCTCAATCTCTCTCTGTGAGACAAACCTCTCATTTCTGAAATTAACCTTTGTGAATCTCCTTTCTCCTTCTCAGATTGAATACTAAATTTAATCACAACTTGCAAATATTCTCTTATGCCAAATTATTAATTAAATCTAAGATAAAAGCAAAATACTGTGGATGCTAGAATCTAAAAAACAGGAAATGCTGGAAAATCTCAGTATGTCTGACAGTGTCTGTGGGGCAGAGAATAGAGCCAATGTTTCGAGTCTGGATGATGCTTCACCAGAGCTAAAAGCAAAGAGAATCAGCAAAGATTTACACTACGGGAATGGGTGGGAAGTGGGACAAAGGGAATGTAAATAAGGATACAGAAGGCTAAGAAGGTGTCCATTAGGTGATCAGAGTGTGTGAATGGCAGAACAGAAATACAGATGTTAATGGACTGTCTGAGAGTTATAGCAGGTGGGGGGAGAGACGGGGAGGGGGCAAGAAGGAGAGCTGGAGTAAGGAAATGAAAAAATAGAAGTGAAAAGGGATGATAAAATGGATGAATGAGATGAAACAAAATGAAATTAAATAAATGGAAATGGAATGAAAGTGGAGGGGAGAGTTCATGCTCTGAAGGTTGTTGAACTCAGTGTTGAGGCTGGAAGGCTGCAGATTGCCCAATCAGAAGACAAGGTGCTGTATCTCCAGTTTGCATTGCAAAAGACTAAGAATGGACATGTGGACAGGAGAGCAGGGTGGTGTGTTGAAGTGGCAAGCCATAGGAAGGGCTGGGTCCTGCTTGTGGACAGTCTGAAGGTGTTGAGTAAAGCGATTATTCAGTCTGCGTTTGGTCTCTCCAATGTAGAGTAGATTGCATGGGGAGCAGCGAATGCAATAGATCAGATTGAAGAAGGTGCAAGTGAACGACATGTTTACAACGTGGAAGGGTGAACAGGGAGGAGATAAAGTCCTGGTGTTGCACCTTCTACAGTTTCATGGGAAGGTGCCATGGGCAGGAGGTAAGATATTAGCTGTGACGGAAGAGTGGACCAGGGTGACCCAGAGAGAGCGGCCCCTCTGAAATGCTGATAGAGGGAGTGAGGAGAGGAGTTGTTGAGTGGTGGCATCATGCTGGAGTTGGAGGAAATGATCCGTTGGAAGATGATCCGTTAAATGTGGAGACTGATGGAGCGAAAAGTGAAGGTAAGGGGGATCCTATCCTGGTTCTGGGAGAGAGGAAGTGGGGAGGTGAGAGCAATGGTCCAGGAGATGGTCGGACACAGTCGAGAACCCTGTTAACCACAGTGAGTGGAAGACATCGATTGAGGAAGAAAGAAGACATATTAGCTGTGCTGTTTTGAAAAGTGACATCATCAGAACAGATGTGGTGGAGATGGAGATGGAGGAACTGAGAGAATGGGATGGGGTCCTTACAGGATGCAGGGTGTGAAGAGCTGTAGTTAATTGTGGGAGTTGGTGGGCTTGTAATAGGTATTAGTGGGCAGTTGATCACCAGAAATGGAGACAGGGAGATTTAAGTTTATTTGTGTCACAAGTAGGCTTACATTAACACTTTAATGAAATTATTGTGAAAATACCCTAGTCACCACACTCCAGTGCCTGTTCAGGTGCAGTGAAGGAGAATTTAGCAAGGCCAATGCATTCTAACCGCATTGTCTTTCAGACGGGAGGAAACAGGAGCACTCGGAGGAAACCCATGCAGACATGGGGAGAATGTGCAAACTCCATACAATGACCCAAGCCGGGAATTGAATCTGGGTGCCTGGCACTGAGCTGCCCTATTGAAATCAAGATTGGAAAGAGAAGTGTCAAAGATGGATCATGTGAATTGATAGAAGGGTGGAAATTGGAAGCCAAAATTTTTCCAGGTCCGTACAAGAGCGTGAAGTGGCAGTGAAATAGTCAATGTACTGATAACGGAGTTGTGGGAAGGGGTCAGAATTCGACTGGAACAAGGAATGCTGCAGTAATCCACAGACAGGCATAACTGGGGCCCAAGAGGGTGCCATAGTGACATCTTTTATTTGGAGAAAGTGAGACGAGTTACAGAAATTGTTGAGTGCGAGAAGTTTAGGCAGACAGAGGAGAGTGGTGATGGATGGGGACTGTCCAGACCTCTGTCTGAGAAAGAAGCAAAGAGCTTTGAGGCCATCCTGGTGGGGAATGGAGATGTGGAGAGATTGGACATTCATGGTGAGGAGAAGGCGGTTTGGGCCGGGGAACTGGAAGTCGTTGACATGGCGTAGGGAATTGGAGGAATTGTGGATGTAAGTGGGAAGAGACTGGATAAGAGGAGAGAGAATGGAGTCAAGATAGGAGGAAATGAGTTCAATGGGGCAGGAACAGGCTACACGGTGTGTGTATGGAGACAGTCCTGTTTGTGGATTTTGGGAAGGAGGTAGAAGCGGGCTGGCTGGGATTGGGAGACAGGTTGGAGGCTGTGGAGGGTAGATCTTATGTGGAGATGCCGGCGTTGGACTGGGGTAAACACAGTAAGAAGTCTGACAACATCAGGTTTAAATCCAAACGATATATTTGATAGTAAACCCATAAGCTTTTGAGGTTTCCCTCTTCATCAAGTGAATGAAGAATTCTGGCCTCAGACATAGCATATAACAGCACAGACTGTTTACAGATTACTGATTAGAATGCGAATCTTTACACTTAACCTGCTATTCAAGTCTTAAAGTGGCCAACAATGTGAGTGGAAGGAGCACCGGACACAGATTAAAGAGATGTGTATTGTCTCCAGACAGCACAGTAAGTGAGGTTTTGCAAGCCCAGGCAAGTCATGGGGGTTACAGATAAGTGTGACATGAAGCCAAGATCCCTGTTACGACCGTCCTCATGTGTGCGGAACTTGGCTATCAGTCTCTGCTCAGCGACTTTGCGCTGTCGTGTGTTGTGAAGGTCACCTTGGAGAATGCTCACCCGAAGGTCAGAGGCCGAATACCCGTGACTGCTGAAGTGTTTGCCCACAGAAGGGAACAGTTTTGCCTGGTGATTGTTGAGCTATGCTCATTCATCCGCTGTTGTAGTGTCTGCATGGTCTCCCCAATGTACCATGCTTCGGGGCATCCTTTCTTGCAACGTATTAGGTAGACAAATGTTGGCCGAGTTGCAGAAGTATGTACCGTGTACCTGGTGAATGGTATCCTCACGTTTGACGATGTCATCCATGCCAATGATCCGGCATGTCTTGCAGAAGTTGCTGTGGCAGGGTTGTGTGGTATTGTGGTCACTGTTCTCCTGAAGGTTGGGTAGTTTGCTGCAAACAATAGTCTGTTTGAGATGTGCGGTTGTCTGAAGGCAAGAAGTGGGGGGGTGGGGATGGTCTTGGTGAGATGTTCATCTTCATCAATGATACGTTGAAGACTCCGGAGAAGATGTTGTAGCTTCTCCGCTCTCATGGTGGACGATGAAGGACACTCTGTCCACCATGTCTCGAATTTGTCTTCTGAGGAGGTCGGTGCGGTTTATCGCTGTGGCGCATCGCAACTGTTGATCGATGAGTCAAGCACCATATCCTGTTCTGCTGAGGGCATCTTTCAGTGTCTGGAGGTGTCTGTCACGATCCTCCTCATCTGAGCAAGTCCTGTGTATACAGAGGGTTTGTCCATAGGGGATGGTTCTTTAATTGTTTTGGGTGGAAGCTGGAGAAGTGGAGCATTGTGAGGTTGTCTGTTGGCTTGCGGTACAGTGAGGTGCTGAGGTGACCATCCTTGATGGAGATGCGTGTGTCCAAGAATGCAACTGATTCTGGAGAATAGTCCATGATGAGTCTTATGGTGGGGTGGAACTTGTTGATATCATCATACAGTTGTTTCAATGATTGTTCACCATGAGTCCAAACAAAGAAATTGTCATCGATGTATCTAGTGTATAGCATTGGTTGAAAATCCTGTGCGGTGAAGAAGTTTTGTTCTATCTGTGCATGAAGACTATTGACTGTGGTGCTTCTAGAAAGAATGCTTTCTATGTTGCATCTGTAAAAGTTGATGAGAGTCATAGCTGACATGCCAAATTTCCTTTACTGTCTGTGTGGAGTTTGCATGTTCTCCCCATTTCCTCAAGGTGCTCCAGTTTTCTCTCACAGATTGGTTAGAACATAGAACATAGGACATTACAGCGCAGAACAGCAATGACCCTTTAACCTAAACCATTCCCTTTTCATCCATAAACTTATCTACTAACCTCTTAAATGCCCCCAAACTTGGCGCATCTACAACTGCAGCAGGCAGGGCATTCCATACCCTTACCACCCTCTGGTTAGGTACATTGGCCATGCTAAATTCTCTCTCAATGTATCCAAACAGTGTAGTGACTAGGAGATTTTCACTGTAACTTCGTTGCAGTGTTAAGGTAAGAAAAATAGATGACACTAGCAATGGTAAGAAATGTAGGATGTGGGACAAAGTACAGTTAAGGCTGCACAAACCTCAGCAGTTCTTGTTGCTATTGTTCCAGAGTGATAGTGTTGTATTTTTAGGATTTGGGGACAGTAATAGAATTGAAATCAGATGTCTCAGATTCCTCAGAGAGCCACCAGTAAATGTTTGCTTTGGAAATAGTTTTGGGTTGTATGTGATTTTTGTTGAAGGAATGTATTCATGCTGGAACTTTTGGTTGGGAGATTGTTTCGTGAACTGATCTGTGATTAATTCATGGGTTACTTGGTTGTGGACTCAATCTGAGACAACCGCTGGCAGAGAAATATCAGGGAAAGAATATGATGAAAGGAACAGAGCTTTGGTTTTTAATTCCAATCAACTAAATTGCTTCTCCAGTACTTGCAAAGGGTTCACACCTTAAAGGGCCTGAGTTGTCTGATACTCTTCCTATTAGTAAGGGAAATAGAAACCTTGCACGCCCATTGATTTCGATTTGCTCGAGAATTGATGGCAGAAGATAACCTCACACGTACTTTGATAGCATTTCATTTTAAAAAAAAATATTTCTCTTCTGCTCAATTTGTCACGGGATTATTGCTCACTCACTCACCAAACTGGCCAAAAGCTTTCGGAGCACTGTTTCAAGTGATTCACCTGATGAAGGAGCGGTGCTCCAAAGACTCGTGATTCCAAATAAAGCTGTTGGACTTTAACCTGGTGTTGTGAGATATCTTCCTGCACTTACGTATTGATGACCATAGGCAGGAGTCCCCTTTGAACAGACATTCCTGTACAAAACCTAACAGTAAAATTTATGCCTGTTATTGTTGGTGACTCAGTTGAGATTCAAAATATGTAGGCCAGAAATTTATCGCAACACCCGCCTTGGAATCGGGGTGATGCTCCTTGCAGAATGGAATTCTCCATTGGCCTCAGGTGGGATTTTACAAGCCTCACCTGAGCGAGTTTACTCTGAGTTTACTCTGACAGGCAGACTCAGTGGGGGAACTCAGTTGAATATATCATTCAGTGGAGAGAGTTTCCTCACTGTCCCCTGGCACTGCCATCTGTTAGTGCTGGGACAGAGCCAGAGGGCAGTTACAGAGCAGGGAGCTTAAGGAGTGGTGTTACATTGGGACAATGTTCTGCTTTTACTTCTGTGTACAAGGGAAGCCTTTAAAAATGGCATCCAATCTTTAAAGAACAGAGTTGCTGGTAGGGGTGACTCAATCAGAGCCCAACTTGCCAGCGTGACATCATGGGACCCTTCATTACCATTCTTTTCTACATTGTGAGTAGTATGGTAGAGTGAGCTATCACTGGAACTAACAGCCTTATTGCTGATTTTCCCACCCACTGTGACACTGCAAAAACATGGAAAAATTCTGCCCATGTCTTTTCTTCTTATGGATGTCCTTCAGTTGTTTTTCTTTGTGGACTCGTCAGTTTCCCTCTGGTTTATAGCAATGAGACTTCCTGCTGACATATAATTTGGGTCTTGTGAAATTTTGTGCTTTCATCGTCATTCACACCCAGTGTGAATGGGAGAGCAAAATCCTAGCCTGTAACAGCCATGCTTTTTAAAGTTTGGAGAAAGCTACAGCTTACAGGTCTCCCAGATGTTCTTTTTCAAAGTCCACTAGTGCAGAAACTTAACCTATTGGTAAGGAGAATGTAAGTGACTCATTTGATGTCCTGTGAACATCCTCTCTTCAAGGGAATCCTGTAATAATTATGACGTATCGCACTAACTATTGAAATCAACCAGCTTATCCTTTCAGAGCAAAAGTGCCATCTTCAATCAGCTGGCAATGACTGCTTTTTAAAATGATTAAACTCATGGATTAAGAAGTGTTCTGTTGTTTTTAATTGGTAGAAGTGTACTATCTTTTTGAACTTTTTCAAGCCTGTGTGTGATTGATGTAGCTTTAGAGTTTCTAGAATAAATAATCCTCTTTATCTAAACCTACAAAAGCTTGCTGCTGATTATTTAAAATTAGCCACACGGGGATGAGAAACACACACAAGTAGAAGGTTTACAGGCAATAGGAAAGGGGAGAAGGTTTCAGTTTCTCTCTCATTTCTGTCTGTAACGCTGGGTATAAATATTCATAGCAGTGGATCATGATAAGAAGGTGAGACAGAGATAGAGTGTGATGGAACGAAAACGTAACACAGGTCCCTTGGGCTGAATGGTCTCTTTTTGCACTGTGAATTCTATACACTCTTACCTGAAGATGCTTCTGTAGTGTTGCTTTCGACCAGAACACAACCTGTGATGGCCCCCACTGCTTTGCTGGCAGGTTGTTGCAGACAGTACTAAACAGCTTGATAAAAATGGATGAAACATGACAGGGCAGGTCAGCAGTAACACAAAATAACATGTAATTCAATTTTGAAACCTGACTAATGTAAGATACCTGGATAATTTTCCACATGTCACCAGTACTGTGAAATGTGTTCTATCAGAGAACCATTCACATGTTGCGAAGTGAGACTTCACTGATCCAAAACTAAATGGCACTTCATACTTTCCCTATTCCACTGCTAAAAATATTTTTTGTTAGTCATTTATTCAATGTGACATTTTGAGACTGATGGTTTCTAAATATGAATCCCTTTCTCGTGTCGACATTTCAGATTCCTGGACATACAACAAAGCTTTGAAAATGTCTAAAATATTTTGATTTGTATTTTTTAACTAATCAGTAGCTGAGGGTTTTAATTTTTTTTATATGCAATTTATCAATGATCGAATTCCATTTTTAACAATCTCACTCGAGTCAAAGGATAGTTTTCAGAAACCACATAAGAATCAGTTTTTTATTCTTCACCCTTCCAATTCAAATTACTGAACCAATTTTCAAAGGTCTTTATTAATGTGCACTCTCTCAAATCAATATGAATGTACAATAAGATGTTAGTATCATAATCTAAGCTCTTAATAATTTAACTACAATGTGCTCGACCACAAACACATTTATGAAACCAAGGCTTTTTCCCTCTCTCCCTAAATTACATTCTCATGTCTGTGTTTGAGTGAGACTTGAGTGTACATTCTGAATGAAATACAAGACAGCAAAGTGCCATGCTAGAATGGGTAATTTGGTACATTGATAAAAATTGGAATGTCTAGAAACTGCTGACATTGAGAAAAATGAGGGCTGATAATGCTGGCTTAGTGATTTATTGTGACCAAATTAGTGGCACCATCCTGTGGAACTAAGCATGAAGCATGACCTTAACGCTGTCTCAGTGACAAAGAGGAAACAGGATAAAAATTTCTATTGATCTGCTGATGGGTGCAAGCTGCAGAGTATGAAAGCAATGACTTCACTGAAGTTAGGTGATGAAAGAAACACAGTAAGTGAATTGCCTTAAAAAAAAACTCCAAGGTCCAAAGAAAGCTTTGTTCCGTTTTGTGAAGATTAGAAACCTTTACAAGTATCTGAATATTCTAGTTCAAGCCCTGTATGTACTATCCCTGAATCCTTACTAGCAACACCAGGACCACATGCATTGATAGAGAGATTGCTGGAGACAAAATTTTAGGGTTCAGTCTTTCAACAAGATTTTCCCATTTTGATGACTGCCTGTGACACACACCCAGCTTTTGCTAGTTCAGTTGTTCCAAATTAAAATGCTACGTGTAAATGATGCTAATTAATTCCTTATTTTAGATGTGGAGAAAGAGAAGTAGAGTTCATAACACCAATATTTGAGTAGTATTAGTGCAGAGAAAGAACTACAGATAACTTTCTGGCATCAAGTGGAAGACCCAGGATAATACAGTTTTGCACAATGATGTCTTCACTTTACAAACAAGTTAAAGTGGTTTTGCTCCTTTCAAAATGCTATCAATCTCAGTCTAACAAACAGGTTCAGAAAGTCATTAAGAATGTAAAAACATTAGGAATAGGAGCAAAAGTAGGCCATTTCGGCCCATCAAATCATCTTCATCATTCAATATAATCATGAATGATCTATTTGTGACTTTTAACTCCACTTTTCTTCTCAGAGAGAAGATTATCCTTCTCATCTCCATCTTAATTGGAAGGTCCCTTATTGTTAGATATTCCTAGCAGGAAAATCTTCCTCCCAGTATTGATCTTGTTTAGTCCTCTTAAAATTGGACATGGTTCAAGATGAAGATCTTGATGTCAGTCTTTGTGTCAATTATTTTTTTCTGAGTGAGTTTCCAACCCAGGCACTCAATGGGTGAGCTACAGCCCCACTGAGGGGGAAAGAATATTGGCAATTCACCTATGCAATAGTAACATAGTCTCAGTGTGAAGACTGTGGATCCAGTTAAAAGACAAGAAGATCATAAAATCCTACTGTGCAGAAGGAAGCCATTTGGCCCGTCAAGTCTTCACTGACCAAAATCCCGTCGAGGCTGTATCCCTATAACCCCATGCATTTACCCTAGCTAGTCCCCCTGACACTAAGAGGCAATGTATCATGGTCAGTCAACCTAACTGCACATCTTTGGAGTGTGGGAAGAAAACAGAGCACCTGGAGGAAACCCACACAGAGATGGGGAGAATGTCTGTGTGGAGTTTGCACAATGACCCATGCCAGGAATTGAACTCAGGTCCGTAATGCTGTGAGGCAGCTGTGGAGGATGCACATCGTAGAGAGAAATGGCAGAATTTAATGCTGTCTCTCTCGCCCCCAAAGTTAGTTTGGAAATGGAGATCTTTTAATTGGGCAGGAGGGGTGCTAGATGGGGATCCCACCGTCTCCTGTCTCTGCCCAAATATGTCTGAGATGGACGATTATGACTAACTTTCCTGCTCTAGCGTATATTCATATTCAGATAAGGTGTTCTTCCCACAGCCACTGATATTCAATCAACTGTGGGTGGGGGTGTCATCAGACAGGAAGCCAGAAAAGCTAACGCTGGTGTGTTTGCTTTGCAGACTCCTTAGGTTTGGGTTATCTCATTAAAATGTACTCAGCGCCTGACCATGGGATGAGCATCTGGGATGGGAAGGGAGATACCAGGGGAGGAAGTTGCTGTAAACCATTCCCTGCCCTTGTTACCAGTCTGCCTCCCTCTGCGATGCGTACTTCATGATTCACATCCCATCCTTTTCATCCAGGGCCTGGGGTCCCATGGCGGTCCTATACCTCTCCTGGGTGCTGCTGCAATGGACAGCTGCTGGTTGGCAGCTCTGCCTTAAGGAGCCTCAATCCCAGGGAAGGTTAGCTTCTGTCCAAAAAGGAGCCAACACAGGACTCTCACCTGGTCTCCAGTCAGCAGACAATATCCCCATGCCCGTGTCCAATAGCAGCCGTAGAATCATGGAACAGTTAGTGCACAGGGAACCATTTAGCCTGTCATATCCTTGCTTCAATTCTGTAAGAACTATTAAGCTTGTCCTACTCTCTGGCCTTTCACCAGCAGCTCTGCAAAGCTTTCCTCTTCAGATCATCATTCAATTCCCTTTTGAAAGCCATAATTGAATCTGCTTTCACCACACGCTCAGGCAGTGCATTCCAGCTCTTAACCACTCACTGAGTAAAAAAGGTTTTCAACATGTTGCTGTTATTTTTTTTTGCCAGTGACCTTCAATCAGGTCTTGGGGTGAAATGATGGCACAGTGATTAGCATTGCTGCCTCATAGCACCAGGGAGCCGGGTTTGATTCCCAGCTTGGGTCACTGTCTGTGCAGAGTTCTCCCCGTGACTGCGAGGGTTTCCTCTGGGTGCTCTAGTTTCCTCCCACAGTCTGAGAAACATGTTGGTTAGGTTCATTGACCATGCTAAATTCTCCCTCGATGTATCCAAACAGGTGGCAGAGTGTGGCGACTAGGAGATTTTCACAGTGACTTCATTGCAGTGTTAATGTAAGCCTACTTGTGACACTAATAAATAGATTAAAAATCTCTGCTAATGGGTACTGTTTCTCTCTATCTACTTTGTTCAAATCCCTCATCATTTTAAAGACTTCTATTCAAATGTCTGCTAAACTTTCCTTTCTTCTGGGAGAGCAGTCCCATCTTCTCCAATCTATCCTTGTAACCAAAGCTCCTTATGCCTGGAAACATTCTAGTGATTCTACACCCTCTCTGGTGCCTTCATACCTTTACTCGTGTACAGCCCAGAATTGGAAGCAATACTCCAACTGAGTCTGAGCCAGGTACAGGGTACCCTGTACCCTGTGCCTCTATCTATAAATCTCACGGTCCTGTGTACCTTATCAAGCACTTTCTCAACCTGTGCTGACATCTTCAATGATTTGTACTCACACACTCCAGGTCTCTGTGTTCTTACACTCGATTTACAATTGTACCCTTTATCTAGTAACTTGCCATGTTTTTCCTAACTTTCCACTTCTTTGCATTAAATTTCCTCTGCCATGTTTGCCCATTACACCTAAACTATTCCTGTTGAAGTCTATTATCCCCTTCTCACAGTTTACAATACTTCCAAATTTTGAAATTGTGCTCTGAACATCCAAGTCATTCATTCTTAACTCTAACACATTATTCATTAATATAGATCAATAAAAGCTGGGGTCCTAATGCTGACTCATGACAATTCTGTAACATACTTTCCTGCAGTCCAGAAAACAACTGTTCACCACTATTGTGATTCGCTTCATTAATTTCTTATCTGTACTGTCACTGTCTCTTTTGTTCATGGGCTAAATTGTTATCTGACACTATTTATCAGACACCTTTCGAAGCCCATATACTCCACGACATCAAATGGATACTCTGATCAACTTTCTCCATTTTTAAGTTAGTTAAATATGATTTGCCCATATAAATCCATGTTGAATTTCCTTAATCTACATTTGCAAGTGACTGTTGATTTTGTTCTGTGGGATTATCATTTCTAGAAGCTTTCCCACTGTTGAGGTGAAACTGGCTAGCCTGTAGTTGCTGGGACTATTCTTACATCCTTTTTTGAACATGAGAATAACACTCGCAATTCTCTAGTCCGTTGGCACCTCCTAGTATCTGAGGATTGGAAGATTGCAGCCAGTAACTCTGCAGTTGCTAACCTGCATGTTCTTGGGTGCGTCTCATCCAGTCCTTATCAACTTTAAATTCACCCTTTCTAATCCCTCCTCTTCATCAATTTTTAGCCAATCCCCTGTCTCAACTACCTTCTCTTTCATTATGAAGGTGCAGGTAAAGTTCGGGAACAGATTTGCCTTTTTGACTTTCCTTACATCAGAATGATGAATAGCAAATTTCACAAAGATGGCAATGGAAATGGAAGTGTTTTTCTACCAGTTTATTAGCATAACCTCAGGTTGATGTTCTGAAGGGCTTAATAAGCAGTCAAATGATAGCGCAGGAAGATTGTGTGTAACTCAAAATTAAAGGAATTTGGACAATGTACAGAGTATAAAAAGATGGAAACTATCAGAATAGTCAAATATTTAATAATCAAGGTCAATAATTTAGATTCCTTACAAATATAGACATCATTTTAGATTTCAGTCTGTACACACTGATGCTCCAATACACTAATAAAAACACAGCTCCACCTATTAAACCATCTTAAATCTGTAGCCTCAATAATGTACAGTACATGACAGGAAAAAAGCATAATCTCAGCTCATTACTGACAATATTGTGGGATTTGTTAGTAAGCCTGTGTATTAATATATAATATCTGTGATATAAAACAACCTTAAAGATAAGGTGGCCCATGGAAGACTTCTGCAGAAAATGCAGATGTATGGGATAGAGGGTGATTTAGCTAATTGGGTTAGGAATTGGCTAGCAGATAGAAGACAGAGGGTGGTGGTTGATGGGAGATATTCATCTTGGAGTTCGGTGACAAGTGGTGTACCTCAGGGGTCTGTTTTGGGGCCCCTGCTGTTTGTAATTTTTATAAATGATCTGGATGAGGGTATTGAAGGATGGATTAGTAAATTTGCAGATGACACTAAAGTCGGTGGAGTGGTAGATAGTGAAGAGGGGTGTTATAGTTTGCAGAGAGACTTGGACAAGTTGCAGAGCTGGGCCGAGAGGTGGCAAATGGAGTTTAATGTGGAAAAGTGTGAGGTAATGCACTATGGCAGAAATAATAAATGTGTAGAGTATAGGGCAAATGGTAGGATTCTTAGTAGTCTAGATGAACAGAGGGATCTTGGTGTGTATGTGCATAGATCCCTGAAAGTAGGCAGTCAGGTCGAGAAGGTTGTTAGGAAGGCATATGGAGTCTTGGCTTTTATTGGTAGAGGGATTGAATTTCGGAGCCGCAACGTCATGTTGCAACTGTACAAAACTCTAGTGCGGCCGCACTTGGAGTATTGTGTGCAGTTCTGGTCCCCACATTATAAGAAAGATGTGGAGGCATTGGAGAGGGTACAGAGGAGGTTTACCAGGATGTTGCCTGGTATGGAGGGCAGGTCTTATGAGGAGAGGCTGAGGGATTTGAGGTTGTTTTCGTTAGAAAGGAGGCGGCTAAGAGGGGACCTAATCGAAACATATAAGATGATTAGAGGTTTAGATAGGGTGGACAGTGATAGCCTTTTTCCTAGGATGGAGAAAGCTAGCACGAGGGGACACAGCTTTAAATTAAGGGGTGATAGTTATAGGACGGATATCAGAGGCAGGTTCTTTACCCAAAGGGTGGTTCGGGAGTGGAATGCCCTGCCTGCAGCGGTTGTAGATGCGCCAAGTTTGGTGGCGTTTAAGAGGTTAGTTGATAAGTATATGGAAGAGAAGGGAATGGTTTAGTTTGGAGGGGCATTGCTTTTTATATTGGTCGGCGCAACATCGAAGGCCGAAGGGCCTGTTCTGTGCTGTAATGTTCTATGTTCTATGTTCTATGTTAAACCAACTGTGATGTTCTTTTACCCCAAAGCCTTAAATTAGCATTTTCCAATCACTGTAGCAATGACATGCTAACATTTTATTTTTTGTACAAAGTTTTATTGATCTTACATTTGATACACTAATTTCAGTGCAGAAGATGGGGATTTCTGTATCAGTTAAAAATCTGAATACTTGACAAATAATTCCTAAAATTTCTATCCCTTTTAATACACATCAGCTGAAAAATCTGCAAGGGAAGCATACCTTGGCTAAAGTGCCGATTTGCACATCGATTGAAGCCATTACTGACCCCACCAAATTCAAGAGCTTGGGACAGGTCCCCTCTTTCATGTCACACTACATCAACTTCACCAAACTGCCCCTGTGAAGGGCAGCTGATGGCTTGTGCTTTGACTTCCCTGCAGATTCCAACCTACAACTTTCTGCTTCTGTTGTCCGACCACCTCATAGTCACATTTTCTTTTAGCCTTGGGAGAGTTTGCTGATAGGTTAAGATGTTTCTAGTACTTTCGGGAAACATTCTAAATATGCGTTTTTTTCATTGTAACACTCCTCTTAAATTTGATTTGTTCACAATTGCTTCTGAACAGCCTGATGAATTTCTATCTGAAGTTCAGGATAACTTTGCGAATAAAAAGGCTGGAAAATGGAGTGTTGTTTGCACAAGAGTTGCAGGAAGGTCTGAAAACAATGCAGACCAATTTAAAACTGGTTTCCACTTGAAGACAGGATTGCTGCTGCAGATTTCCTGCTGAAATATGAATTTGATCATGACCAAACTGCCTTTATGCCCCACTCAAAACGATGGATTGGGTTGAGATGGTAATGTGGTAGTACCACTGTGGGTCAATTTTGGATTACTTTGTTGAATAATACTGGTACTCAAGAACGTGTAAAAATGACAACTTTGCACAGTTAACAGCACCAGAAAACAAAGCTGAAAAGCTACAATCTGAACCTGGGCAAATGGTAGAGTTATCACAGCTTCAGAATCAATAAAACCTCCATTACATTGAAAAGATGCATGCTACTGTCTGTATAAAATTCATTTACACAAATAAAACACACTTACAGCACATTTTAACCATCAGTGACGATAGCAAAGAAAAATACAATTACATATTTACAAAGGAGGGCAACTAAGGCAATCACTGACATAAAAAGTGAGGTTATATGCCAACCTCAAATCAAAGCATCTTAAGGAGAATTTTTAGTTTTCAATACAGTTAGAAATTCAGAAATACATACAATTGAATATTAATAGTCATTAATATAAGTTATAACACTTACATTTTGTTACTTTCCGCTTTCTAGAATCGAATATTGAACTGAAATGTAAACCTAAAGAAATTGCGCATTGGCACACTTTTTAATTCACCATTGGTGGTTCAATTTCAGATTTACTTTCTCTGATTTGATTTTATTATTGTCACATGTATTAACATACAGTGAAAAATATTATTTTTTGCATGCTATACAGACAAAGCATCCTTCATCGAGAAGAAAAGGAGAGAGTGCAGAATGTAGTGTTACAGTCATAGCTAGGGTGTAGAGAAAGAGCAACTTAATACAAGACAAGTCCATTCTAAAGTCTGATAGCAGCAGGAAGGAGCTGTCCTTGAGTTGGTTGGTATTAACCTCAGACTTTTGTATCTTTTTCCTGAAAGAACAAGGTGGAAGAGAGAATGTCTGGGGTGCGTGGGATCCTTAATTATGCTAGTTGCTTTGCCGAGGCAGCGGGAAGTATAGACAGAGTCAATGGATGGGAGGCTGGTTTGCCTGATGGATTGGGCTACGTTCATGACATTTTTGGTCTTGGGCAAAGCAGGAGCCAGACCAAGCTGTGATACAACCAGAAAGAATGCGTTCTATGGTGCATCTGTAAAAGTTGATGAGAGTCACAGCTGACATGCCAAATTTTCATGCTAACACTTTGTACGTCTCTGCTGGCTTCTAAACACCATTCCCGAGGTTTTGGCGTACATTGCTCACTTAGCCACATCATCAGAATCAAGTGAGGAGGCTCTCAGACTGATTTGCTGTTCATCAATCTAGAGTGATGAAATGGGGCTTTTCTTACTAGCAGGAAGGTGAAAAACCATAAAATCCCTACAGTGCAGAAGGTGGCCAATCAGCCCATCATATTAGCACTGACTCTCTAAGAGGACACCTTACCTAGGCCCATCCTTGCTTCAGCCCTTTCCACATAATCCCTCATGATGAAAGATGTTTAGATATTCTCCAGCCATCCAGCAGTCCTGGTAAACATGAAGTGGGAAACGCCACTCACTCAGAATAAAATTATAGAATCCCTACAATTCAGAAGGAGGTTATTTGGCCCATCAAATCTGCACTTACTCTCTGATAGGGCATCTATGTAGGCTCAGTCCCTTCCCTATCCCCATAACTTCATGTATTTACCTCGCTAATCCCCCTGAACTGCATACCTTGGGACAGTAAGGGGCAATTTAGCATGGCCAATCTACCTAACCCACACATTTTTGGACTCCTACCAATTCATGTCGCTCTTGTATCTTGATTTCATAAATCACTTGAATATATATCTGAAACTTTTCATTCTATTTACCATCTCATTTTGTAGCATGTGTCTCTAGCTTGAGCTGTATGGAGATTGGCATCAAAATATTCAGAGATTGCTGCAGTGGCTGCTAAAACTGAGCAGTTGTTTGAACTGTAATCTTATTGAAAAACTGTTTACTTTGACTGCTCCCCTTGTGAAAAATTGTGTCCAAACTCTGTTGTTACCACTTCTGTGAATTGAAAAGGGCAATAAGGAAACAATGGAAATATATTTTGCATCTGGAAAGGCAGTTAGAAATTAAAACTACTTTCTTATTGAATATTCTTAATGTACAGCTGCTGCTGCTTTGATAATTGTATGTTTTTTTAGTTGCAGAGTGAAACATCTTGCATGAAATACTTTCCACAATTTTCAATAATTTAATAAGGAATATTGCATTGTCCCAGGCAATGAGCAGAAATTTACAGCAAAATGGCCTTTCTGAAAACAAAAGCTAATTTAAATACCGTCTCTTGACTGGGAAAATCAGCACAGTATTCCCAACTGCTTAAAGAGTTTGTAAACAATTTTAGAAAAATCTTACAAATTACTCCTTGAAGTCAGTGAAATAATTCTTGCATCTAAGGGGTTAAAAACTGTAACCAATAGCAAATAATTCACTGGGATCAAATACTGATGACCGACTGAAAATCAGTTCATAAATTGCAGGCACCTAAAAACTTGTCAGAGATGTTGCTGGAACCTGCCTTGTGGTTAGCACTCAACTCCTTCCTGCCTGACCTATTATTTGATATTTGACCAGTTGGTTGTGAGACACTTGCTCTTTCCAGCTGAAATGTCACAGGGGCTTCATGTCAACTCCCTGACATATTGGCCTGACGTGAGCCTTTTACTTGTGTGCTACAAAGCAGAAAATGCAGGGCAACAGCTATGGTTCCGATACGGCACCGTTTTCTCTGTGGGTGGGGGCGGACTAGATTAGGGGTTAATCAACCATGAGATTCCAAGATGAAATTACATTCTTGTTTTTATTTTTGTCATCTCGATTTAATCTACCCACATTCTCGTTTGCTCCCATCTCTACCTTCATATTCCACACGTTTCCCCTCAGATAAGGAACAGGGATGAGGTGGAAATGAAGAGGTATACTCTATCACTTTAATAAAAAAGGAATGGGAATCTGTTATGTGCTTGCTATGAGGCAGGGTGAACCCAATTGCACTGTTATAAAAACTTCACATCTGGCACTGAAGTGCCTAAATTCAGCATCAGCGTTCTGCAGTGCCAGTCAGCATCTGGTTTGTGACTCGGAGGGTCAGTGTGATTAGCTTAACTGCAATGTTTCCAGGCTACTTCTGGCAGCTTTTCCCTGCCACGAAGGCCAAAGTAGCAATTACTTCAAAAAGTCTTTGAGAACATATTAAATGGATTAGTTGCAATAGTGACACTCATTCAGGAACTGACCTTGCACAGTACATAAACATGTCATCCCCATTTCTCTCAGTACAGTTGTTTCACCTTTTCTTATCAAACAATAACTGATAAGAGGATGAGGTTGAGAGCCTTCGGGGACCAGATCCAACGGTTAACTCAGTACGTTCAACTGAGCAATGCTATCATCATGTAGTTCGGTGAGAGGCAATCTGACCTTCTCACATTGACCAGGAGTGACATTATTGTGCAGAGAAGAACCAGTCACATCATTTCTGCTCTGCACAACCTGTTTAAAGTTTGCAACTAAATGCTTGTCTTCAGTTCAGTTGACAAGAGAGAAGAGGGGGCTCAGTGAACCATGGCAGGGCTGCCATGAAATGACAGGAATCATTGGTATACATTTCAAATAGCTTTAGCGATCCTATTAAAGTGCTGCATCCCACTTTAAAACAGACATGTATAAAAAAACTTTGATAGATAGAGACTAAAATGGCTTATTGATTTTAAGCCTATGCAAAATTACTTAAACGTGTCACTCTTTTGCACTTAAAATATAGCTATTCAATAAAAATGAAGATCAAACATAAATAAGTAATATATGATCTGTTTAACCAAACACACTCAAAAGAGATTTTCAACTGAAGATCACAACTCAAATACAAGGTTTTTTATAATTGCCCTCATTTCAAAAGAAGTTAGGTTTACTTCATTCAGCCATCTGCAAAATAAAATAGACTTTACAAATGTAATCTAAGTGTGCTATGGAAGCCATTATATTCTGGTCTCAAGGATCCAGTGGATGAACTAACACGGAGAGAGTGGGAACGCAGCCTGCTGTTCCCTGGAGTGTCTC
This sequence comes from Sphyrna mokarran, assembly GCA_024679065.1. NCBI lineage: Eukaryota > Metazoa > Chordata > Chondrichthyes > Carcharhiniformes > Carcharhinidae > Sphyrna > Sphyrna mokarran. The sequence goes on along the minus strand of JAGIQG010000006.1, from coordinate 129,349,176 downwards.
TCAGAAAGCTGTATGAGGTATCCGCTTCTGGCTGCAAGGCTGTAAAGTCCTGGCTGCCCGTCTTCTCGTGTGGTAAGACTATTTCAGACTGGCATGGATATGGTTGATCTAAATGGGTCCCAATGGACTACAGAATTGAGGGGTTGGGGGGGGGGGCGTAGAGAGTGAAGAAGAGGAGAAAACACACAAAAAATTAAATAATAATTAATTCAGTAGCACAATTCAGTACAATGAGAATGAATCTAAAAGCTTGCTGTATGCTATGTAAATCTATCTTTCCCACTGCAGAAATTGAGAACAATAACTGGCATATAAAGCTAAAATGACAAATCTAGTATTGTCATATATACTAACATACACTGAAAAATATTGTTTCTTGCGCACTATACAGACAAAACATACCATTCATAGAGAAGGAAAGAAGAGAGTGCAGAATGTTACAGTCATAACTGGGATGTAGAGAAAGATCAACTTAATATAAGATAGATCCATTCAAAAGTCTGACAGCAGCAGAGATGAAACTGTTCTTAAGTTGGATGGTACATAACCTCAGACTTTTGCATCTTCTTCCCAAAGAAAGAAGGTGATAGACAGAATTCTGGGATCTGTGGGGTCCTTAATTATTCTGGCTGCTTTGCTGAGATAGCAGGAAGTGTAGACAGAGTCAGTGGATGGAAGGCTGGTTTGTATGATGGATTGGGCTACATTCACGACCCTTTTGTAGTTCTTTGTGGTTTTGAGCAGAGCAGGAGTCCATACCAAGCTGTGATACAGTCAGAAAGAATACTTTCTATGATGCATCTGTAAAAGTTGGTGAGAGTCATAGCTGACATACCAAATTTCCTTAGTCTTTTGAGAAAGAAAGGCCATCAACGCCTCTATTTAACTATAGTGACAGTATGCAGTGACAAGGACAGACTGTTGGTGATCTGGACACCTAAAAACTTGAAGATCTCAACCCTTCCAAGCAGAGCAAATTTCTAGAATGTTAAATAAGCCAGTAACCTCTTATGATAAACACTACAATTTTCCAACACAAGTGGCGCAGTGCTTCTTGCTTGGATTAGTAATCCAGAGGTCCAGTCTGGGTACATGGGTTCAAATCCTGCAAAAGCAGTTGGTGAAAATGGAGTCTGTTCTATCCAGGTGAGAAGGGATGAACTCTACTCCAACAGAAAGGTTTTAAGTTCATTTTTCATAAAAATATGCCTTTATGTTTAATTATTTAAGATGTGAGCGATCAGGAACCAAACAAGGTTTTGTTGAGTCAATGAAAGAGCAAATTTATTATATGCTAAACCAGAGAAAAATAGTAAATGTGATATCATGCATTCAGCCCATCTAGTAATTCAGACCCCTTCCTTACACAGGCATGCATGCATTTCATCAGCCTTTGAAAGGAGGCTGGATTATTTTGAAGTCCAAGTGGTATGACTCAACACGGTGGCCACAATAGCGGAGATTTCCTTATGGAGGCTGTCTGCCAGTATCCCTCGAATAAATCTCTCTCTGTTATGCAGACTGTATAGCCTACCCTATCTATGCAGTCTTCCACACAGGGAATTGGGTAGGAGACAGCTCTAGTTACTGCATTAACCTCGCAGTAGTCAATGCAGAGCCTTGTGAAGCTATTCATCTTGTGCACAAGCACAACTGGGGAACTCCAGTTACTGTTGCAAGGCTCCACTTATGGGTGCTCCAACATGGAGTTAACCTTCCCGCATCCACATCATGTGGAGCTAAGGAGATGTCACTTGACTTATCTCTGCAGAAGTTTTTAAATGCAGTGAGCAACCGCATTACATCTCCTCGCTGTTGTGCATTTAGGTAGTTGAATATGGTGCCTAATTTTGCTTGAATTTCTGTGTTTGCTAGCCAATCCCCACAGCTTCATAATATTTCACCCATATGTCCCTCTAACTCACCGTTCCTCTCATTGTGTTTTTTTATGGTATCGAGCATCAGTTAGATAGTTTAGCTCCTCAGGCTTCTTTGCTACTCTGTACTGGCCACTGAACTGGTCTTTTAGGAGTTCACCCAATATTAGCAGGAGCAGTAGCACACAGTCTCCTGGCTGAGAAGCTCAGATCCTGACATATGTATCTCTGTGTCATAGCTCTTTGGGAGATTCTTCTGTGTTCTGAGCCACATCACAGGGTCTTGTAAGTTACTCACAAAACACTGTTACATAGTTTAACATGAGTTTTTTAAAAATTTTATTAATGTCACGAGTAAGTTTACATTAACACTGCAATGAAGTCACCATGAAAATCCCCTAATTGCAACATGCCAGCACCTGTCCAATTTAGTACGAGAATTTAGTATGGCTAATGCACCCTAACCAGTACGTTTTTCAGACTGTGGGAGGAGACTTGGAGGAAATCCATGTAGACACAGGAGAACATGTAGATTCCATGCAGTCAGAGACCTGAGCCAGGAATTGAACTGGGTCCCTGGTACTATGAGGCAGCCATGCTAACCACTGTGCCACCCCTCCTCCTGTCAAAGCTGGTAGTGCTTCTCTCACCAGGACTGCCTTCAATGGACACAGTAAGTTTCTTCTTTCTTAGCTTGAGCCATTTTGATTTAAACTCTGTTTGCTATTCCCTTTGCTGGAATTCTCTCTCCATTTTCTCTTTTAGCCTCTCTCTCTTTTTCCTGTTCCTCCAATTCCAGTTCCAATTTCCAATCCAATCTTTATTTTCCTACTGCTAACTTGTCTGTTTCAGTTTCCTCAATTTCCACCTCTAAATGTTTCACTATCTCTTTAAAATTTCTGTTTTTTTGCCTCTCCAGGGAAAGTCTACACCTAAGTATTTAATTTTAATTTTTCCAAGGACACTGATCTTAACTTCTTACTAGCTGGGGTGCACAGAGGTTAATTCCATTGGGTTCAACTCCAGCCTTGGGTGACTGTGTCTGTGTGGATTTCCTGCAACTGCTTTGGTTTCTTCCCACATTCCAAAGATTGCAAGTTAGGTGGTTTGGCCATGCTTAAAATGCCCCTTGGCATCTCAAAACATAATCAGGAGGTTAGTGGGGTAAATAGGTGGGGTGGGGGTTATGGGGATAGAGCGCGAGAGTGGATATAGACTTGTTGGGCTGAATGGCCTTATTCTGCTCTGCAGGGATTCTATGATCTTACCCTGTTCAATGAAAGCATTGATGTTGAATGTGGACATTTTAGCACTAAGACTCAAGAAAACTTTTTGCAGTTTTTAAATTGTTTTTGAAAGAACAATTTTGTTTTCCAAATTCCAATCTTTTATCAGTCTGTGGGAACAATTCTGGACAGGGTGTTAGGTATGAATTTCTTTGCAATCCTCTCATTACACCACCTTAACTGCAATATAAACAATGCCAAACTTCCACCAAAGTTATGCTGGTGCAGCAGGAAAACCTCTAAGTAAATGCACTGCAGTTTCAGGTTATCCTTCCTATTATTAAATATGTCTTTTTAAATAACACTTTGAATGAATACCTAAGCCAGGTTTGTTCTAGGTTTCGCTAATGAACGAAACAGCACCATTAGCAACAGTTAAAAATATTGGGCCTTAACCTGTACTGAACCATTTAAAAATGGATATAGAGTTCCTGTATGCAAAAAATGAACCTTCCCGCAATGGGAGACATCAAGGTAAAATGCTGGGGGGCATAATTCAGGGTAAAAAAGGAATGTTTCTCCATCTGTGGGAAGCATATATCCAAGGAGCATAATTTCTATTAACTTTGCAGGGAGGCATTCAGTACACATTACCGTTTCACAGCAAATTTGTGTTCAGACCACTGTGTCTGGGCAGAATGCCTTCAGTGTAATTGAAAATATTTTAATACAAGATTAATAAATAAAAAGGGTTTTAATTATATTTTCAGTATCATCTCTTTACATCTGTAAAATTATACCAAAACCTCTTTACAAAGTTTGTTTCTCCTTACCAAAAGAATTATCTCCATTCCATTTGTAGGAGTTCAATACTTATTAGATTACAAAAATATTCCCTGGTCCTTTTCCAAGTCCTACAATTTGGTCTCTACAGAAACATTTTCTGTGGGCTCTGGAAAAATAAGTTCCACGACTTTTCTCCCACTACCAGAAATGAAAGATGGTAAGCCGAACAAAGGAAGTACAAACTTCAGAACATTGTCAGAGCTCCATATGTTGCAGCAGATATGCCTCATTTTTAGCCCTTTTGGCATGATTTCTTATTCTGACAAGATAGATGAGCTTGAAGTTGACATTATTATGTGTACTGAAAATCTGCCAGATTTGAACTAGAGAAAAAAAAAGTTTTTCATGTAAATATGAGAGCAAATAATTCAAAAAATAAGTCACTTCTACACATACCTTATTTTCTTTTAGGCTCGTTTTTTGAATTGATTTAAATGGGACAAACATTCTAAATAATTCATTTTCCCATACTCTGGCACTAAAGTTAAAAAGTTCTTCAAAACTTCACTTTGCTTTCTTGAACATGTTCTTGAATGTTTTTTTTATTAAACATTCTTTTTCCATCAAGAAAAAGAGGAGAAATTGGACTACTCACCATCACTGAAAAGGTATTTTGTGCATTAGTAAAAGAGTTGATTACATGCACATCCTAGCTGAAGTTAACTATTGTCAATTGTATTTTAATTGTCTTTTGAGACAGTTTTGCCCAGGTGCCTTCTGTTTAAAAGCACATTATTCCATACAGTAATGAAATGCATGTTTTGTACATTTGTAGTAGACTGTATGAGCCTTCAGGACTGTATTATAAGTCAGATCTATTCACTCCACCATGATAAATCCACACAGATGTTTAAAGCTAAATCATTTGATGATTCAGCCCAGCAGAATTCTTTATAATCATATATGCAACGTGATCCTTTCTGCCCCTCTGGGATTGTGACATGCTAAGTGGAGAGGCCGTAACGATTTCTACAGACTGTACTGTCTACAATTGCTGGCAGTAATTATTCAAAGCAGCCATTCCTTCTTTCCACAAGCATTTCCACTGTCAGACACAACAATGTTACAGAATACCAGTTAACAATTCCCATCATGTTAGAGTGAGCAAGAGATGATTAAGATTTCATTTTAAACTTTATCAGCTACTAATTGCCAAATCTGAATTTTTCACTAGGAACAAGATTGAAAACAAGTTTAAACTCCTTTGCACAGTTGACATGAACCAGAACCATTGATTTTGTCTCCCTGCTTCTGAACATTTTCACCATTTCTTGCATTGTAGGAAGTTAAAATAAAACTAGAGAGGTACAACTTGCAAAGTTCAAATAAAATTACAAGCTAACACGGTGGCATTTACCTTGAAATGGTAAATATCCATACAAGTTTCAAATCCTAAAGTCTTGAAGTTTTTATTTACTTTTCTATAATTACTGATATACTTATGACACACTTAACAGTTATTTTCAATATTTGTATTATCTGCTGCTCCTATACCCTTTTCACCAGAATTTGTGTAAAAACAGTTTCTCTATCTGTATAATTCACTAAACTAAGCAGTTTTGATAATGGTTTAAAAGTCAATGATTACAACTTTTGATGTAGAATGATAAAACATCCCAAGTTACTAATAAGCAATTTAAAAAAAAGCTATATATTTTAAAATTTTATGCTATAGCCACCTGTAATTTGTAATATTTAAACTAGGTGAATTTCTTAAGATTGGCCTATTTTATAGTTTTGATTTTAATCATAAATTCTGTTGTTATCTGACTAATTGCTACATCAACTTTGTGCTACATCACAGCAAGAAATTCTGTTACTCCAATTAGTCTAAATCAAAGTATTATGTCATTAAGCAACATTCTCATGTCAACTGATTCTTGATACTACATGATATTCTGCTGACAATCCTTTAAAATCAAAAATACAACTGAGCTTTGCAACAGTATTAACAGTAATTATTTTAGAAGTGGATTACAAAAATTAAATTGTACAAAACATGAAAAAATATAGAATACTTTGTCTTTCATGCATTAATATATTTTGTCAATCATAAATTCAATAACAAAACATGATATTTGCAAAAACTCCTAAGGTCACTTTTATAAAGCTTCTTCAAACAAATTTTTTTTCAGTTAATAAATAAATGATTTTAAGTTTTGACAAGAACTGACCTCGACTGGCTATACAAATGCTGTGACTACAAGAGCAGGTCAGAAGCTAGGAATTCTGCAGTGAATAATTCACCGCCTGGTTTCCCGAAGACTGCCCACTATCTTACACAACACAGGTCAGGAGTTATTGGAACCCTTTCCACTTGTCTGGATGATTGCCACTCCAGCAACATTCAGCAAGTTTAACACCATCCAGGGTAAAGTAGCCCCACTTGATTTGCACCCCATTCATAAACATTCATTCCCTTCACCACAGACACATTGTAGCAGCAATGCATATTATCTACAAAATGCACAGCAAGAATTCACCAAGGTTCCCTGGGTAGTACCTTCCATGCCCACAATCATTACCACCTAGAAGGACAAGTCAACAAATACCTGGGAACACCACTGGAGGTTTTCCTCCTAGTCGCACTCTATCCTAACTTGGAAATAAATCATAGTCTCTCACTGTTGCTGGGTCTAAATCCTGGAACTCCCTCTCTAACTGCATTGTGGAAGTACCTACACCACATGGGCTGCAGTGGCTCTAGAAGGCAGCTCACCATCACCTTCTCAAGGGCAATGATGGATAGGCAACAAATGCTGGCCTAGCCACTGACATCCATATCTCATGAAATACGGAAAAAAATGATTGCAATAGAAATATAAGCAATAAGACTTTAATCAATGCATGATCTAATTTAAAAGTCATGTGATCTAACTAAATAATAATTTTGAAAAAATACTGTACTTCATTCTGTTGTAAAATAAAGCAGAATGTTACAAATACAATTTACCAGACAGTAAGACTTATTTATTTGCTATGTGGGGCAAAAGCATTGTAGGACAAACAGAACATTATCTACTTTGCAGCAACCGGACATTATAGCGGACCTCCAGGTCAGATAGGACAAGTAATCCTAATGATTCCCTTTATATTACCCTAAACAGAAACTAAAATCAGGCTCTTAAAATATTCACTAAACGCACTACTCCAAATTTTCACTTTTCAAATTACCAAACAGAAAGATTACATTGACAATGTACTGACACAATTTATTTAGGAATTGATACTAAAACTCCCTCAAAAACCCTAAATAATCATCAGAAGAGATTTTGGAGGCAAAATTCATCCTTGATATTGGCATGAAATCTGGCAATTTTCCATTTCATGTTACATGCGAGTCCATGTCTAAATGCAGCAAGAGTTGAACAATATCCAGGCTTGGGCTGACAAGTGGCAAGTAACATTTACACCACACAAGTGTCAGGCAATGATCATCTCCAACGAGAGAGGATCTAACCAATGCTCCTTGATATTCAATGGCATTACCACCACTGTATCCCCATTATCAATGTCCTGGAGCGTTACCATTGACCAGAAACTGAATTGGGCTGGCCACGTAAATACTGTGACTACGAATCCTGTGGACAGTAACTCATCTCCTGACTCCCTAAAGTTTGTTCACCATCTACAAGGCACAAGTCAAGAATATAATGGAATACTCTCCATTTGCCTGGATGAATGCAGTTCCAGCAACATTCTAAAAGTTTAACACCATCCAGGACAAAACAGTGTGCTTGATTGCTACCCCATCCACAAGCATTCACTCCCTCCACTACCAACAAACAGTGGCAGCAGTGTGTACCATCTACAAGATGCACTGTGGGAACTCACTAAGACTCCTTATGTATCACCCTCCAAATCCATGATTATTACCATCTAGAAGGACAAGAGTAACAGATACCTAGCAGTTCCCCTCCAAATCAGTCACTATCCTGATTTGGAAATATATTGCTGTTCCCTCACTGTCGCTCATTCAAATTCATGGAATACCCCCCTCCCCCCGCCGCCCCCCACTCCTCAACAGCATTGTGGCTATACCTGCACGATGTGGAAATGCCAATGTTGGACTGGGGTAAACACAATAAAAAGTCTCACAACATCAGGTTAAAGTCCAACAGGTAGCAAATGCCACTAGCTTTCGGAGTAGTGTTTTCTTACTGCTATACCTACACCTCATGGACTACAGCGATTCCAGAGGGCAGCTCACCACTACCATCACTAGGATGAGCAATAAATGCTAGTCTAGCCAGGGCATTCCACATTCCAAATGAAGCTTTAAAAAGTTACACCTAAATTTATTTCTTTTTCATTGTCTTAATTTAAAATGGACTGCAAAGACTGATAACCTATGTTCATCCTACTGGATCAACTTCATTCATCAGGTTGAACTAGGGGAGTCCCCAAACAAACGTGGTGCAGGTACATGAGATGGAAGTCTGTTTTAGTGTTCCCATTACAGGAAAGACTTCTTAACATTTGGGCATATAGTTCAGTTTTAAGTTTAGAAAAAAATTAAGTTAATTAAAAAATACACTAAGACACATTCAATGATATTTCACAATAAACTAATGCAAATATATAACAGCAAGATTGTGTCAAATAGGAAGTTGAAATGAATGATTTATTTAAAATTATATTTTGCATCAGTGAATCTTTGTGGGAAGCTGCAGTGCAGCTTAGCTCTTACTATTTCTTTGTAAAACAGAAATTCTCTTTACATTATTAACCTTGGTGAAATACTGACTTAGCATGTTACTATCCAAGTCATTAAAATGTTATTAGATTTGTAAATCTTTTAAAAAGTCCTTTTCATGTAGATTTTAATATTCTGCTTTTTTATAGCTCATAGCTATCTGCAATTCACAGAACTACAAAATTCAAACAATCTTTTTAAAGCTCTGCGCCTTATTATTTTGAATACTATAATATCAGCTGAGAGAAACTTGCTGTATTTTAAAGTCTAAACTAACAAAGGAGAAATGCCTTTATTTATATAGGCTTCTAACTGTATGGAATAAACCATCATTCCATTTTATACCATAAATCTCTGTCCATAAATTTGCATTTCTGACATCCAATCTTTTTATTTAATGGTGAATTTTATAAAATTAAAATTATTAGTCAAATATTTAATTGAATTAAGGCAGTAGTTGAACTATTTATCTTGCATAATAGAACATTAGGCTGTGTCATGTAGGAAAGAAACATCTCCATTTGGTCCTGTTTAATTCTTAGAATGTGTGCATTTTCTTTCACTGAAATATTTTTACTACTGGATAGTGAATACACTTGATTCTGGAGAAATTAATTTATTTCTAAAAGTTTGTATCATTTGGAATAGGTAATTATAATGTCCATAGACTGGGACCCAGACAATCAATCTAAATAGTTAAGTGGGTAATGCAAGTTTAGTAAGTTACATAAACCCACAATTTGTTAAGTATGTCAATCTTTCTGATCTAACTCAATTATCTTGTTACTTAACGATGTGGTTTTACGATGCTTCTCATCATGCTATTGGTTTAAAATTTCATTGTACACCTTACGTATGCAAAATTATACCATTGCAGATAGCTGTGTAAATCAAGGTTGTCTTTTTGACCAAACCTAAAGGCAGAATTGTGCAATTAAATAATTCAGTTACAGGGATATGTTTAACTCTATTCCATTATGAATGGCTGTACAATAATGTACAATATAAAGAGTGTTTAGAATTTATTCATTGTGCCATTTTAAGGATTGATAACTGATATCCAAGTTTTAAAAAGTAAAAGAATGGAGAAATTGTTTACTTCTCACAGAAGCATATCTGTATTCTACTGAATATCACGTGATCGTTTACCTCTGATATACGGAACATTGAAATGCTTTGTCCAATCATTTGGATGCAGGAACTTTGAAGAAAAGAAATAAGAGTAACAATAGTTGACATATACAGCGTGAAAACTGAGGTGTCTGCATGCAATAAGGCTGGATTCTGACACATCAGCTCTCTAACAGTGCTGTAGTCCACATGAACTTTGTGACAGGCCTCTGTCTCCTCAGCCACACTTGACTGGCTCTTACTGACACTCAGCTGTCAGCTAGCAACCCTTTACCATGGCCCTAACATGCTCTACAGCTTCACCCAATTAACTTGCTTTCACATGACATTGCAGCAAAGAGCTTCATAATAGGTGGTCAAGGTGCAAGGCGCCTGTCTGGCCTCTGACTGTTCACGCAGAGCAAGAAGTTTAACTACCTGACTTCTGCTCGCTAGTGACGAATAGTAAAGTATCGGCTGTATACAAATCACATCCTTTTTGTCCTCAGAAAGTCCAAGGTGTTAGAGGACACTCTTATCTAATATAGTACAATACCGAACAGTGGAACTGTCAAGTAAATCATATCACAACCGAGCTACATTTAAAATATTTTAGGCGAACGTTACAAATATTTAGGAAAAACAAACTGTTTTCCAGAACTCCAGATATTTCATGTCATCAATAAACTAACGGGGATTGATCACCTTAACACTTTCATTAAGATCAGCATTAATTCATAAGCAGTTAAATCTCTACCTTAAAATGATAATCAAGTTCATTCTCATCTTGTTTTGGGACTTGCCCACCCTGCTTAGTTGGCCCTTAGACCTGCAAAAATCATTCCCTGGACCCAGTGGGCTGTAAAGCTATTTGTAAACATTCTATAGCAACAGCCCAAATGCACTTGTATTAGTGAAATATCTGAAGATCATTTGTGGATCAAATGCTAACCAATTATTTGATTTGGTTTTTGAAGCCAAGTTGTTGACTAGAAATCAGAAGCATTGAACAATTATGAAGAAAATATTATATATTCACAATATCAGAAATAACAACGTCTTGCAGCATTTACTTCCCTTTTTGCAAAATATTCTTCCCTGCAGTACTGGAGCTGGCGTGGGAGACTGGGATTTCATGGATATTACCAAACTCACCAAGTATTCATTCTTATTGGGTGACTATAGGTGGTGAATATCAGCTGACTATTTGACTGTGACAAGCATATTTTCCACTTCCGTTTTCATCAGGCGGGATTAGCAACAGGAGTGGAAAATCCTGACACAGCCCCCAAATCGTACTTCATGCTGATCTCACAATCCTACAGGGCAAAAAGAGGCCATTCAGCCCATCTAGACTGTACCAGTAACAATCTCACCCAGATCCCATCTCTGTAGCCCCACATTTTTATCCTGTTAGTTCCCCTGAAGCTAAGGGTTAATTTAGCATGGCCAATCAACTTAACCTGCACATCTTTGGACTGTGGGAGGAAACCAGAGCACCCGAAGAAAACCCACACAGCAATGGGAAGAACATGCAAACTCCACACAGACAGTGACCCAAGGCCAGAATTGAATCCGGGCCCCTGGCACAGTGAGGCATCTTGTGCCACCGTGCCACCCACATAACGATGTAAAGCAATTGACTGCACCCTACTCGTGACATAATAAGATTCCCAATGTTCAACATCAGGAACCCCGTTATAATTAATGTGCATCTGATTATCTAGTCTCTAGTCCTGATAATCAATCCATACCCTCCATTACATCATCCATTCACTCTGACATGATTCACCACAGGTCCTCCATAGCATACACCTGGTGGGTAAAACACACCATACAGCTCAAGTGAGTACATCGCTAGGGGGATAAGATTTTAATCGGATAGTGTCGGGGGGCAGTGCTACATTGGGGGAAGGGCGGTGTGGAATTTTGGTTTTTATTTTTTTTCGCTTAACATTGTGGGACCTGCCACTTTGGGGGATTTTTTTCTATCAGGTTAACAATACGGTGGACAAAGCCATTGTTGGGGTTGACGGCTTCAATGCTGCTTTTCCTACCCACTGCCACACTGGGGGTTATGGTCTGTTAGCTCAGTCGATATTTATAGATGTACACTTCTTAACTATGCTTCTTGGATAGTGATCAGACATCAAAATTCTCTCTAGATAATGCAATACTGAGATTAATTATACTATATCATTATGAAGCTCAGGTTATCCAACTCAGTCTAGACCAGCATCTGACCTTGGAAGCCACATCTGCAAGATTCTATACAGTACCAGGCAACATATACATACAGAATGATTGGGGGATTTTTCTTTAAGACACTCGTTAAAAAAAAATCTTGCTTTAGAACATAGTCACTGAGAGGTAAGTTTGAAACTCCTGGAACATTTTTGGAGTTTTGGCTACAGATGTAAATACAGTTTAAAGGAAGCAGCCATGAAGTTAAAAACTAGCAAAATTCCTCATCTTGTGTAGAGATAACTGCATTGATATAAACTTTATTATAATATAATTTGTATTTTTTAATAAATTTTTGCGCTAATTAAGGGTTTTAAAGGTAGCAGTTGGATCACTTTTTTGTCTTGGGCATTTGTTGCCAAATTTAAGTAGTCCCAGGTTTGGAATATCAGGTTAGATGAAGCTTAAAACTGTCTCTGCTTTCCCTGGCAATGTGGCTTAAACCCAAACTCAGTTGAAAATTTTCCATCTTTACAGGGTGCTGCTGTTAAGTCGCAGGGACCCACAGGCTCTAGATTCAAGAAGCTCAAATCAACATTGTTTTCACAGCTGTAACTGAGTCGCCTAATCAGCAGCACATTTGACAGGACAGGTTTTAGAAACTAGATACTAAAATTGCTTGTTGTCCACACAAGTGGAATTTTCCAGGTAAATGTAAATGAGCTGACGGAAATAGCTGGAAATAAGCAGTTCTCCCTTTCCCCTAGTTAATATTCTAGCGACAAGAACCAGCAGCCTCATTTCCTGCCCCTTTGTAGAGTCACCGTTTCCCCAGTGACAGCTTTCCACAGAGGGAGGCTGGGATGGGCCAAAGTCAATAGATGAGCTGCTCTGAGCTGGCTGTGTGTGTTCCAATTGTAAACTGTGTGAGTGACGAGTGATTGGAACTAGCACAGGATGTCGACAACGATACCCAGAAGTTTTATTAAAATTAAAAAGTCCTTTTTTTGTTGCTTTCTTTTGGCAAATATTCCATCTTCAAAGTAATGAACTGCAACAGAATATTTTGCAACTAGAGACCTTATTTTCTAGAGGCTTTAAGCTGATTACAACTTGGAAGTAAAATTTTCCAATTTCACCCCATGACCATCTGAAAATGGACTGCATAGCACTGCAGTCCAACTCAGTAATTTCTGAATTGCAAGTACTTGTTTACACTCCAGTTTCATGCAGCACTAATGCAATGGTACTGTGTCCTGTTAATATCAGAGAGGCACATGGCTTTATCCTCCCCCTCTTACTTTGATTAATTTGCAGTTTATCAGACTGAGACACTGTGCTCACAAAGATGAGATTGCTGTTTCTTTTTAGAAAGGAAGGGAGGAATAGGAGAGGTTTAGTGACCTGCCTGGAACAGAGTGTCACTACTGCAGGTTTGGCAGGCAGCCCATCTCTTCCTCCAGCTTTCACAGGAATGCTCAGCTTGATTTAATCAAGAACGGGCAAGAGACCAAGCGACCAAGACTGGGGCAGGTTCAACCCTGCAAATGCCACGGTGAAAAAAAACACAGCAGAGTGGAATAGAACCATGTTGTCGCAATTTGAATACCTTTAAGATGGATTGTAAAAATAAAAATGTGCCCATTACCGAAGAGAATATTTCCTTCTCTGGTTAGTCTCCCACTGAGCTATTCAAGCTTTAAAACCCACATTTAATTCTTGTTGACAAGCTCCTGAGGGAAAGTATTTGCATTTTGTCTACCTACATTCTGAGGCACTGTGTTTGCTTAGGACTTTTGCTTCTATATTTGCAAAATATTTACAAATGGGCACGAGCAACACTTACTTTCCAAGGGCATACCCCATTGCACTGTCATATACATATTCTGCATTTAGTCAAAAACCAGTGGAGTGGTACTGGTCACCAGTATTAAACACGAGAGTCAATGTGGGAGTGAACATTACGTTTTCCATAAATATTCAATTACATGCCCAGCAACATTTCCCTTTTATTCCAAATTAGTATTTCATGGTGGTGAATATCCTTCTGTGGATTGCTGATATTAAACATTGTCATCTGATGGAAAGTTATTTGTTTCATCATACGCTCTGGACAATTACATGCAGCACCATATTGCTCATGATTAACTTAAATGTCATATTAAGCTAACCCTGATGCAGGGACAACACAAGGTGTCTTTGAAACTGTATCTCTTTAACCTCATTAGCTCTAGTACAAGACATGATCTTGGCCTTTCAGTAGTGAAACCTGTGGATTGTGGCCACCCATGGGATTTGTGCAACTGATTGTAATTTACAGATGGTTAATTTATTAAGCAACTCAGCTGCAGCACTAAGATTAACTTTCTAGAATCAAGACTCCTTAACATTATAAACATCTACTATTTTACTTGCATTTTGAGCTGCATAGAACTGAACTAATGAGGATAAATCCGGAACTCTGAGACCAACTTCAGATCAGTGGCTACCAATCCCCTCAAATTATCATTCCTACCTCCATTCCAGGGGCTGCAGCAACAGAGAGAAATAACTAGTAACATCACAACAGGGCTCTCCCCATTCTTACAGAACTTCAAGCTATGCCGCCTCCTGCAACTCACCATACGGCTGTACGAAATCCCCACTGAAGATGAACCGAATGTCTCTAACTGCATAACACCAATGACACCTGAAGGAAAGCTTAGACAGAAATCCCTCCTTCCCAAATAAACACATTGGACTAATTATCCAGCTCTTCCTGCCAGCAGCATCTTTTGGTCCTGTTGACTGTGTATCCCTGATGTGAGTATCCCAGTGGTGGGGGTGGAATCAATGGGAAATCCAATTGAAAAACGGCAGGACCAGAAGATTCTACTGCTGGGCAATGATAGGCCATAGGTGGCTCAGAAAATCCCCCGAATGTCTCTGACCCAGTATCCCAACAACAAGACTTCAATCTTTTTTGGACAACAGAATACAGACTGGACACCTGATGTACAAATTATACCTCAAAAACACCTCACCTGGCTATGACTATGGAAAGCCTGACCAAATAAGGAAGCACCTTTTCTGGGTAACATCCTAGAATTCTACTTGTTCTCCAACGGGTCATTGAAATTGTTAGGGAACTTGACATTAAATCTCTAATGAAAGCTTCTGCTCCTAAATCCACACTAAAGAAGTCGTCTTCAGGAACCTCTTGTGGTAGCAAGGTCCGCTTTCTAACCAGAAGATTCTAAAACTGATTCTTCTAGTAACTTCTGCCTCTTATGGGCAGCATCCTGCTGTCACTCATATTTACAGATGCTGGGAAAACTCTGGTAGACAGGCCTGGAATCTGGTATGGGGTGCCCAACAGGGGTAACTGCTGATGGGATTGGAAGGATCTGGGTTAAGGCCCTCTTTAAATCGACACCCCTTACTCTCTTGTTGTGTCTTCCCTGTATGGCTTTGGCAAACTGGCAGCTCACAGAAGCAGGCTGTCTGCTCCACACCAGGATTTCCAGGAGCAGAGTGTCCCAGCAGGAACTGGAATGTAGGCAAGAAGGTCCCGTTTGGAATTGAATTCCATTGAGCCTTCCAGAAATGGATGTGATAGGCTTCTCCAGCCTGTGGACAGGCCCTTCACCACTGTCATTAATTTCCGTTCAATAAGTTCCAAATTCTGAGAATCCCATTGCACTGGCGGAATAGAGACAGTTATGGACTTCAGCCCACCATGAGACCTCACTGAAAAATAGCTGATCAGCTCAGTGAATTTTGCACTGTTACTGAGCCAGTCTAAATACAATTTGAAAGTCTTGGAAGAAGAAAGGAAATATATGGTAGAGGTAAGAGTTGGAGTTTAATTAGACCTAAGAGGTTGGAGGGCTGAGGCAGCAGAGGCAAAGACTTAGCTCAGCAGCAGATTACAAGCCTTTCATTTACTACTTAAATCTTCTGCCACCGTAGA
The DNA here is from genome assembly GCA_024679065.1 of Sphyrna mokarran. Taxonomy (NCBI): domain Eukaryota; kingdom Metazoa; phylum Chordata; class Chondrichthyes; order Carcharhiniformes; family Carcharhinidae; genus Sphyrna; species Sphyrna mokarran. Next base: position 129,333,285 of record JAGIQG010000006.1, on the reverse strand, counting down.
GACGAGGCTAAGCTTATGGAAATGGATGCTGGAAGGAGATATTGTGAATATCATGCTATCGTTCAGACTACAGTGCAAGCTCCTCTAATACTCTGCACTGAGTTCTGCTTGAGTTCAAGATTGATTAGGCACCCAAACTGATGGGAGATCTGCAATCAATGAGACCCTTATGTCCAATGAGAAGACAATCTTTACTTTGTTCCTGAGGGAAACTGTGAAAAGCACTGAAGACCCCAAGTTTAGAGGGATATTTTATATTTCAGTAGCTATACTTAGAGGAATTGGAGCAAAAGGAAGAATATTTCATTACTCCAAACCCAAGGTGAAATGTCTACTATGAAACACAGGCTATTCTAGCCAACTCTTTTATAACATGAACTGTTTCATCCTCTTTTATAACATGAAAAATCATCTGCATATTATGAGTGCAATTTAACTGCAAATCACAATGAATGTTGTAGTTTTGAAAAAATATCTCAGGTTTATTGCATTGCCTTTCATCCCATGGTTTTAATTGCCTCTAAGTTTGCTGCAGAATGTGGGTACAAGAATGTGCTATCAGATCAAAAAAATTATATTACAGTTCATTTTAGTCATATATGTAACATCAAATGCAAAAAGAAACTAACATTGTGGCAATTAACTTAAAATTTAGATTTATTTTCTCAGATGACTAAACAGTTGTGTCTCTTCTAAATGTAGATTTAAAAAAAATAACCAAAATTTTGTGTTATTCACTTATTTGATGTAAAGTTGAGAGCACGTGATATTCAGTTCTTAATAGTCCTTTGTAGAAAAAAAAATCCACAATAAATATCAGGTTTTAACAGCCTATTCAGATCAGACTTGGTAAATTTGGCCCATAATCAACTATTTGTTTAATAGACATGTCATGATTTTAGATTATTATATCCCATTTTGTTATTTCAGCAATGTGGCAGATTACTCGTGTCTGAGCACAGGATACTTCATTTTTCAAATACACTGTAGACATTATGGTACGGTGTGCATATTTTAAGGAGAGTGATCAGAAACTACTTACTGAGCGCAATTCACCCAAAAAATGACAAAGTGTCAGGTTCATTCTGAAAACTGGCTGTTTCTCCCCAAACAGGCAGGTTTTCTGACAGAATTTTCCCACACCTTACCATTTTTTGAAGGGGTGTGTTTTGTGCTGTAATTGAGAGGGGCAGGGCCTAAACACACCTGCAAGCCTCATAGAGGTCAGAAGGCTGTTTTAAAGGGCAGCCCAAACTGCCCTTGAATTTAAAGACTGTCCTCTCCCCACCCCATAGTCAGTAATTAAAAATGCTGCCTCACAGTGCTAGGGACCCGAGTTCAATTCTGGCCTTGAGCCACTGTCTCTGTGGAGTTTGCACATTCTCCCAGTGTCTGCATGGGTTTCCTCCAGGTGATCCGGTTTCCTCCCAGAGTCCAAAAATAGAAGGTTAGGTGCTAAATTGATCTTTAGTGTCAGGGGGATTAGCAGGGTAAATATGTGGGATTACAGGGATGGGATCAGGGTGGTATTGCTGTCAGTGCAGGCTCGATTAGCTGAATGGCCTCCTTCTGCACTGTAGGGATTCTATGGTTCTATGAACATTGAACCACCAATGTTCTCCATTATAACCTCCTCCCGCCACCTCCCACTTTCAATATTCATCATGATTGAGGCACCCCACCCTCCCCCCACACCATGGTGTGGTCATCACGTCTGGCCTCCATTTATGAAGCAGAGTAGTGATTCCTGCTGACTTTGACATAATAATCTCCAAAATATTCTGTGTTCACTAACATTATGGATGAATTTTGGCTCACTACATTTCTACTGCCCAAGCCAATTATCTGAAGGAATTGGCAGAGTGTTCTTAGAATCATAGAACCCTACAGTACAGAAAGAGGCCCTTCAGCCCATCGAAGTCTGCACCGACCACAATCCCACCCAAGCCCTACCCCAATATCCCTATATATTTTACTGTAATCTTTCTAACCTATGCATTCTCAAGACACTAAGGGACAATTTTTTAGCATGGCTAATCAACAGCACGCCGGTGGGTCGGAACATGTGGCATTTTCAGAAGATTCAGCATTAAGCCGATATTGAATGTATTTAAATGAATGGTAATCAGCCCACACCCTAACTGGGCGTGAATTCGATTGTATCCGTTGGAAGCCAGAGCACATTTTAAACTCTTTGGTACATAGAAACCATAAAAAATTACAGCTCAGTAACAGACCTTTTGGCCCTTCTTGTTTATGCCGAACCATTTTTTTTCCTAGAACCACTGACCTGCATTTGAACCATATCTCTCCACACCCCTCTCATCCATGAACCCATCCAAGTTTTTCTTAAATGTTGAAAGTAACCCTGCATTTACCACTTTGTCTGGCAGTGCATTCCACATTCCTACCACTCTCTGCGTGAAAAAGCCCCTCCTGATATTCCCTTTAAACTTTTCTCCTTTTATCCTTAATCCATGCCCTCTGGTTTTTTTCTCCCCTAGCCTCAGTGGAAAAAGCCTGTTTGCATTCACTCTATCTATACCCATCAAAATATTATACACCTCTATCAAATCTCCCCTCATTCTTCTGCACTCCAGGGAATAAAGTCCTAACCTATTCAATCTCTCTCAGTAACTCAGCTTTTCAAGTCCAGGCAACATCCTTGTGAACCTTCTCTGCAATTTCAACCTTATTTACATCCTTCCTGTAACTAGGTGACCAAAACTGTTCACAATACTCTAAATTCAGCCTCACCAAGGCCTTATAAAACCTCACCATAACACTCCAACTTTTATACTCGATACTTCGATTTATAAAAGCCAATGTACCAAAAGCATTCTTTATGACCTTATCCACCCATGACATCACTTTTAGGGAATTCTATACCCGTGTTCCCAGATCCCTCTGTTCAACTGCACTCTTCAGAGTCCTACCATTTATCCTGTACATTCTACTTTGTACCCGTCACAAATTGTGTTTCTGGTCTCTCCTGAAATTTTCCCGATATAATGGGATTTGTGCCAAGTGCAAAGCGGCTGCAAAATCACACCCACCAATCTAAAGCCACAATAATAACCTGTTGTATTCCAAAAAAGGAAACATGGTACAATACACAGGGCGGCACGGTAGCACAGTGATTAGCACTGCTGCTTCATAGCTCCAGGGACCTGGGTTTGATTCCTGGCTTGGATCCACTGTCTGTGTTGAGTTTGCACATTCTCCTTGTGTCTGCATGGGTTTCTTCGGGTGCTCTGATTTCCTCCCACAGTCCAAAGATGTGCGGGTTAGATTAGCCTTGCTAAAAAATTGCCCCTTAGTGTCTTGAGATGTGTAGGTTAGAGGGATTATGGTAAAATATGTAGGGATATGGGGGTAGGGCCTGGGTGGCATTGCGTTCGTGCAAACTCGATGGGCCGAAGGGCCTCTTTCTGTACTGTAGGGTTCTATGATTCTATGAACATTCTGCCGATTCCTTCAGATAATTGGCTTGAGCATAGAAATGTACTAAGGCAAAATTCATCCATAATGTTAGAGAACACAATATTTCGGAGATTATTATGTCAAAGGTTCAAATGAGGGAGAAGCATGAATTTTGTGAAAATTTAAGATTGCAAAGACAGTTTCAACCATTAGATTTGTGGCTTTTTGTGTGATTATCCAATCTAACTGAACAATGTCAGTTGCTGCTCTTAGCTTGGGAGCGTTTATTGCTGACAAAGTTATTTTAAAAACCAAGATATTCTGGGAATGTTCCAACTGAACTCTCCAGGTTAAGAGGATGCCTGGCCAGGTGAGGAATGTGACAGCTTGGAAGAAGCTGATCATTTTAATAGTATTCTTCCATCTTTTGATGACTGCACGTTGACCTACATGATACACTTCTGTGTCTCGAAAGGAGTTGAACTCAGTCAGGCGGGTTTGTCTCTATCTCTTCAATGGAAGTCACTGCTCTAAGTTCTAGATTAGGTTCCAAGCTTTTTATTGGGTCCTGCTGCAGGCTCTACAGGGCAGTAACTTGATTACTTCAGCATGAAACTTCTAAAGATTTTAAACTGAATTTCTGGGATTATTCAGAATTTCCAAGTCGGACCAGCTGATCTCATATCCAGTGATGGAAATCACGAGATTTTCTTCACTTCTTAGAAATGTTAGTAAAATAGAGATGGTACAATGTTGTACCAAGTACCGACCAAGGTAAACTACCACACAGAATGTTTTACTCCTGGGGCTCATCAACTATACTTCCAGAATTAAATGTGTCAATGTCAAAATGCACTTTGGTCAAAAGAAATCTCACCAGAAATGGTAACTGGCCCAGACAAGAATTGTACTGCAGTTGAGTAACGGTTTAAGATAGTCCCATGAGGAACATTATTTATAGTATGAGAGCACAGGGGGCCATAAAGTTCCAACTAGAAATATGTTGAAAGAACAAATGCTCCCTGTGACAATGCCTGCTAATATGACGATCTCATCAAGGTTCATCGAAGGATAATAAAGGAAGAATATTTGCATATCCTCAAAGTTATAAATGATATTTTTGCTTCAAATCCCAATGTTGCAATCACATCACCACAGTGAGGAAGGTTATTTAAACATCTTAGTTCATTTATCTATTAGATTATAAAGCTGCAATATGTACAGGTTTCGAGGTCTACATCTGCACAGATGGACTTTAAAATTCTCATTGCTGTTTTCAAATCTCTCCTTGTCCTCGCCCCTCTCAAACTCTACAATATAATGCTTGGAGATGTGTTCCTCCAATTCTCTTGTACATCCCCAATCACAATGTTCCAGTATTCACAGACATGTCTTCAGCTTTTTATCCCCTAAGTTTTGGAATTCCCTCCCTAAGCCACCACACTCTTTATCTTCTTTAAATCACTCCTTAAAACCAATCCAATATCGCATTGTGGCTTGGTACCAAATTTTGTTAATTTTTAAAATTTATTTCTTCATGGTACATGGGCGTTGTTGGCAAGACAGCATTTATTGCCCTTCCCTAATTGCCCTTGAACTGAATATTTGCTAGGCCATTTCAGAGGGCATAGAACATAGAACACTACAGCACAAACAGGCCCTTCGGCCCACAAGTTGCGCCGAACACATCAAAACCTACCCAGCCATAGACCTATCTATAACCCCCAATCCCATTGGATTCCATATACTCATCCAGAAGTCTTTTAAAAGACCCCAGCGAGTTCGCCTCGACCACCACCGACGGCAGCCGATTCCATTCACTCACCACCCTCTGAGTGAAAAACTTTCCCCTAGCATCCCCTCTGTACTTGCTTCCCTGCACCTTAAATCTGTGCCCTCTCGTCGCGACCATTTCAGCCCTGGGAAATAGTCTCTGAGAGTCCACCCTATCTATTCCTCTCAACATCTTGTAAACCTCTATCAGGTCGCCTCTCAACCTTCGTCTCTCCAGGGAGAACAGTCCCAGCTCCCTCAACCTGTCTTCATAAGGCATGCCTCCCAATCCAGGCAACATCCTTGTAAATCTCCTCTGCACCCTTTCAATAGCTTCCACGTCCTTCCTATAGTGAGGCGACCAGAACTGCGCACAGTACTCCAAGTGTGGTCTGACAAGGGTCCTATAAAGCTGCAGCATTACCTCCTGACTCCTGAACTCAATCCCTCGATGAATGAAGGCCAGTACACCGTAAGCTTTCTTAACCACATCCTCCACCTGGGAGGCCGATTTGAGAGTCTTATGGACCCGGACCCCAAGATCCCTCTGCTCTTCCACACAGCTAAGACTCCTACCTTTGATAGTGTACTCATTCATCCCGTTGGATCTGCCAAAATGGACCACAACACATTTATCCGCGTTGAAGTCCATTTGCCACTTCTCCGCCCAGTCTTGCATCCTGTCGATGTCATGCTGCAACTTCTGACATCCCTCCAGACCATCCACAACACCACCGACCTTCGTGTCATCGGCAAACTTATTCACCCATCCCTCCACTTCCTCATCCAGGTCATTTATGAAAATGACAAACAGCAAGGGTCCTAGAACAGATCCCTGGGGCACTCCACTGGTGACCGATCTCCAGTCACCAATCAGTTGAAAGTCAGTCACGTTGCTGTGGGTCTGGAATCACTTGTAGGCCAGACCAGGTAAGGATGGCAGCTTTCTTTCTCTAAAGGACATTACTGAACAAAATGGGTTTTTCAACAATTGACAATGGTTAAATGGTCATCAGTAGATTCTTATTGTTTTTAATATTAAATTCAAATTCCACAACTGTTATGGCTGGAATTGAACAGGCAATCTTGTAAAGGTACTTTACATGTTCAAGGTGCTATAGGAATGAATCTTTAGTTGCTGTACATTGCAGAAATCCACCTTGTGTATTTATCATGCTGTATGAGAAACTTCATGGTGCCTATCCCAAGTTTAGTTTTTAGTAGTTTCAACCTCTGTCCTTTTGTAACATTTTCCCCTTTCTTTGATCAAGATCATAAAATAGAATAAATTTGTAAAGGCCTATAGCTACAAACAGAAAGCCGCTATGAAGCACAGCACAGCACATTTGGAAGTATTGGATATGAACAGCATGCTTCAAATTAATTTTCACACCATTAAATATTTATTATTTGCAGACTAATAGTATGAAATAGAATTTTCAATATACAAAAACGTTACATTGAAGTTGCCTCACAAGGCACAATTTTTACAAACATTCCTAATTCCCATTCAAATTCTAATAGCTGTTTTCCTTTTATCTCCATACCTCCGTAAAGTTTACCCCAAGGAATTGTTTTAGCAACCGTATTGACACCAGTGAACTGAAGACCTAAAGTAACCAATTAAATTGTCCTGTTTTTACAACCAAGGTAACAGAATCAGCTATTTCCTTCATCTAAAAATGCTATTTTATCTATCGTTACAGTCTTCACACCTTAATTTTAATACAATTAATATTTAATCTGCAACAAATCAACCTTGTTTTTATTTTGACTAATTTTAGGTTCTAAAATGTATACCTTGAACTTATTTCTAGGATTTATTGTGGAAAATTGCCCAGGTATGTCCTATCCACAAAAAAAGAAAGAACATAGGTTTAAGGTGAGAGGGGAGAGATACAAGAGTATCCAGAGGGGCAGTTTTTTCACACAGAGGGTGGTGAGTGTCTGGAACAAGCTGTCAGAGGCAGTAAGAGAGGCAAGTACGACTGTGTCTTTTAAGATGCATTTAGACAATTACAAGGGTAGGATGGATAAAGAGGAATATGGGGCAATTGGGATTAGCTTCTGGGTTTAAAAAAATGGACAACATGGACAAGTTGGGCCGAAGGGCCTGGGTCCTTGCTGTAAATCTCGATGACGCTATCAGTAATTACTGTAATTTCCCAAAAGAACTGTCAGTAATTTCTAGAATTCTCAGATGCGCAGAATAATGAGGAAATCTGGATGTATTGTCAATCATTTTACACTTCTCCAGAAGATGAACAATTCAGGCACCCCAAATGGAAATCAATTGAATTGATGAGAATTTCTACTCCTTTTGCCAGTTTCACTCCAAACCTCTTTAAAAATTTACAGTTTATTGAATGCGGTACAATGGATTTTTAATACTGCTAAATACCTCACTAGCCCCAAAAAGTTGCTTTTATGTTTGGGAAATGTCAAATTTCTTCATAATGAAAGATTACTTGCTTAAAAAATTAACCTTTTATTTTTTTCAAAAATTTATTTGCATGTTATTTTGTCTTCTACTGTGTTAACCCAATCAATCATTTGATTCAAATTTTCAGATAACACATTAAAAAGGGAAGAGTATTAATTTGCTAGTTTGGTGTGTGTGAATACTTCAAGGTGACTGATTGCTCACCCTGCTTGATGCCATTACTGCTTCGACATGCCTGGAGATGTCTTTGGCCTGACGATAGGTTCAAACTGTTGTTAGACAAAGTGAAATCCATACTGCAGCGATTGCTGGATCTCTGTAGCACAGCTTCCTTTGAGATCAGTGATGAGTATTGTTGCTTTGTCACTGAGTGCAAAATCTGGGCCAACATTTACCCATCAGGTGTAAATTGTTATGGTTTGTACTGGTCTGGTTAGGTTGGCATTAACAATAACCTATAGAATCTCACTTCAGGTCAGAGCCAAAAATCATATTTCTGGTTACCCGGATGCAGAAATTTAAAAGCTCCCATTAAATGATTCTTAAAGTGGAAGACCATCTTACCAATACACAAATACATTTTTCCACTATCAGGTTAAAAAAAGCTCAGCAGCAGGCCAAGTGCAAGCAGTGTCACACTAGATCTGCTAATTCAATATGGTTTATTGATCTTATACTTAAAGTGTATTTAAAATTATTAGTTACAAGTAGGCTTACACTAAGACTGCAATGAAGTTACTGGGAAAATTCCCTAGTCACCCACTCTGGCACCTGTTTGGATTCACTGAAGGAGAATTTAGCATGGCCAATCCACCTAGCAGCACATCTTTTAGACTGTGGGAGGAAACTGGAGTACCTGGAGGAAACCCACACAGACATGGGGAGAATGTGCAGACTCCACACAGACAGTGAGCCAAGCTGAAAATTGAAATTGGGCCCTGGTGCTGTGAAGCAGTGCTTAAGATGCACAATAAAAATTTTTACAACTTTTCACAACTGATTGTACTGTCCCAGGATCTGCAGAAATTTTTGGAGTGTTATGAAACATTATTCAAACAGGCCCAATGCATGATGGCCAGATTACAAACGGATCCATAAATAAACAAACAATGTATCTGCTAATGGTAGCTCAGAGATGGTTGTCAAGCTTTCTGTTTGATCTGCAAACTACAATCTAGAAATGTAATTATGGCTATTTTCCAGCACACCAGATGGGAGTTGAATAGTGAGAACCAAACCCCACATCCCCTCAATAGTTGGCCTTAATTCCATCAAACCACAAGCTCTGGAGATTGGCAGGAAGTTGGTCTATTCATGATTGAGCAGTTGAGGGTAACGCAATCTTGCAGTGGATTCCTTAAACATTCGGTCACTCATTTGCATGTGTAAAGGACTGGGGCTCCGTTTTGGGCGTAGACCATTATATATCTAATTTTTGTGCCTTTCACAAATATGGTGATTATCCGAACTATGGGCTCATAAAAGCATGTGCTTCCTGTCTGCTATATTGAAAGATTAAAAAGGCCAGGAAACACTAACTGTATGACTGAGTTTCATGCTGGTATATTTATTAACACACTACAGAACATTTAATTTTCTACAGAACATATTTTGATAAGCAGGTACACTGCAGTAGAAAACGACCACTCATTTGTTTACAATTTTGTAATATACATGACATACAAAAATTAACATTTTTGTTTAACTTATCATAGTAGATATATTAGTGACAACCCATAAAAATATCTTGTTGAATGCCAAGTGTCAGCTATAAATACAAATACTTGCTTAGATTATGGCAAGCAATAGGCATTGTGCAGCTGCTGCTGATAACTTAGGGGTGACCTACCTGTAAAGCATTATGTGTGAAAACAGACACTTACTGGAACTAAGCCATTATTTTCACGCAGGCACGCAGTCTGAAGTTCTGATTTGAGAGCTGCAATGTGTTTTTGATGTGAAGTGATCTCTGTTTCCAGAGCAGTAACCCTGGAGCTAGCCAGCTGGTAAATGTCCATGAAAGTCTGGGTTAAATTCTAGCAAAACAGAGCAAACATAAAAGACAAAAGGTAATTATCAACAATGACTAAGCTTATACAGAAATATTTCACAAAGCGTTTGATACAGCACGTTTTTACTTTTTCATTGAAATGACAGGTTTGGAAAAACAATTCTATCGCTGGTCGCAAGTCTTAAACAATACTGCTTCGCTAATACACTTCATATTGATTATATCACAGTTCTTATAAGCAAAACACTCTGTTTATTGAGGTGTGTGCTTATGGTGTTCAACACATAATGTAGCATAAAGTGTAGAAATGTCAAGTGTCAAAATCCTGTAACCTTTTGACAGAGCAACCGTTACAACCGACAACCTTATAATGAGACTGAAGTGCATAGTCTATCCAACCATTTTAATATAGTGCCTTATCCTATCTGTGAGCCACATATCAAAATAATTTTTCCCAACATCACTTATGAAGCTTGGTAAATTATTAGTTTTAAAGTGGCATACAACTCTCAGGGCGAGTCTGACTGTACCACATAAGAAAAACAGGAAATAAAATTCTGTTTATGTGTATTATGGAGAACTGCTGTCCCAACTGTATACTATTGATCAGGCAAGATAATAAAGTTAACTGCAGAAGCGAGTCAAAATGGTACTGTAGCGCTGGTAACTTTATATCCACTCATTACTATAATACAGCTGGGATTAATGGAGTTCTTCATAACAGGTAAACTATATTTCGCTCTTCTAAGAATTGTTTTCCCTTTGGAACTTATCTACTTCCCAAAGTGTAACAGCAAAAATTATTTTCCAAAGCTTGCTAAGTACAGAAGAGACTTTAACATACCCCCTGACTGTGCTAATTAGAGGTTGCTTCATGTTTGGTGCTTCTGCAATTGAAATCATGTACTATCACCCGAGGTAAAATTAATTCATACTAAGTGTATGTTGAATAACCACACATTCGGCGTACTTTTGGAATATACAGTTAGGGTCATTAAAAGAGAGAATGTTTGTACAACTTTAAGCTGAGAACACAAGTGGATTTAATGATTAAACCACAGAACAGAAATTTCTCAAGTGCAAAATGTTATTTTGTCCAATATTAGTATAAGATTTATACGTTAAACCATGAATGATGGAAAATGAAGCACTGCAATCAATCACAGAAAGACAGTCTTTTCAGCTTTTTTTGAAAGACAAAGAGGGGAATTTTCCCCTCCTGCCCATCACAGGATTTACAGCAGGTTTGGGAGGGGGAGGGGCTGGGCGCGCGGCAGCAACCATGCAAAGATCTGTTAACCTGGAGCACGATATTCAGGTTTTGAGGCAAGTGCGGCCGGAGAACCCCGCCCAGAATGTATGACCAAATTAACAAATAGCTTGTGTCCAAGAACAAATTGTTTAACAGAATAATATGTCTAAACAATTTTGCATTCACTGATCAAATACATTATAAATGCACGTAATAGAAAGTAATACTATCCAAATGCAGATCTTACTGAATAAACTAAGCAATGAGAATCTTCCATAGTTGTCCCTCTACCACCTTCATTTTCCATAGCTGCTCCTCAGTCCCTGTAATAGCTGCTTGGATGGTAACTGCAACCTTTCATAGCTTCCTTCTCACACGCATACATCATCAGTACTCAGTGACCAGACCAAACAATGTACCATCATAGATTGAGACTCTCTCTGGACTAAGTTACAAGGCACCTCTGAAAGAGCCAAGTACTGAAACTCCTGTTGGAGCATACCAACAAAATAAATTACAGAATGAAGAAGCTCAGAAGACCATTTGAGTCCTTGTGCTTGTTCTAGCTCTTTGATAAAATTATTGAAATAATCCCTCTCCCAGCTTTGTGCCAGAGCCCTATAATTTTTTTTCCCTTTCAAGTACTTATCCAATTCTCTTCTCTCTATTGAATGTGTTGCTACAGCTACCCTTATAGGCTGTGCATTCCAGAACAAAACAACTTGCTGTGTAAGAATGCTCCCATCACATAACCCTTGCTTCTTTTATCAATCAATTTCATTCTACATCTTTAGATTACCAACCCTCCTGCCTCTGAAAACAGTGTCACCTAATGTTACCTGAGTTCTCAAATTGCTTAATGATTTTGAATATCTCTTTTAAATCTCCCCCTAATCGCGCTGTTCCAAGCATCAGTTCTGTTCTAGTAAAATGCTTTTGCCCCCTTCCTAAGGTCTTGACATCCTTTCTAAAAAGTGATGCCCAGAATTTAATGTAATATTTCAGCTGGGGCCAAATGAGTATTTAATAACATAACTTAATTGTTTTTGTACTCCGTTCCTCCATTAATAAAGTCCAAAATTTTCACTATACTTCATAAGGAGGTGAGATGGGGTAAACTAGCCCTCTCTATGCTACTTCCTTGGTTAGTTAAAACAAAAGCTTAAGTTTCTTTTTCACAAGAATTTGCCTTTTCTGAACACAAATCTATTTAAATTTATTCTATGCAGTGAGTAATAGAAGAGAATCAAACAACGTTTTCTGGAATTAAAGAGCATATTTATTAATCACCAAACCCAAGAAACAAAATCATAAAGTCTCTCTCTCACACACACACACACACACACACACACACGGACATCAGAAATAAGGGATGTGGGCTTTGCTGCAAGGCGATGAATCATTGTCCATCCCTAATTGCCCTTGAGAAGGTGATGGCAAGCTGTCTTCTTGAATCGCTGTAGAACATGTGGCGTAGGTACACCCACCATGCTCTTAGGAATGGATTTCCAAGAATTTAACATAGTATCAGTGAAAGAACAGCCATATATTTCCAAGTCAGAAATGGTAACTGACTTAGAGGAGAACCTGCAGGTGGCGATGTGTCCAAGTATCTGCTGCTCTTGTCCTTCGAAATGATAGTGGTCATGGGTTTAGAAGGTGCTGTCTAATGAGCCTTGGTGAGTTTCTGCAATGCATCTTGTAGATGAGGCAAATTGCTGTTATTGTAATAGTGGTGGAAAGAGTCAATGTTTGTGGAAGAGCTAACAATCAAGTGAGGCTGCTTTGTCCTGGAAGGTATTGAGCTTTTTGTGTGTTGTTGGAGTGCACTCATCCAGGCAAGAGGGAATTATTCCATCATGCTCCGATTTGTGCCTTTGTGAACAGATTTTGGGAAGTGAAAGTGAGCTACTCTCCACAGAATTCCTAGCTCAAGAGCTGCTGTTATAGCCCCAGTATTTATATGGTTACCCCAGTTCAGTTTCTGGTCAATAATAACTCCCAGGACATTGTTTGTAAGGGATTCAGCAATTGCAATGTCATTGAATGTCAAGGGGTGATGGTTCAATTCTCTCTTATTGGAGATGGTTATTACCTGGCACTTGTGTCACACAAATATTAGTCAATACCCTTGTTTGCTTTTTCACCTTCAGTTTAGAAGGTGTATTTGCATTTTAAGTTGCTTATTCTGTCTCAGATCAAATTACAAAATTTCCAGTCAGTTGAAAGTTGGAAACTTATATTTTCAAGTATAAAAGGGTATAGCCTCATGACAATTCTTCCTTTTCAACTTGTTCTGTCACATTCAGAGATTTCTGTATATACATTCCCATGTCTCTCTCTGTTCTTGCATCCGCTTTAACATCAGACCATTCAGTTTACATTGCCACTCCCTGTTCTTCCTTTCAAAAATATAATCACTTTACAGTTTTCTATGTTAAATTCTACTTGGCTGTCTTTGCCCATGTCCCCAGTCTGTTGTTGTCTCCAAGTCTGTTCCAAAGCTTCTACTTATTTACTGAGTTTTGTGTCATTTGTGGACTTTAAAATTATGCTAGCGTATCCAATCCAGGTCACGAATATCTCAAAAACAATGCTCCTAGTACTGACCTCCGAGAAACATCACCATATACATCCATTCAAACTCAAAATAGAATTATTCACTGCTAGTCTCTGCTTTTTGTTCCCTAGCCAATTTTGTATCTATGCTATCGCTGTCCCTTTAATCCCACGAGCTTTAACATGTGTACATAGAAGCTCTAGCTTGCTACACTGCTGGAGTAGGGTTCATACAATTATGCTGACAACGTGGGTTGGACCACATAGCTCAGAGGGTCAGTCATCAATCCCTCATTCTCAAGCAGCTGTGTCATATTTGATTGCTTCATAATGAAAACATAATTCACACTCCCCCACCATGCCAAAAGTCTTACACAGAAAAGCCTGATTTACGTATGCAAGAGTGGACTCTTGTTTGTATGCTCACAGAGTAATTGACCTTCTTGTTTAGATTTGCCAAAGTCTGCTGTTGATAGGCACACAGATTGTTCACTGCGGTGGATTCTCTGTACACCATCTCATGAAAAACAGCAATGTGGAACTGCTTCTACACAGATAACTATTGTTGCTGAATATTGCTGCGTCGCCACTTAAATGGCAGTGAATCAGGACATAAGGCATCACTCACTTGTTTAACAGAGTTCTACAGGAAAGCAGATAATTCCCGTAGATGATTTGAGATCTATGTAATCTAAAGATTGGGAGCAACAATAACCTTTAATGTCTCTGATAGATGAATTCTGATGGTCATCTACTCCTGCAGGTCTTTTTAGACCTCACTACACCTCTCACCACAGCTTTATTTCAAACTGGCTACGTGACTGATAATGAGAGAATGGAACCCATGTCTTGTTTACTGTTCACAGTTTTCAAATCCCTCTGACTTCTCAGTCTACACTCTGCTCAAGGATACAGATGAAGCTGTATGTCCTTGTTTTGCAATTCAGTAATTTGGCTTTCTTTGGCTATATAAGTGGCAGAAAACTGGAGAGAGTGGGAGACAAACAAATATTGATACCAGATGATGTGCACAAGGCACAGTTAGCTTATACTGTAGCAGGTTCAAGCTCAAAGGAAGTCACGCAAATGATTCCTGGGTGGTATCTGATGCGTGGTGGCTACTAATGGCTGTGGCTGTCTGGATACAAATTGTGATTGGTTGGCTGATGAGGCCCCTCTATTGCTAGCTAGGTAGTTTAATTCAGCTGTTAACTGAATAAAGTCAATGCAGCAGCAAGGGTGTGCTTTGTACACTTTAATTTTACAGTGTGTTTTTGTACACCATAGAGCTGTAAATACTTCATAAGATACTTCTATAAATATAAATAATTGTAATTTGGCATCAGTGATCAATCATTTGTGTTTGCTCTCACATGTATTAAAAATAATTTTCTGTGTGAAGTATAGTACCTTGTAAAATGAGCCATTACTGGTAGCCCAGTAGCCAATGGCCACTGCACTCCGGTTCTCGAGTGAAAACTTCAGTACAGTAGTTATCTTGTTCAAGGTTGCAATCATACTTCAAAATTTTTCCCTTATTTGTGATCAAAGACACTAGTTCTCACCTCGAGTAAAATGTACTCACTTTTTGATTGTCATTCCCAGATGAATAATTTTGCATGAGCTTTTTTATGATTGACCTTTAACAAGAATTTAACAAGATAAATTGGCCTTTTGACTTGTGCTGTTTAATTCATTTTTGGAAAGGAAGTGCATTCAGAGTCCAGATGACCATGGAAATTAGTGCTTTCCATTGACATTTCACCACTTTGTACTGGTTCTTGCTAAAATTACTGAAGGCAGCAATCTTTGGTCCACTAACTGTAAAAGTGACATTTACTGCAAAATAATGTTATTTAAATCTGCTGTAATTGTTCTGAGCTGCAATTGTTCAAATTAATTCATTTTTGAAACCTGATTACATTCACCTGTAGGTCCATTTTTTGTAATACAATAAAGAGAATTATCAATATCAAAACCAGATAAGAAAAAAGACCTGTTAAAAGGAAGTAGATGTTTTATTTATATTTGTTACAACAGTTTGCTCAGAGGTCAACATATGGTACCTCCTGACTCCAGAGGGATGTTTTAAAGTAAGAAACATAGAAAGTGAGAAATTCAAGGAAGCACACATGCTGTCCTTTGAAACATTTAAAATTATTTCACAATTCAGAACAATAGATTTCTCTTTCAATTGTTACTCAATGCCACTTACGCAGTGCAGATGAGTAGACATTTTTACTTGCTAGGAATACTGTTTGACACAAGCATCAACTCTGTAACCAAGGGACAAGGAATGGAGAGGAAAGGTGAACTAGTTTACATTCAATACAGATGGTAGCGAATATATGGAAGTAACTCCGCAGGGAGCGAGATGATATTCAAGAGCGAAAGGTAGAGTTCCCTTTCGTGGAAGAAATGATATAAAAAGCACGTGTGCAGGCAGCGGTTAGGCTTTGTGCGGGCAACCATTACAGTTTGAGAGGGCAATGATGAGTAAATTCATATCTGAAAAATTTCATCTAGTATGTCAAAATGTTCTGGAGGAGAGCGGACATCTTAGTCATTCCACAAAACCAAGGCCTGCATGATAGGAGTCTGTAAATGGATGTGAGGCCAGTCTGATGTGCAACTGTAAATGGGTGTGAGGCCAGTCTGATGTGGAACTGTTAACTAGTGAGCAGTACAATATCCTGATACAGGTAGGAGAATGCAATTCTGGACCAATGCCCAGATGCAATTTTCAAACATGAGTGCTCAAGCATCACATCCTTTCCATTCATATCAGGCAGCAAGCAGGCTAATCAGTGGGTCTTAGGAACACAACTGGAAGTTGCTGAAAAAAAACTTAGGAATCTTCCTTGTTGCTTTATTGTGGGGGCCCAGGAGAAGCAGGCCCCAAAAAAATTCCACTTCTTAGAATTAGCCTGCTGGCATTGGTCATGTACTCAAGAACCCAGCAGCATCTTGACTTCAGAACGGTTAGGCACAATGCCAACAAATGGACAAGCAGTGTCTCTCAGCCTTGTCCCCCACCCTGCAATGGAAGACTTCAAATCAGCCTCATCATTCACAGTAGTCTTTTCATCCCTATGTCTAGAAATACTGATGAGAATTTCAACAAATACTTTTGTCACTGAGTGGTGTTTATCTAATATGATCTGTGACTTGATAATAATATATGTTCATTCCAATGCAAAACCAATGGAAAACAAGCTTTGACATTAAGAAGCTTTGATAAAAAGGAAGACCAGTGGGTATGAATGTACTCCTATAATTTCCAGATTATTAATTTTACAAGTGGCCATATGATTAAACAAAGTAGATATTTCATATCCTTGATTATATGATTGTTAAGGCAATTTCATGTCATTATTTAACACATTTTTGCGATTACCTATCTCTCCACTGGGATTATAGTTTTACGGTTGATTTTAAATGTTTTCAAATGTTCAACCAGTACTTTATTGAGATTTGGCTTTAATAGTAGTTGATCCTAATTGAAAATTGTTAATAGTTGATTAAACATATACAATTCAAACGTAGTGATCCTTGAGTAGTGTGTTTTGTTAAACCAAGCACCTAGTGTAATTGGTATAAGTTTGCAGGATATCATCATTTTTCAAACTAACATTAACTAACTTATACAGCTGTGTAAATTTCCTGTCTCAATGGACAATCAGAGAATTCTCAAAAAGCAAATAACCTGTTCATTAACTATTTAAAACATGCAGCAAAGTGATACGGTAATAATATGTATATCTTATTTTTTTCTCTCCCAATATTTTTCTTCCCAATTTGGTGTTATAAAATTATATGGAATACACTATGTGCCACAGACACATTTATATTAAGGACCTTTGTTTCAGCATTCAGAAATATTATATTCCAGCTTGATAACAGTGGTAGTTTTCATATTCATGGCAGCATTTCCAGTAACTGCTTTTGCTTAAATTACCATGCAGAATAGGGCAAATCAGGGTCAGTTTATGTCAGCTACTTCAATCTGGGGAACTTCATCAGCCTTTGTTTCAAGGCATTATGCAAAGAAAACTGACATTAAGGGAGGTTTAACTGACAGCAAATGAAATCAATCAGCGAATCACTAAGCCATAATAAACAATCAACTCCCGAGTTTGAGATTAACTCTGTGCACTGTGGCGGACTCTAACCTGGAATGAAACAACCTCCAGCCCATCCTTCAGTCCCTTCGCTTCAAAGGTCTCCAGGTGCAACTTGGGTAGCTGCAGGGTGAAGTCATTTTTTGCTGTCACAGACCATGACAGTGAGATCTGATCTCTGACCTGAGGAAGAGAAAACAGCATCAATGGTAATTCCCCTTCAGACACATTAACTAGGATGAACTAGGTCCCCTTGAGCCTGCTGAGTGGACTTGCATTGATCGCTAGGCCTGAAATCCATGAATAAATTTAAGACTAATTGATTTTTTGTTGCAAATAAATCAGTAATTCAGAACAGCTACTGAGAATTTTAAAAAGATAGTGGAGTATTATCTGATTGAATTTTTTTTTAAAGTTGCCAGGAGTCCTTCGCAAGTCACTAGAATACTTTCCTTAAAGCCTTGAGCAGTTAAATTCTTATGTCCAAGTCTACAACAAGCTTTTCAAAGCTCTGTGGTTAAGCAGTCTCTAGGCCATGTCCTTGCATTTAAAAATCTTGCACAGTAAAACATTAAAAGACAAGTGCAAGTTATATACATGTAGTAGCTGGTTTTGATCTTGAAGCATAAAAGAAATGAGCTGTTTGTATCACACTGCCACCCTGTGGAAAAGGACACTTTTTCACTAAGTTATGGTATTAGACAAAGCAATGCTGGAGAAGTCTTACTAATGTTAAAACATTTTAGAAAGAGGCAGTAATGTTAACTGTAAATGCATTGAAGTCACCATTTGTTGCTTTTCCCATTTCCAAACACAAATATGCAGACTAGAAATTGGATATAAATGAGACCTGGCTAATCTGTATGCAAAGTAATTGATTTAATAAAATCATCGTAATTTGCAGTTCGGAATTAGTCCAACGTGGAAAGAAAGTACCTCTAACAATTATTATTTTGCAAGAAGATTGAAACATACACTTTCCTGTTTATTTTACTGGAGATATCCAATAGAAGTGGGTGTTTTCTACTAAAATACAAATGAAAAATAGTCAATGGTACTGTACTGTTGATGTTAGTGGCCAGTGGATAAGCTGGCATGAATTAGTGATGTTCACAGCTATTGCAGCACTTAGCTTTAACTCACATCAAAATTAATTTTGCTGTGTATTATTCAACAGAATCACAGACTTTTTATTCATCACTGCTTTTTTACAAAAATTCTTTAATGTTGCACTTCTAAGAACACATTTCTATTTTCCTTCTGCACTAAAAGCTTTAGGTACATTCAAGCTAATAAGATGCTTTCAAAAGAATTACCATTGCATTACACCATTATGTAGAATTATTAATTCTACTGTTAAATGTCAGCAGTAAAAAAAAAAGCAGAAAATCAGAAAAACGTGATAGATTATAATAGTTGTATGATTCCAGAGAAAGTGAATGGTATTACAGACATCTTAAAGAAAGTGGACACCATTATATATTACAAATGTGAACATCTCAAATGTACAATTATCTTTGCGTCATTTGAAAACGTACAGTGTGAATGTGTACACAAAATGCAAGAATCTGTTAAAGGGAATTTTTCCAGCCAGAATTTACTGCTGAAAAAACAATTTGAATCCAAGTAAATGCTGTGAGCTGTTGTATAAGAATATCAAGAATTCTGGTTGACCGTAAATTAGATGAACAAATTCACAAGTGCAGAACGTATGCTGTGAGATCTTACTATTCTTGCAGCATAAAAAAGTGAGGATCTGTGAAGAAATGCAACTTTGCAGCATATAATCGAGGTACTACAGATCTCACTATGCTCATTAACATATTATTATGTTTTGTGCTATGTGGCAGCATGGTCAGTGTGGTCCCTAGTTTTATTTTTATTCTTAAATCAATACATGTAGCTTATTCTGCACAATACTAATACTTTGGCGCAGTATAAAACCATGCCTCTTGGAAGTTACTGAAAAGCCTAAGACCTAAATTAAAACCGGATCAGTGAACTGATGGGTCAAAAACTTCCAATCGTCCTTCTGAGTTCTTTCCTGTGTTCCTCACTTACATTACACATATGTAATTCTGGCATGACCAAAGAGAGATGTATTTAAATAAAAAGACAGACTAACTGTGTGTCACATGTGAACATTATTTTTCCAAAACACGACATGAAATGTTGCTTTTAGCCTAATACCCAACAGCAATAAATTTCAACAGCTGTTAACTTCTCTGTCCAACTGCTGATTTTAGGTACATGAAAATTAGTATTCAAACTATTTCCCTATCATATCATACTTCCTACAAAAAAAAGCTTAAAATAATTCTACACTAAATATTTATATCCCAATAAGAAAGCATAATGCTTCCCACTTTCTAGGTCACAAAAACATACAAATATGTGTTTATATGCTATATTGTCTTTGAACATTCCAAAAACCATCAAACTTGGTCCTTTAATTGTGATGCTAAATCATTTCATCATTGCCAAAAATGAGAAGTTTGCAATATTCCAGCATTCCTTTATTCCAAATAGCCACAAAATAGAGAATAACTTATGCGTAATATTGGACATGATGCTTGTTCAAAAACTCGTTATCAAAAAATAACGCTTCTCAATAACAATGCAATAATATGAGATAATCAATGTAAGCTCATAAATAATGACAAAATGTTTAGCTGCTGAAATTATATTTACTATTCAGCGTTATACTTGATTTAAAAAAGTTATTTTGTAAAATAGTTTTTTTAAATAATAAAATGTACAGGCATAAGTGCATACTCAAATACTTGAATGAATAGTTAATAAGAAAGAGATGCAATTAAAGGTTGGAAATTTCATTCGAAGTAAGTATTTTTGTACAAAGAAATAACACTTTAAAAAAAACACATTCTGTCAAATGCTGCAGGGTATGCAAGCTTGAAGTTTCTTTCCTTTCTAGGCTGTTCCCTGCACACAAATACATTTTCAGTCATCTAGAGTAATGGAGCAAAAATCTAAAGTGTCAATGTGGACCTTAAACTCAGTGTGGATTCCCAATCTTAAAGTAGCCTGAGTTTGAAGATGCAGGTTTTTATTGGGATTATGATTCATTTAGCCTCAAGACAATGTATTTTAATATACTTTCAAAATATGGTGAATTAATTTAGGAGTTAATATTATACTAAACATTATATGGTAGAATTTTGATTTTGTTTCTCATTTTCTCCAGCTGTGATCAATTTTTAAATTACCAAGAGGAAGACATAGAAATTATATTCTAATAAAGAGGCTCCATTTTAAATATAATGTGCTAGTTAATTCAGATATCAGCACTGCAGAAACTGCTAGCACAAAAAACGAGCAAGAGTTTTTCAAATCTAACGCAATGTTACTTCTCACATGTTTTGTTCTCTAGCCCAGACTTTACAAAACTAATTTACTAACAACCACCAATACTAAAACCTTTTTCACCTCTATTTCAAGTGTCTCATTTTCTGGTACAGAGGATGCCAGCTTGCAGATGTATCCCATTGGGTCAAAATGGAAGAAAAGCTGCCAGCTAGATTGTGACAAATCTGAAATCTCAAATCAGAATTGAATATGGTTCTTGTATTGCCCATTAGCCTCCTTGTTTTAATTATTGTAACTTTGGAGGCAATTTTGAATTTAACAGTGAAGGAGAATACTTTGGAAAGAGCACACTATACGAGTTGCCTTCCTTTACCCTGATCATCTCTGTGCTTGTCTCATTGTAGGTTAGTATGCTATGCCCATTTTACACATAAATAATAGGGGAGCACACATATCAGTTTTTAATTCTTTCCTGTGCACTTGTGCAAATGGAAATTTTTCATGACAGTTTATATAAGGAAATATTGTAAACAGAATTAAGTTGCCTTTGGTGCTAGAGCTGGTGAATTTGTTATTGTGTTCCACAACCTCTTTCAAATGCTGTCCTTCTGCTTTACCCAATGCACTGCTGGTAAAGATGTATTAAGGCACTTCGTACTACAGGGCAATGAGGGCAGATGGTGGGGGTGGAAAAGATAGCTATCGCAATTTGCTGCTGCTGCTGACCATTACTTAACTGTGCAATTCTAAAATCCAAATTTGGAAAGTAAAGGAATCGCTGTCTAAAAAATAATTTCTGAGAAGATACTACAAAAAAGTCAGCATTTCCTTTTTTTTCCATCATGCCTCCTTCTTATTCCAGAGCTTTAACTTTAGGAATCGGGATTTCATATTTCCCCTGTTATTCGAGTACCAGCAGTTATCTTGGCTGAACATCTATGTACAAGATAGAAACACTGTGATGCAATTTTTATGGAAATGGTTAGGTCTTAAGTGAACTAATTTTCCAGGCTTTGGGCTGGACACGAGGCGCTTGTGGATGTAGGAGAGCACATCCCTTAGGAGGTTTTCGGACCTGCGTGCATACAAATTTTTTGCTGGTAACAATTATCACAAAAATGAACGTGTTCAACAAGGGTCTACTCATCTCTAGCTCTGTAGTAAATGTGTAATTAAATATTAAAATACTTCTGAAAAATCTTTCTTTAGCCTTTTTACAGAAATTCAGGCTGATAAAAGGAAAAACTCAAGTGAATTAAAGTGCTCAGATTTTATCAACATCAAACCACAAGTGATTTCTTTTGCCGTCTCCATCTCACAGCTACAGTCAATAGATCTAAATATTTTACTGCACCCTGGCCAATTTATTGTTTGATGTTTAAAAACTCACCAAAAATCAAAGAAAATTCATTAAATCAGAGCCCTCCAATGAGTTGCTATCATCTTTGAAAGTTGAGTTTAACTGCAATATTGATAATTCTCTTTTTTCTGTGACAACAGCCACTAGGGAAATGTTTGGTGTCAGAATACAAAAGAAGATTGCCAATAACAGCGGGGAACAATGTACATATGACACCAAAGACCAAACAGTGTGGTATACTACACTGTCTTTCTGTCAATAATATCTGATTTACTACTCCTCTCTTGCTCTGCTTGCTGACCTCCTCCAAGCAAAGTAGATGTTATCCTTTTTCTCCTTTTCTACATTAAAGGATATATATTTGAACAGGCTTTGCATTAAAATGCATTTACTGGAGAAAGTTGTGCTTTGCTGGGAAAAAAAAAGCATTCATAAAACTTACTAAAGACTTCATTTCTGCTAGCCTGAAAAAACTGTATTTATTTAGCATGTTAATGTAACGAATGCTATCAATAATGAACTTATGTGACTGAATATTTCAGTCACAAAATCCTTTTCAGGTCAGTGAATATTTACGTTTCAAATCCAAACAAAATGCCAGTTTGTACAATAGAAGCTGTTGCCAATGTCAGCAGTTACGGCAAGTACATTTCACTGCAGGATCTTCAATCAACATTTTTGAAGTACTTTTAAAGTCATTAAGTGAAAAGGTTGTTTTCTGAGTTTGAACTATTTTAGTCAAAAATAAATATCATCAGCATGATTTTATAATTTTACTAAAATTATATGAAGTATTTTGAATGATATGACAATTCTGAAAGGGCTGAAGCCACCTTTACATCATCACTACTATTAGAACACATTCTGAGCTTATATTATTGTGGGCTGAAGTCATTGGTTGGAATTCTCCAGTCTCACATGTCACCCTGCCAGCAAGAACGGAGAATTCAGCACTTGGCCAAATCTCCCTTCACAGCAGCAGGACTGGACAATTCCAGTCATAGTGTGGTCAGAGAATCTGACTCATTATATTCTTTAAAACTGCTACTGTAAACAGGCCACATTGTGTAGAACCATGGAACATCACTGCAAGTGCAAGGAAAACCTTGGTAACTCATTTGCAATTTTGTCATTTCTGTGTTATACACTCTTCTTCACTGAAAAGATGAAAATGTTATCTAATGTGTCACTACATCTCTAGCTTGATCACAAAAGAAATTAACAAAAATCTTTACAACTGTTAAGATGTATTATTTACTTTATTATAGGGCAACTATAAAAAATTTTACTTGATCAATTAGCTTCAATTTGCAAATAACATACATTAAAGCGTGAAAAGTATAAAAAACCGTGGAACATTTCTTAATTATAGCACTATTATAAACAGTGAATATTTTAATAATTCTGCAGTTTAGCCACTAAAGCCTTTTAAACAGTTTAGAGGCAGAAAATATTTTAGTTTACAAACTAAACAGAACCTTTAACTGTAATAGGAAGAATGTTGCTAAATATTCTAGAGTTAAATATAGACTTGACTGACTGATATATAATCAATTATTACTACAAATATAAAACTGCAGCAACTATAACAGATAAATTCTATTGTGGAATATGATAAAAATAGGGATTATTTTAGGTGGTTGTTAATTGTCTGAGATGCTGTGATCTTTGTGCAATGTTAGTTTAGCTTAGAAATCTCTGGATTGTTTACCGGTGTTAATGAAGGTACAATACTAATAATCAAATAAGGGTAGTGTGTGACTTGCAACTGAACCAAAGGTAATCATGTTCCCATGATATTGCTATCCTTGGTGGTAAGGGTCATGGAGCAGCAAAATGCTGATGGAATAAACTTGATTTATAATCAAAACCAAAATCTAAAAAAACTTTACATTTGGAAACAGGAGACTGATATCCCATTTACCACACTGGTTTTCCTGAAAACCAGATCTAGATGAACTAACCAGTGTCCTTGAATTCAAAATGGCTACCGCAGGATGGGAGATGCAGAAGTGCACTTTACCAGTCCATAAATAACCTATGGCTCAAGGCTAACCATTTTTTCCTCCCATCATCTCTCCATCCTGATTGCTGCTTCCTTCCAGGATGTATTTACTGGAGATCAAAAGAATGAGGGGATCTCATATAAATCTATAAAATTCTAACAGGAATAATCAGGTGTAGATGCAAGGAGAACTTTCCTGCTGGCAGGGCTGTTCAACGAGAGGTCATAGTCTGAGGAAATAGGGTGGACTGTTTAGGACAGGGAGGAGGAAATATTTCTTCACCCAGAGAGTGTTCAGCCTATGAATTTACTACCACAGTAAGTAGTTAAGGCCAAAACATTGTATGTTTTCAAGAAACAGTTAGAGGTAATGCTTGAGGCAAAGGGAATCAAAGGATATTTGAGGAAGGTGGGATCAGGCTAATGAATGATCAGCCATGATCATAATGAATGATGGAGCAGGCTCAAAGGACCAAAAGGCCTTTACCTGCTCCTATTTTTTACATTCCTGTGTTTCAATCGGCTCCTCTTCCAATTATCAAGACACAGCAGCCCACAACTCGTGGGTTTTATCAACTTGCTGGTCTAATGCACATGAGTCCTGAAGCCCAGTATTGGGTATGCCTTGAGCCTACCTGTTCAGGTGCACGAGGCTGCGTGGAATATTAAACACAATCGTGCTATCACTTTTGAGTTTGTTACAGAATTCTTACACCAGTTCAGTTTAGGTTTTCTTTGTGCAATTATTTTTTTTCCTCTTTGACCATTATTCTTGATCTTTCATCCTGGTAGTCTCCTCTGATTAAAGGACCCCAATTATCTATTCTAAACTTAAGGTAATAATGTATTTCAGAAAATGGGAATCTCCACTGACATTGAAGATACTATTCTTCATTCAACTCTCCATAGCAGCAAACAAAGCAATGCTCCTCAGCACGTTTTCCTTTATTCTTACAGATCTCTTGAATGAGCCTTGGCAAAACCTACCTTCTAAAGAAAGCCAGAGGGCAAATGTTAGTCAAACTTGGGATTTAAATTCCAGGACTCTAGCTTCTAGGCAGCCTCTCAATTAATTCTAATTTTCAGATATTACATGACTTGACTGACTGATATATAATCAATTATTACTACAAATATATGGGGGTCCTTAAAAGGAGTTCTAATGAGGTATTCAGCTGATCAAGGTTTGAATTTACCAGCCACTATAATGGCATTTCCACCACTAAAGAGAGGGAGGAAAGAAAAATAAAATAAATTACTCAAGCTAGGAGTGCTGTAATCCTCATGCTCCACATGGATTTAGCCTCAAAGTCTATACTACAAATGGGAACAGCTGCACATTTGCCCTGTAAGAATTCGCATGGAACAGCCCAAGGCCATGCTTATGATACCACATGGGAGTTCCTCCCACTCAACATATACACTGCTCAGCAATGTAGCTACTTGGTACTACATTGTTTACTGAGGCTTTACACAATTTAACACAAACAATTTAATATTGGGTAAATGGCAGACATGATCATAATACTAATGCAGCTGCCTGTTCGACAAATTACTAGAATAAAATTGGCATTCCGTTATTAAAAATTCATCCTTATTTTTGCAAATGTGGCCATCATTGCTTCAACAAAAATTACTAGATTATTTAATCAAACAAGTACATATTCCTTTACACTGCAATACAACCTAGCTTCTGTTCTTTAACAAAGTTTCTAAACTTTATTTTTACATAACAGGGACCTGTTCTTTTTCTCTGTTCTTCTAAATCAGTCTCGGTTGACTGATTTTCTCCCTATAATACCAAAAGCTATTCTTATTCCATAAAATGTAATTGTAGAGTTATGCAATTGTGAAGTATTACCCTTTGTCTCTGGTTTACATGCAAGTGTTAATCCTGTGGTCCTGGGTGGCACAATGGCACAGTGGTCAGCACTACTGCCTCACATTCATTTCCAACTTCAGGTCACTGACTGTGTGGAATCTGCACATTCTCCCAGTGTTCGCATGGGTATCCTTCGGGTGCTCTGGTTTCCTCCCACAGTGCAAAGATGTGCAGGTTAAGTGATTGGCCACGCTAAATAATTTCTCTCTAATTAGGGGGATTAGGAGTTACAAGAATTGAGCAGGAAGGAAGTGTGGACCTTGGTAAGATTGCTGCAGATTTGAGGAGCTGTATGACTTCCTTCTTAGGGATTCCATGATTCAGCTTCTATTAAACTCAGATAAAATTTTACAAGAGAATATAATTATTTACAATTAAATAGAAATATGAAGCATCTTAAATTTCATTATAAATGGCACAAGTTAATATTGGAAAACTGAAGTTTATGATGATGAGCTGGGCCATGCATTTTCTAAGAATATGATATTTTAATCATTTTTGTCCTGTTAAATTGCTAGATCCACAGCTTGTCAAGTGTGTATGAAACGTCCAGGTAAATGAAAATGTTATTAAATTCTGGCGATAATGAATTGTTCCTCACTACAGCTCTGCATTAAGTAGCCTTATTTGTACTTCAGACAAGAATATTAAAGTACAACAACTTATTCCATTAATATAACTTCTTTCATGTTGAAAGAAGCGTTCTATAGCAGTTTCCAGGAGTAGCTGACACAGTAACATCTTTAAGGGCTACAAATATTAATACCCTCAGCATTTCAATATTTACAATTCAGTTTGAATGCATTGTGGCAAAGGGTTGCAAATATTAATATCTTCTTGCTGTGTGACTAGTAGTAAAGACCGATGATGATATTTGTTTTATAAAAACAGTTTTTGCTTGACGGCTGAAACAATTATTAAAATAAAGCATTGATCAAAAAAAAACGTTTTCCATATGCAAAGTATAGGAATATAGTCATTCAGCCCACAGAACCTGCTCCCCATTCAATATGATCACAGCTGATCATGCTCTTTAATTCCTTTTCCCCCACATTCCTTTGTGTGATTAGTATTTAGAAGTCTGCCAATCTCTGCTTTAAACATTCGCAATAAGTGAGCTTCCATAGCCCTTTGGGGTCGAGAATTTCAAAGATTCACAACTGTCTGACTAAAAACAAAATCTCAGACCTAAGTGGCTTCCCCTTTATCTCGAAATTGTAAAGTCCCCCACGGCAAGTTGGTTAGAAAAATTAAAGTGCTTTGGATAGGAGTTAGGCAGAGCTTAAGGACTGGTTAACAGATAGAAAGTAGGAGCAAGCAGATCATTTTCACGTTGACAGGCTGTGACGAGTGGGGTACCACAAGAATCATTATAAGTATCCCCTGGCTGTAATCTCCCCAACCAGGTGTAATCTAACCAAGGTTTGAAACATTTAAGGCAAAAGTTTGCTACTCATATATTCAAATCCTCTTGCAATAACTGCTTGCATTACTTGCAGGTTAGCTTTCAGTGACTTATTTTGTATATTTACACTTTCAAATCTAAAACATAGAACATTACAGCACAGAACAGGCCCTTCGGCCCTCGATGTTGCGCCAACCAGTGGAACCAATCTAATGACCCTCTAACCTAAACTATTCCAATGTTATCCATATGCCTATCCACTGACCATTTGAACGCCCTTAAAGTTGACGAGTCCACAATTGCTGCAGGCAGAGCATCTCTCACCATTTAAAAAATACTCTGCACATCTGTTCCTCCCTACCCTCACATTTTTTCACATTATATTCCATCTGCCATGTTCTTGTCCACTCTGTTCAAATCCTCATGGAGCTGTTTTGCATCTTCCTCACAACACATTCTCACTAGATTTGTGTCATTCATGAATTTGGAAATACTATGTTTGTTCTCACACCCAAGTCATGTATATTGTGAACAGCTGGGATAAGATACTGATTCTTGTGGTACCCCACAAGTCACAGCTTGCCAATGTAAAAATGATCTGCCTCTCCTACATTCTGGTTTCTCCCTGTTAACCAGTCCTTAAGCTCTGCCTGACTCCCGTCCAAAGAGTTTTAATTTTTCTAACCAATCTGCCATGGGGGATGTTACTGAAAGCTTTCTGAAAATCCAAGTACACGACCCTCACCAACTCCCCTTTGTCAATTCTGTTGGTGAGATCCTCAAAAACCTACAACAGGTTCGTCAACCATAAATTTGCATTCATAAATCCATGTTGAATATGATATATCAGATACTTTTTATCTTCATCAGAGATTCCAGCATTTTTCCTACTACTGCTGCAAGACAGTTCTGTAATTCCCCGGTTTCTCTTTCGCTCTCTTCCTAAATATTGGTGTGAAATGACAGTGCTTGAGGGGAATGCCCTGATTGCCCCGGTACTTGTGAGAGGATTGGGAGATTCTCAGTGTCCAGAGGAGGGGTTGGGGATTTTTAGCACATACCGGAGCATCCTGATCTCTGTGAATCCTGCTGGCTTTATCAGGGCCTAACAACACCAGGTTTAAGTCCAACCGATTTATTTGATAGTAAACTCACACAAGCTTTCGAGGCTCTGCTCTTTGTCAGGTGAATGAGGTGTTCTGGTCTCAAACAGCACATATAACAGCACAAACAGTTTACAGATTACTGATTAGAATGTGAATCTTTACACCTAACCTGCTATTCAGGTCTTAAAGTGGTTGACAATGTGCGTGGACGGAGCACTGGGCACAGGTTAAAGAGATGTGTATTGTCTCCAGATAGCACAGCAAGTCAGGTTTTTTGCTAACCCAGGCAAGTCATGGGGGTTACAGATAGGGTGACATGAACCTAAGATCCCTGTTGAGACCATCCTCATGTGTGCAGAATTTGTGCTGTCTTTGACCTGTGCTCAGTGCGCATTGTCAACCACTTGAATAGCAGGTTAGGTGTAAAGATTCCCATTCTAATCAGTAATCTGCAAACAGTCTGTGCTGTTATATGTGCTGTTTGAGACCAGAACACCTCATTCACCTGCCGAAGAGCAGAGCCTTGAAAGCTTGTGTGAGTTTACTATCAAATAAATCAGTTGGATTTAAACCTGGTGTTGTCAGACTTCTTACTGTGTTCACCCCAGTCCAACGCCGGCATCCCTACATCATCTTTATCAGGGCCTGCCAGAGTGACAAACCACACCCCAGATTTTTTCTGTGCATGAGTGCTAGAAAATTTGGAATGACAACTCAGCTGTGCTTCCAGAGAGATACATGCCGGATTTCAGTCTGAACCTGACACACTGCCACATTTTGGAAAAATTTTCCCAATGTAAAATTCTATCAGATAAGTGGTCATCCCAAGGTTCGTTTACAACAAGATTATTAATTAACCCTTTCTTGTTACATAATATTACATCTAAAACAGCCTGTTCGCCAGTCGCTTCCTCAACTCACTGCTCTAGAAACTTGTCTTCCACAGCATTAATGCTCGTTAAATTTACCCAGTTGATATAAAGACTGAAGTCACCTGGGATTACTGTATTACCCATACTGTAAATTTTTCTAATCTGATTAATACTACATCCCACACTACCAAACTATTTGGTGGCTTGTAAACAACTCTTACCAATGTTTGCAGCCCCTTGCAATTTCTTAGCTCTACCCAGATTCGACATTTTGTTCTTCCAATCTGCTGCCTTTCTAAAGTACTGCTCCTATCCCTTATTAACAGCACAACACCATCCCATTTCTCTTTTTGCCTGCTCTTCAATAAAAGCCAAACATCCTCAAATATTCAGTTACAGTCTTTTTGTTAAGATATACCCAGTCACCTTGTACAGTTCAACATGACCCACAACTGGTATTAATGCTCAGAAATCTGAGGCCACCTCCCTCCAACATCAATTCTCCAGCCGCATGTTCAATCCTCCAATTCCTATGCTATCATATGACACTGGGAGCGATCCTGAAATTGTCACTTTTGAAATCCTGATTTTTAATTTCCTTCCCAACTCCCTGAAATCTACTTTCAGGATCTGATCCCTCTTCCTATCAATGACACTGGTACCAGTCTCGACCGTGCCCTCTGTTGTTCGTCTAACCCAGAAGAAAGCCCTGCAGCCATTCCTTGACACTGACACCAAGGAGCCAATATATCACCCTGGAGTCATGTTCCTAGCCACAATCATGCCCATCTGATTCCCTGACTATGGAATTGCCTATGGCCTAACCAATGTTTTATACAACTGTAAAATAATTTGCCGACTTTTATTCTCTATGCCCCAGCTGATGAAGGCAAGCATGCTATCTGTTTTCTTCACCATCTTTTTCACCTGTGCTACCATTGAAGGATCTTTAGACCTGTACTCCCAGATCTCTCTATGCTCCTGTAGCTTCCACCTGAATTGGATCTACCAAAATGCATCACCTCAAATTTGTTCAGATTAAATTCCATCTGCCATTTCTCTGTCCAATTTTCCAGCCTATCTATATCCTGCTATATTTCTGACAATCTTCATTCCTATCTGCAACTCCAGCAACCTTAGTATCATCTGCAAACTTACTAATCAGACCAGCTGTTTTCTTCCAAGTCATTTCTACACATTACAAACAGAGGTCCCAGCACTGATCTCTGTGGACCATCCCTAGTTACAGACCTCCATTCAAGAAAACACCCTTCCACCACTAGCTTCTGTCTTCCCATGGCCATGCCAGTTCTGAATCCATCTAGCTAGTTCACACAAGATTCATGAGATTTATTCTTTTGTACCAACCTACTTTGAGGGACCTTGTTAAATGCTTTACTAGATGACATCCAAACCCTTTCCTCGTCAATCATTTTTGTCACTTCCTCAAAAAATTCAAGCAAATTAGTGAATCATGACCTCCCTTATACAAAACCTGTCTGTCTGTCGCTAATAAGACCATTCAATTCCAAATGTGTATTGATTGTATTCCTAAGAATCTTCTCCAACAATTCTACTATCATAGACATCAAGCTCACTGACCTACAATTACCTGGCTTATCCTTGCTACCCTTCTTAAATAACGGAACAACAGTGTTTCCTTGTTGGCCACAGATAAGGTCCCAGACAAGGGAGGATAGCCAAGGATTTCTGTCAGAGGCCCAGCAATTTCCTCGCTTGTCTCCCTCAGTAATCTGGGATAGATTCTATCCAGCCCTGGGGATTTGTCTATCTTAATGCTTTTTAATACAACTTACACTTCCTCTCTCATAGAGTTTGCTCTAGAGTTTGTATACCACTCTGAGACGCCATCAATCAATGTATCCTTCTCCTTTGTGAATACCAATGCAAAATACTCATTAAGGACCTCGCCCACTTCCTTTGGTTCTATGCACAATTCCCCTCTTTTTCCTTGAGTGGACCAACTCTTTCTCTAAGCAACCCTCTTGTTCCTAATATATTATAAAATGCCTTGGGATTCTCTTTAATCCTGCCTGCCAAGCACATTTCGCGACTGCTTTTTGCTCTCCTAACTCCCCATTTGAGCTCTTTCCTACTTTCCCTGTACTCTTCAAGTGCTTTGTCTGTTTTTAATTGCCTAGACCTCAAGTAAGCATCCTTTCTTTTTCTGATTGGACTCAATTTCTCTGGTCATTTGTGGTTCCTGAATCCTGTCTTTGCTGTCCTTCCTTTTCACAGGCACATGCCTGTCTTGCACTGCGATTTAAAAGACTCCAGTGTGCCAGATGTGAATATTTCCTCAAACAGCCTCCAAATTCTACCTAATCTGCTTCAGTTAGCCTTTCCCCAGTTTAGTATCTTAACCCTATGACAACTCTTGTCCTTATCCATGAGTATGCAAAAGTTGACGGAATTGTGGTCACCTTTCGCTACATGTTTTTCCACTGCAGCTTTGGCTCATTCCCAAGTACCAGGTCCAGTATAGCTCCCTCTTTAGTCAGACTATTTATGTATTGTTCCAAAAAACCTTTCTGGACACAAATTCCTCACCATCTGCTAGTCAAAAGGAGAAAAATTAAAGTCTTCCCTTCCAACAACCCTATTATTTCTATTCCTGTCCAAAATTTGCTTATATATCCGTTCTTCAATTTCCCATGGGCTGTTGGGTAGTCTATAGTACACCCTCATTGTAGTGACTCTCCCCTTCCTGTTTCTTCAGAGACTCTCTGAAACCATGTCTTACCCAGGTCCTCTGCCTTGCAATATCCCCATGCATTTAGTATGGCTGATCAACCTAACCTACAAATCCCTGGAGGCTAAGCAGTAATTTAGCTTGGCCAAGCCCCCTAATTTGCACATCTCTGGACTTAGAATTTACAAATGATTAAACATCAGTGTAGAAGTTTGATATTTTTAAACAAAAACATGACAATCAGCGTCACTGAAAAATTAAGCCCATTTTAGGGAGGCAAAGACTGAAAGGGAACATGGCAAATATCTTTCATATATCGAGTAGTAGAAATGATACAGACACCAGCTTGAATGGTGAACATTAAACTCAAGGACATAAATGCAAAATTAGCAGTCTGGACAAATTAAGTCAATTGACTCCAATTGAAAAGGTGAGTACACATTTGAGGTCAGAATAGGACTGAAATAATTTGGTTAAATAGAGTTTAAAAAAATGATCCAATAC
Organism: Sphyrna mokarran; assembly: GCA_024679065.1. Classification (NCBI taxonomy): domain Eukaryota; kingdom Metazoa; phylum Chordata; class Chondrichthyes; order Carcharhiniformes; family Carcharhinidae; genus Sphyrna; species Sphyrna mokarran. The sequence goes on along the minus strand of JAGIQG010000006.1, from coordinate 129,300,529 downwards.
ATTCTGGATGTTACAATACTCCTGCAAACCTCATTGCATGTGGATCCTGGTCTACTGGGGCTAGAAAAATTGATGAAGCTGAATAATACAATTTGTAAGTTTAGGTAAATAGAGATTTGTTTAATTATCTTAGAAAGAGGGCAGGGCTTACAGAACCTCTCTCCATGAAATTAAAGAATTGGTTAAGTAAGTCCATGATAGAGTAAATCTGTGGCCTGAGCTGATTTGCTAACTAGATGCAGGATCAGCCACACTGTGTTACTGTCACTACATCATCAGGATTTGGCTGACTAGAACATGTAATCGCTATGGAGTTTAGATATTGAAGGCATTACAAGTTTACTCATCTTTAATCTTTATAAGTTGAAATAGAAAAACATTGTTAAATACGGTAGTAGCAAATTTTATCTTCATCCCCAAGACCGACTGCCATTACTGCACCCAACTCTTGGCAACAGACCCCGATTATATTGGCAACATGTTTTATATTACTACCCTACATTTCCAGGCATTCCTTAAATACTTCAAGTAGTTTTAAAAATGTCTTTAGTGAGATGGGGGTTGTCTGAATGTTGTAAAATTGAACCAAGACATTGTGTACTGTCCAGCTGTTGTGTAAAAGCACAGCTTTGATCCATCAAGGTTTTTACAATCTCTCTGCACTTAAAACATCCCAAGTTTAATTTGACTAGGTCAGAATGACATGAAGCGATGCAACTGATGACACACTGAACACTACAGCTGTTTGATGACAAACTGGTTTAAATATCTAACACCTGCACATCTTAAAATTGATTATCAGAAGAATGTCCATACATAATTTTGCCATATCTCCAAAATTGTTGGCCATGACATATTCTAATACGAAGTTGATTGTTACTTTGCCTCATCTGCCCTCGGTCATTGTGCTTTCAGTTCACTCTGCTACATAAAATTAGTGTTATAATTATACACAAAATAATGATATACTAAACTAGCTTGCCTTCTATTGTTTTATCCTCTGCCACAAACTCTGTTAATTTGCAGCTGATTTCATCCTCCATCCTGGCCATTCTCACTGGTTAACCAGAACATTCTTAACTTTGGCATAATATTGAATTCTGACCTCAACTTTGAAACCTAACTATATTGATTATTAAAATGACTTATTTCTGCCTCAAACGATGAAAATCTTATAACTCTGTCGTTTCCAGAAATAGATAATCAAACACTCTCCTTACTGACGTCCAAACCTCCTTCCTTCATAAACTGTGCAGTATTTTTAACCCCCCACCTGCTGCATACAAATCTCAATCATCCTCACTTCCAGTGGTTTTCAATGGTCCTCTCTCCTCAACTTTTTAAATCCCACCCTAGCCACACTCCACTATATTTCTGTTAGCTCACCCATCCTACAACCCCCCACAAGAACCTTTCTCATCCGATTCTGGCCTTCTCATCATCCCAGCTGATTATGGCCATCATTGATGGTGAAACATTTGGTTGCATTAGTCCTATTTCCTGAAATTGCTTCTTCAACCAGTTTCTCTCTCCTTCCACTTTGACAAATATTTTCCTTTTCAGCCAATCTTTCTACTTCAACTGGTAATCTGCATAATTCAATATTCATTCCCAATGCACACATGAGAAATGCTTTGAGATATTTCCTATATTAAAGGCCTACAACCAAGTCAAACTTATGATGTAAGGCTTTTGTTTTAAATTTTAAAGATCCCAGTGATAAGATCACTTTTTAGCTCAATGGAAGGTAATTTTTCAAGACTGGTTAATTTCAGAATCTGGGCTTTGTGGTTTTTTTCTTTGGAATTTTGCATTGTCTCAAAGTTCTGACATGCTTCGACTTCGAATTGCCTTTCTTTCTGTATAACCACATAATTAGCCTCACCTATAGTTCAGTTGGTTTACACTATTTTGTGTGCAAATAACAATTACTTCAGTCAGAAATTGATGGCTAGCATTTCGAAGTCCCTGGTTATGCTTTTTCAGGCAAAATTAACACTGACGTTATTGACGAAACCAGTTCAACAGCTCTGGGAAAATGCCACAGAAGCAATGTGCACAGGAAGTTGTATCCCACTGGATTTGGGGTGGGTGGTTAATTTTACTAATTTACATATGCTCCATGTAGATTGGCCTTGCACAGGGACTGTAATGAAGAGTGACATGCTGAGGACTTATACGATTGAAGGGCTTTACCAGCTAAAGCGAAATGGCTCCACATGCATGCATCTCTACTTTGTCAATTTGCCTATATCCATCACGTTCACATGAAACTGATCTGCTCAATTGTATCTGGAGGTCAACAAATAAGGAAGGCAATGCTTCTGTCTTTCTTTCTGTGATAACTTGTTCAATTCCTCAGTGGTACACTGAAGGTCTGACAAGCAATAACTGTTATCAAATAAAATTATTTTGGATTTCTGTATCATTCCAGGCTCAAAAGCTTATCCCTGGGGAAAGAAGCAGCAATGGCAATAAAGCATATAAGTGAGACTCAGGTGCCAATGACTACTTCAGTATTGTGTCTGGTGGTGAACTGTACACAGTATTGCTATCATTGAAAAAAACACTTGCTTTAGTTTCACAGGAAGAGGATGAAGCAGCCCTGGACTGCTTAATTTCTGCCTTAAGACTCTCTAGAGATGATAGCTAGCGTCATTTGGAAAAAAACTCATCCATTTAATAGAATATGTAATGCATCACAAAAGGAGAAAGAGCAAGTTAAAGGAGTCACTGATGAAGCTTTCACTTTTTAGTTCAAATGCAACTGGATCTTATCAGACTTCCAGAAGAAACATTTCCCTACACATCCCAAACTGATCTGAAATGTTGTCATTTGGAAAGCCTTAATATAAACCATTTGTCCATCTGATTACATTTAATTATTTTGTTTAAAAGGTTATGAATCTTTGGAATTCTCCACTCTGAAGGGTTAGGAATGTTCCACTTTTGAATACATTCAGAGATGGGGAAAAATAGATTTTTGACCCTTTAGGAAATCAAGAGATATGTGGAGTAGACAGGAAAGTGGAGTTTAAGTCCAAGATCAGCCATGATCGTATTGCTAGGTTGAGCAAGGTCGGGGAAGCTGCATGGTCTACTCCTGCTCCTATTTCTCATGTTCCTGTGCCATGAAAGGGTTAGTATTTCACAAGTGCCTGGATTATTTTAGTTTAATCTTGTAGAATGGGTGGTCACATGGGTGCTGGGATGCTGCAGGTACAAAAGAAATGATATGTTGGGAGTGTAGAGGTTCACTCAGAGTGGGCAGAGTCACAGCATTTAACAGCTGCTCGGAGTATTCAATAAATATTATTGTTCTAAGCTCTTGATCACCAGTCATTGCAACCCAATGCTTCTAAAACATGGCATCAAGAGTTTACAGAATGTAAACTCTTTGTCCTCTCGTGTTTGAAAAGAACACTGTAGACAACTGGGAGAAATTTGAAAAAAGGTGATGCAAGACTAGGCAGAGAAGCGGCAGATGGACTTCAACACGGATAAATGTGTAGTGGTTCATTTTGGCAAGAATAATGGAATGAAGGAGTACAATATCAAGGGTAGGAGTCTTAGCTGTGTTGAAGAGCAGAAGGATCTTGGGGTCTGGGTCCATAAGAGAAATAAATCGGCCTCGCAGATGGAGGATGTGGTCAAGAAAGCATATGGTGTACTGGCCTTCACTAATCGAGGAATTGAGTCAGGAGGTAATGATGCAGCTTTATAAGACCCTTGTCAGACCCCACTTGGAGTACTGTGCGCGGTTCTGGTCGCCTCACTATAGGAAGGATGTAGAGGCTATTGAGAGAGTTCAGAGGAGATTTACAAGGATGCTGCCTGGATTGGGAGGCAGGCCTTATGAAGGTAGGTTGAGGGAGCTGGGACTCTTCTCACTGGAGAGACGTAGGTTCAGAGGCGACCTGATAGAGGTTTATAAAATGTTGAGAGGAATAGATAGGGTGAATTCTCAGAGGCTATTTCCCCGAGCTGAAATGGTCACTATGAGAGGACACAGATTTAAGGTGCAGGGAAGCAAATACAGAGGAAATGTTAGGGGTAAGTTTTTCACTCAGAGGGTGGCGAGTGAATGGAATCGGCTGCCGTCGGACGTGGTAGAGGCGAACTCGCTGGGGTCTTTTAAAAGACTTCTGGATGACTATATGGGAATTAATGGGATTAGGGGTTATAGATAGGTCTGTGGATTGGTAGATATAATGTGATCAGCGCAACTCGTGGGCCGAAGAGCCTGTTTGTGCTGTAGTGTTCAATGTTCTATCTAGCGCGGAGTTGGCCTGTCAGACAAATCAAAGGTGCTACAGGTCTACACATCGTTAAATTTAGTAGGGCCCACAGCTGTCCAGAAATATGAATTTTTTTTCAAACAGAGGAAGAGAAAGAGGAGTGTGAGATATTGTTAAAACAGTTCAAGCACATTTGCATGCCGGTAAAGATCATCATGTTGGATAGGCACATGTTCAATACTACCAGCCAAAAACTTGATGAATTCATTCAGTCTTATATCACAACTTGAAAAAATCCTCGCAAAAATTGTGCATTTGGTAGCTCATTTTCAGACTGCTGCAAATGTAACTCACAGCAGGCATATGCCACCAACCACGTGATAGCCAGTCGCTTCTAGAACCAGACCCACATGCAGCATCAGATCCTAACACTTAAGTGAACTCAAGGCATACGGTGAGGCTTGGCCACTCTCCATTGCATACACGGCAGCTTCAAGTTTCAAATCATTGACTGAAATGCAAAGCCTCTGCTGGATATTCAGGACAGCATCAAACGGGGCTAATGCACCATAGTCCAGATGTATACCCTATGCAGCTCCAGATCTCAGAAACGATAGTATATAAACATCTATTCAACCAGAAAGTCATTTCAGAAGCTCCCAGTAAAATATCATATGAGACTAGATGACTCTGTACCACCAGCAGTCTATGCTCCAAGAAAAGTACTCCTAACCATGAAGCAGAATGCAGTCAATGAACTGGACTGGATGACAAGATTGGGTATCATAACCCCCACAGACAAGGCCACTGATTGGGTTTCAGCAATGAATACTGCAGTAAAGATGGTCAGGAATTGCATCGACTCAGTACACTTAAACAAAGCTGCCCCGTGTCTACACATGTGCTTGAACTGTTTTAACAATATCTCACACTCCTCTTTCTCTTCCTCTGTTTGAAAAAAAGATTCATATTTCTGGACAGCTGTGGGCCCTACTAAGTTTAACGATGTGTAGACATGCGATGGCTAATATACTCAATGCCAAGGTTTTCTACATCTTGGATGTAAAATGCAGATTCTGGCAAATCCCGCTCGATCAAGAATCCTCAAAACTCACTATGTTCATGTCTCCAGTAGACAGATATTATTTTCTCCATTGCCCTGTGGGATCTTCACTAGCAGTGGTTCCAGTGGTGCACAGAGCAACTCTTTGCAGATCAACCCTGTGAAATCATTGTTGATGATATCCTGGTCTGCAGTCATACAATCAAAAACACAGCACACGTCTTTGTTTAGATCTCAAATGATACCATAGAATCTGATCAATGCAGATGCAGGGTCAATCAGGTTCCCTACGTGGGTCACTTGCTCACAGCCAATATGTGAAACCAGATCCAGTCAGCGCAATAGCTATATGATAGATGTCCTTTCCTGAGGACAAACATGCTCTGTGGCACTTCCTTGCTATGATGAATTATCTTTCCAAGCTCACTTGCTACAGGGAGGTCATCAGGCTTCTTCATCAGCTCCTCCACTGAGATGTCGGACAATGTTGGCAGGAGCACCACTACTGCATTCAACAAATTCCAGCAGGCATTCTCAGCTCCTTTGGTGCTAAATTACTTTGCCATTCTAGCACCTGTGCTCCTATCAACAGATGCCTCCCGGCATGGACTTGGCGCAGACTGCATCCAGATTAACAGACCAATAGCCTTTGCATCAAGGGCCTTCACTGACACTGAGACTGGTTAGGCTCAGGTCGAGAAGGAACTCCTCGCCTTAGTTTTCACTATCATAAATTTCATGACTTTGTACATGGGCGCCCAATAAGTGTTGAAGTTGATCATTGGCCACTCGTAACTATTCTTAAAAAGCCTCTTCACACTATGTCTGCACACTTGCCATGCATGTGCTCAAGATGCAATGCAACAACCTCAGTGCCTGAGACTAATACTTTGGGGATATGGGTTCAAATCCCACCATGGCAGCTGGTGGAATCTTATTTAATGAATTCTGGAAAACTAACTGGTTTTGGTAATGATGATTTATTGATTGCTGAAAAAAAACTTGTTTGGGCAGCACAGTGGTTAGCATCGCTGCCTAATAGGAACCCAGGTTCGATTCCAGGTTTGGATCACTGTCTGTGTGGACTTTGCACATTCTCCTCTTGTTTGCATGGGTTTCCTCCAGGTACTCCAGAATCCTCCCACATTCCAAAGAAGCACAAGTAAGATAGAATGGTCATGCTAAACTGTTCCTTATTGTCAGGAGACTAGCTAGAGTATAAATGCATGGGATTTTGGGGATAAGGCCTGGGTGGGATTGTGGTATGTGTAGACTTGATGGGCTAAATGGCCTCCTTCTGCATTGTAGTATTCTTTGATAACAGTGATATCTTACCTACTGGAAAATTAACATTGAGGGAGAGATTGACATCGCACCAGTTCACCAGATTCTCTCTCTCATTCCTGTACTCTGTTTTGTCCTTTTTTGAGATCTGACCCATTACAATGGTGTCATCAACAAACTTGAAAATTGAGTTGGAGGGGAATTTGGCCATACAGTCAAAGGTGTATAAGGAGTATAGTAGGAGGCTGAGCACACAGCCTTATGGAGCACCAGTGTTGAGGATGATTGTGGAGATGGCGTTGTTACCAATCCTTACTGACTGCAGAGGGTTAGGAAGTTCAGAATCCAGTCACAGAGAGAGGAGCCAGCCCCAGGCCATGGAGTTCGGACATGAGTTTTGTGGGAATAATGGTGTTAAAGACTGAGTTGTACTCAATAAGTAGGAGTCTGACATAGGTATCTTTGTTATCTAGGTGTTCCAGGGTTGAGTGCAGAGCCAGGAAGATGGCATTTGTTGTGGATCGGTTGCAGCATTAGGCAAACTGTAGTGGATCTGCCAGTGTGGGAGGCGAGAATTGATTTGTGCCATGACTTTCGAAGCACTTCATAATGATGGATGTCAGAGCTACTGGACGATAGTCATTAAGGCACGCTGCCTGATTTTTCTTTGGTACCAGCATGATGGTCATCATCTTAAAGCAGGTGGGGATCTCGTATTGGTATAAAGAGAGGTTGAAGATGACTATGAATACTTCCGCCAGCTGATCCACGCAGGATCTGAGTGCTCATCTGGCTACCCCACCTTGGCCAGTTGCTTTCCATAGGTTGACTTTTGAGAAAGCTGCTCTGACATCGGCAGTGGTGACCTTGGATACACGTTTGCCTGAGGCTTCCGGGATGGAGAGCGTGCCGTTACTGATTTCTTGCTCAAACGAACATAGAATGTGTTGAGCTCATTGAGGAAGAGTGCCGCCGATCTTACATGCCTTATCTTGTAGCCTGTAACGTCTTGCAGACCTTGCCATTGTCGATGGAGTTCGGTGTGGCTAGCCAGGGACTCTAGCTTGATCTAGTACTGTCTTTTGGCATCTTTGATTGATCTCCATAGATCATAACTGGTTTTCTTGTATAGGTTAGGGTCGTCTGACTTGAACACCTCAGACCTATACTTCAGCAGGCAGCGAATATCCCAGTTCATTCATTTCTGGTTGGGAAACAGGTGGATTTGCTCAATTAGCACACTTACTGATGTCTTCTACATACTTACTGATGAAGTCAGATACTGTAGTGGTGTACCTGTTCAGGCTGGTCGCAGAGTTTTTAAATACTGACCAGTCCACTGATCTAAGCAGTCCCATAGGAGATCATCCGATTCCTGAGACCAACACTGTACAACTTTCTTTGATGGATTCTCCCGTTTCAATTTTTTCTTGTAAGCCAGGAGCAGGAGACAGCCTTGTGGCTTAATTTACCATCCTGTAGCACCTGCAAACTTTCATAAAAGGTGATATCTGCCCAGTGCAAAAACAGCTCCAGCTCCCGCTTGAGTATACCACAAATTCAGCAGATCACAGTCCAAAATTTAATAGCTGATGTAAAAGTACATCAGGATAGGGATTGAAAAGTGAGAATGCGTTTGGAAGAACTATTTGAAATTCGATTTCCAAACAAAGATTCACTCTCAAAATTTAGCATGCAGTGAAAAATGAACCTTGTAGCTCAGTAGATGTGTTCAAAAATAAAAAAAAATCACCTTGCTTTTCACAACTAAATTTTTGCCAGGCACTGACCACTTGGACATAAACACTACTGCTACTTGTTGGAGTCAACCCCCAGGGCTATCCATTACCCATAACAATCTATCAACCTTACAGCCACTTTGTACTGCAAAAACATTATTCTGTGAGTGCAACAACCACAGAATAATCTGAATTAAAAGAAATGTTTCCACTCTTTGAAAGAAACTCCATTTGATCAAGGTGATCTTTAAGGCATCGAGGAACTTGGGGAGAAAGTGGGAATATGGCATTGAGATTAAGGATCAGCTATGGTCATATTGAGTGGTAGGGAAAACTTGAACGGCGGAATGGCCTGCTGTTACTTTCAATGTCTACGTTAATCTATCTCAGACCTGTAGTCATGAACTTTTACAGCATTGTGGTGTAGTTGATGGGTAAATCGAATTTTACAATAATCCATTGATCTGGGCAATGATAACTCGGCTATTAATTCAAGTAAAGAGGGGGAGGAAGGAGAAAGAGATTACATTTGCAACACCTTTTACTCTAACATGGTGTTCATTACCTTTTCTCTCAAGAGAAACTGTGGGAAAGTTTCTAATTTTTACATTTTGCCATTCAGCAAATGGTAAAATTTCCTTTAAGCTTTTTATTCATCTAGTAAATCAAATGAGACAGAGACCCTGCTAATATTTCAGCTTTAGTAAATTACATGTCCAGACTGTATTGAAAAACAACACTCAAGAAGATAGGACTTCTTTTTTAACTTGCACAACCTTCGTTGAGTCAGATTAGCAGCTTATAACATTTTGGAAATGTAAGCACAGCTCCTAAATAACAGCCCAGAACTTCCTTGGCGTTTCTGCCTCTATGTTGCCAGGACTTCATTGGATTGTGGCTGAAACTTCATTTGTACATATAAAATTGAGGGAAAATGTTTTCCGTTGCTTGATAGTTGTGAATTCTTCATCAGTGTAGTGTTCATTTTACTCAACAGTCTTTGCAATGTGCTTTAGAAATGTAGTAGACAGTGAAAAGAAAAATCATGTGATGACTCTGAAGTCAAATCTAAATAAGCTCCTTAAAGTATTCAATTATTTGGCCCTTTGTCGTTCTTTATGAACCATCCGTATCAATGCACACACAAGCATTGTTACAGAATGGAACGTTTTTCTACAACATAGCTAGCAGCAATATCAAGTACTCCTAATTCAGGTTTTACACAGACCTGTATTGTTCCAATAACAGGCTTAACCCAAACTCAGAACAGCACACCTTACTGCACAAGTGTGACATTTCTATTTCCCACACCATTTACCCTTATAGCTGTTCTGAGGCTAATTAGTTCCAAATTATGGGAAGTTTCATACAGTGGATTCACATCCATAAGCAATTGAGCACAGACTGCCCAAAATCACTTCCCTTAGGGAGCTGCATGGCCAAGAGGAAAAAAACCTTAATTTAGTGCTAATTGGCCTCAGAACAGACTTAAGGATATATGGTGTGGGAAACAAAGATGTACTAGTAAAGCATGGGTGCTTTCTGAGTATAGGTTAAAATCTGGAAGCTCTGTAGGTGGGCTATGCTGAATTTAAACCTATGTCCTAGGAATAAAAGAAGTCTTAAAAAAAGCCTCATGAAACAATTCTGTGAAATGCACACAACACATAGTGTTTCTAATTACTCTTTAACTAAGTACTCCCTTCCCCATACAGGTAAGTTTACTTTGTGGACATTAGATTTAGTAATAATTTCAAAATATATTTACACTACCTGCTTCATAGCTTCATTCACATCTCTCAGGTAACTAACCAAGTTTTCTCTGTCTCTGTATGGAGGAAAAATAGATTTGGTTGAAATATGAAAGAAAGGAAAATTCTTAATTTATAAGTTAATATTTCAGAATAATTAGTAGTTTCTAATACAAATATCCTAATCTTGAAAAATGTCCTACTATTAAAGCTATAGAACTTTGTGCTGTAAATGAAACTATTGCAATTATTGTGGTCCATCACAAGGCTAAATTTGGTATGGTTTACAAAGGATAAGATTGCAATATATTTAAAAATCAGGCGTTTCCACAATTACAAAATTACGGCTTGAATAATTTCACTTTTCAAAAATGTTCTACACAGTTAAAATGCCTGAAACAATATAGACTTGAATGTGCCTCATATAAAATATAAGTTTGAGTTTGCTAAAAATGAATTTCTATTGTGTGCCACAACTTTTGTTACTTCCATGAATGTGACCAGATTCCCTGAGCAGTAATGAGAAGAATGATCAGTTTATATCAGCCAGGACTACTGTTTTCATCAAATAGGTCCATAAGGTCTTCACTACCCACAGAAACTAATAGAACGAGCAAGGGGGCTTAGTTTAAAGGATGGTAGCTCCCTCAGTATTGCACTGGAGTATCAGCCCACAATATCTGCTCAAGTTCTGAATGGAGTGTGAATCAGGGAATGCCTGACTCAAGGGTGAGATACAAACATCTCAGCCACGTTGACACTCCTTTTCTCTCTACATTTTAAAGTCAGGACGCAGCATAATGTGCTGAACTAATTTTAAACCCAAGTGGATGACTGATTACAAAAATTTTAATTGTGAATAATATTGAATAAAACAACAGAACCCCAGCTCTGTGGAAATTATTGATCGATCTAAACAATAGTGAGAGAATTATATATATCCGGTATACACATCTTCAGGTGGTTAAGATCCATTTGCCAGAAGGCTTAATTTTTTTCAATTTCTGTAAGGCTGTTTTTATCCTGTTCTATTGCTTTTCTGAGTCGAAGCACAGCTGACACAACAGGAAGTGCGTTTATATCAGCTGAAGTGTGTTAATAGAGCTATTTTACCCTCTTCAAAAGATTTAAGAATGTATTTCAATTAAAAATTGGTGGATTACTATTTTAAATGATGAGACAATTTACAATTATTGAAACCTATAACTGAGGCCACAAATACACAACGACACTAAAATAGCTCATTATTTATGATTTATTTCTTGTGAAGAAATGGAAATGCAAATGAATAATAAGTGCTTCTTTAAATAACAACATCCAGTGTTCAACTTACATTTGACAAGAGAGCTGTCGCACCCGAAACAGTCACACCTAAAACTGTAAGATCAGACCAAGCAGTCAGTAGCTCGGTTACATCGCTGGGACTGGGGGCAGAGATCATGCAGGGGAGGACAGGGACGGACGTTATGGGAGCAATCTTCCCCAAAAAATTCTAAGTGTCACAAAAGTTTGAAAACTGAAGTGCCAAAGTAGCAGGCTAGCAGTGCCCACCCCTGACACCCTTGGGTCTTCCATGGTCTCGAAACCATCAAATCTGATCCCCGTTGGTGGGAACCATTTGTGATCCTTGCCGGAGAGGACATCCATCTCCGAGGTTGGAAAGCTAAGTAAGCCAGGACCATTACACCTTGGGCTCACTGATAAGATTTAAATGATCTGGGTGGCACAGTGGGTTAGCACTGCTGCCTCACAGCCCCAAGGACCTGGGTTTGATTCCTGGCTTGGGTCACTGTCTGTATAGGATCTGCAATTCTCCCTGTGCCTGCATGGGTTTCCTCTGGGTGCTATGATTTCCTCCTCAAAAACATGGTTAGGTACATTGGCCACACTAAATTCTTCCTAAGTGTACCTGAACAGGTGTCAGAATGTGGCGTTATTAATGTAAGCCTAATGTGACACTAATAAATAAACTTTAAAAGTTGAAAATATTTAAATCAGTCTCACATCCTTCCTGAGCGCGAGGCTGATTATGCAGGCAAAAATTGCCTGAAAGGATCATGACATCCCAACAGTGGGCATAAGTCATATTTTTTACCTCCTGCTTATATTTCCCACACTGTTACGTTACTTAACCTATATGTGTGGGGACTGGGTTGGCAATCTTGTTCCTTCGAGGCCCACAAAAATTTAACACTCACTTTCGGGCTTGTCTGATTCTACATAGAACATAGAACAATACAGCACAAACAGGCCCTTCGGCCCACGAGTTGCGCCGATCACATCTACCAATCCACAGACCTATCTATAAACCCCTATCCTATTCTTTTCCATATACTCATCCAGAAGTCTCTTAAAAGACCCCAGTGAGTTTGCCTCAACAACCTCCGACGGCAGTCGGTTCCATTCACTCACCACCCTCTGAGTGAAAAACCTACCCCTGACATCTCCTTTGTATTTGCTTCCCTGCACCTTAAATCTGTGTCCTCTCGTAGTGACCATTTCAGCTCGGGGAAATAGTCTCTGAGAGTCCACCCTATCTATTCCTCTCAACATTTTATAAACCTCTATCAGGTCGCCTCTCAACCTACGTCTCTCCAGTGAGAAGAGTCCCAGCTCCCTCAACCTATCTTCATAAGGCCTGCCTCCCAATCCAGGCAGCATCCTTGTAAATCCCCTCTGAACCCTCTCAATAGCCTCTACATCCTTCCTGTAATGATTCTGTAAAACATATTGGATGAGCCCAGTGTAAGCTCAGAGTTCCATTTAGATTACAGGATTCCCAGTTTCTGTATTATTAAAATGGTGCCTATTACCTGAAATGAGCAGGACATCAGTTATTGGGCCTATTCAAAATGGAGCCAGACACATCTTCCTTGTTAACACTAGCAATGCAACTAACTCTATTCAGAAGCCGTTTCCATCCCTGTTGATGCCAGGTGAAAGGATGGAAAACTGCCTCACTGTATTTTAACAAATGAAAGAACATCTTTACTGATGGAGTAAGGAGATGCATCAAAGCACTACTATAGTTAAATTATCGTCAATTGGTTCAATAAATAAGATTATCTTTAAAGTTTATATTTTTGTAAGTTTGTAGTTTCAAAATCCCTTCAGAAGAGAGAATGATTGACCTTATAATTCTCAAAGGTAGATTCTACCATTTGTTTTTGAACTTTTCCCCAATTATTTTCTACTAAAAACCCTGAGTGCCTGAATTGATCCGAGTTTGTTTCAAGTGTGGCCCCAAAGCCCAATGCTCACTTTGCTGCCTTGCAGAGGGCATTTTCTGCATCTTGGATGCTCTCCTCGAGTTGACGCTTGTCCTGCTCCAGCTGGGCTAGGTTTTTGTTCAGCTGACGTAAAGATTGATCTTTTCTCCTTAGTTCCATGTTTGCTTCTGAGAGACTCTGAAACAGGCAAAATAACTTTGTTTTCATAACTTCAGTTTGTGCCAATGGCAAAAAATATAGCTGCTAACTTCAACTATTAACTAGTGCAGGAATCTACAGCTCACTTATCTATATATAGAGATGGTAACTGCAATCTAGTTGGTAATTGCTCACGCAGCAGAATTTATTTATAATTGGAGAGCCCATGGGATCATTGTTTTAATTTCACACATGGGAGAACATTCCTAGATAAAATGTAGGTCTTTAAAAGCCTCTCAAATGACAAGATGGCATCCTCACAATAGTAAGAAGCTTAAATATCTTGAGCATTGAAATGCTTCTACATAATAAACAAAAGCAATTTAAAATATATGCATAGTTGGGCATATTTCAACCGATATTTACTAAGAAATGTCAAACCATGCATCCATGCTTTCCTGGACAAGGGCTTTATAAGCTAGGCGCATACCCGTAATGCATAATCTGTACCTCAATTACCTGTCCAGTGATATTACCACAGTGCCACCATCTCCCCTGACTACAATGAGCCTTCTCGCTGTTCCAAGGTAGAAATTAATTACAATTCTGGTAACTTCAATTCAGGAATTAATACTCCAATCACTGAAATTTGAATTATTTAATCTGTATGTTTACTAAAAATAAATAAAAACCAGTTCATAAGTTCATATTTTCTCAGGCCATCAAGGATTGGTATATGAACATAAGAGAGAATGACTTGCATTCTATAATGCTTTTCATGACCATCTCTCTCTCAAAGTGTTTCAATGACAATGAAGCATTTTTGAAGTGTAATCACTACAGGAAATATAAACAGATACAACATCAAGGGAAAATCAATGTTTAAGCACAAACATTATCTCTGCATGCAATATATGATGATAGTATACTGTAAATTGTCCACAAAGTGAGTTATCTGTACAGCCAAGACCATCAGTATACAGTACAGCAAGACAATGAAGCAATAGGTGACAAATATAGATTGATGGAACAGAACCTGGTCTTTATTACAGAGTAGATCACGAGGGGAACAACATTCCACACAATCCTATATTAAAGAGTATTTTTATTTTGGCACTACACAGTAAACTGTGCCAACGTGAGCACACATTCTAGTGTCTCGCTCACCATATCACTTTAATGACATAGTGGTCATTTTGTAAAAAAGAGAAATAAGATTTCCCTTGGGGAAGTATCACACAACAGGAGGACTATAGGGTACTGTAGGGTTTGGTGCCTATATCAGCTATGTATCACAACAGGCTATGGTTAGCACTGCTGCCTCACAACTTTAGGAGCATTCGACTCTGGCCTTGTATCACTGTCTGTTTGGAATTTGCGCTTTCTTCCCATGTCTGGGTTTCCTCAGGTGCTCTACTTTTCTTCTACAGTCCAAAAATGTGCGGGTTAGGTTGATTGGGCAGGTGAGAGGGCCTGGGTAAGTCAGAGAGTCAGTGCAGACTCAATGAGCTGAATGGCCTCTTCCGCACCATAGTGATTCTATTCTATGAGGAAGCTGTTAAAAAACTACTGGACTAAGGTACCAGAGGGTTATCAATCATATGAAACCTGCCCTTAAATTCAAATAGAAGGGCAAATAAAAGGGGAGAAATATTATGCTGTGAGGTCATTGGCAAAATTTTAGAGTGCATTATTAAAGATGAGAACATGGAGTACTTGGAAGTATGTGATAAAGTAGACTGAGTCAGTATGGTTTCATCAAGGGGAGGTCATGTCTGACAAATCCATTAGAGTTCTTAGAGGAAGTAACAAGGAAATTAGATAAAGGAGAGCCAGCGGACATGATTTATTTAGATTTCCAAAAGTCCTTTGATAAGGAGACTGTTAAGTAAGTTAAGAGCCCATGGGGTTAGGGGAAGGTCCTGGTATGGCTAGGGGATTGGTTGACTGGCAGAAGGCAGAGATGTTAAAGGGATCTTTCCCAAGATGGCAGCTGGTGACTAGTGGTGTGCCTCAGGGATTGGTGCTGGGACCACAACTTTTCACAATATACATTAACAATTTGGAAGAAGAAACTGAAGGCACTGTTGCTAAATTTGCAGATGATACAAAGGTATGTAGAAGGACAGATAGTATTGAGGAAGGAGAGGGACTGCAGAAGGACTTGGATAGGCTTAGATGGTGGGCAAAGAAGTGGCAGATGGAATACAATGTGGAAAAGTGTGAGATTATGCACTTTGGAAGGAGGAATGAAGGCAAAGACTATTCTTTAAATAGGAAAATGCTTAGGAAATCAGAAACACAAAGGGACTTGGGAGTCCTTGTTGAAGATTCTCTTAAGGTCAACTTGCAGGTTCAGTCGGAAGTTAGGAAGGCAAATGCAATGTTAGCATTCATGTCGAGAGGGCTAAGAACACAAGAGCAGGGATGTACCTCTGAGGCTATATAAGGCTCTGGTCAGACTCCATTGGGAGTATTGTGAGCAGTTTTGGGCCCTTTATCTCAGGAAGGAAAGGGTCCAGAGGAGGTGCACAAGAATGATCCCTGGAATGAAAAGCTTGTCGCATGAGGAATGGTCGAGGACTCTGGGTCTGTACTCGTTAGAGTTTAGAAGGACGAGGCGGGATCTTATTGAAACTTACATGATACTGCGAAGCCTGGATAGAGTGGAAATGGAGGGGATGTTTCCACTAGTAGGAAAAAGTAGAATCAGAGAGCACAATGTCAGGCTAAAGGGAAGATCCTTTAAAACAGAGATGAAAAGAAATTTCTTCAGCCGGGGACTGGTGAATCTGTGGAACTTTTTGCTACAGAAGGCTGTGGAGGCCAGGTCATTGAGTGTCTTTAAGATAGAGATAGATAGATTTTTGATTAATAAGGGGATCAGGAATTATGGGGAATAGACAGGAGAATGAGGATATGAAAAATATCAATCATGATTGAATGGTGGAACAGACCCGATGGGTCGAGTGGTCTAATTCTGGTCCTATGTCTTATGGTCTAATGGGGTGGATAGTATGGAGAGGATGTGGGAACAGAAATCAAACACTTTCAACTTTCATACCTGGATAGGGATTGTCAAATCTGAAAGAACATTTTTTAAACATTATGTCAATGTGCCTTGTGGTTGCAATGCACAGAAAATGATGCTTTGGTCCACACATGTTGTCATTAAAGTAACTGCCTTGTGAAATAAAGTTGGTTAATTCAGTGAAATGTATCCTAAAAATCACCATTTAATTATTGGGCTATTCTGGCAACTTGATTTCTCCACTGTCAGAGCGGGAAACACAATTTGGGGGATATTGCTAAAATTAGTCTGATAGTCAGAGACCTTCTTAGTATCATAGGCTGGAATTCTCAACCGATAAGGCCAACGAGAGGGGCTGGAATATTCCAGACCTTAAATCTGTGTTTGCTTCACAAGCTTCTGTCACTTTACTGTGATTTTAACAAAAGCAAATTTGCTGTTTGTTGTAAATAATTGTTTAATGCTGCCCAATAATAAGTAAAATAGATAAACAAAACATTCATCTCTTCCCATTCTTATAATTCAATCACTGCCGTCAAAAGTAGGAAGAGGACTATCCAGGAGAGCAGTTGTGATTCTATTCCTAATCAACCAAATTGTTCTCAAGTCAAAGCTTATATATTCTGGCTTCTACCTAAACCGTACAAACAAGGTAGCACTAGAATGCTTGAAAAAAATTACAAGCAAAAGCACTAAAGCTATAATATATTTTTAAATGCTTACCATATGTGATCTAATTTCCATGAACCTATCAAATTTCTTTTGTGTTACTTAGAGTGGATAAATTAGAATACAGCTCCAAGTGAAATCTCTATTAGCTACACTGTAGCAACTGAAAAGATTAATAAAGTGGCCTCAAATCAGTGAGACTTCCAAACCTTGATATTCCAATGTTTACTAATCCTGAAGCCCTCAGTTTCCATATCAACTTTTGTTCCCTTGCTAGAATTACAATCCCATGGGAAACGCAACCCAAAATAACCATAGTCACCAAATCACCCCACAAAGAAACTGCAACAGGATTTCACTTAATGCCTACTTCAACACAAATTAGAATCAAAGTAAGTGACAATGAATTAATGGGCGAATGATATAATAACGAAAGGTAAATTACATTGTAAGTAATCAATACAACAAAGAAACAAGTTATAGGATCAGAAGTACCAATGTTACTTCCTGTCCATATGTGAGACCATGTAGCTGAACAGTTTCATAAGATGCTGCTTATTATTCATATAGGGGAGGGCAGGAGTCCTTGCAAAGGCTTTCACTGAGTATTATCGCTATCAGCAAGGCACACTTTAACAACCATCTCTCCCTTGGACAGAATAGTCCTGATGGTGTAGCTTTCCAGAATTCCTTTCCAATCTACCAACCATAACATCCCAATTCATAGTTTTGCCCCTTTGGGTCAAACACAGAGTTTTAGCATCACCAATCTATTCCCACTCCTGTGCAGATTTTATACTTGTTTAGTCAGCTCACACAATACCTTGAAAAGCTCCTGTCTCAGCTTTTGTCAAACAGAAAAATTGACTTCTTCATAGTATGATTTGCTTCTCTGCACAAGAATTCTGTTTGTTCCTCTTCTTTCTCTGTCTGCTTCCTCTTTGTATCTGCATCTGTGTGCTGCTCACCTACATCCTGCACCTCCTGTTTGTATCTCTTTTTTATGTCTGCCAAATACATGATTTCCTTCTTGTCTTCCTTTCTGTTGATATTCCTCCATGTCACGGATCACCAGATCACATGGACTAGTAATTCTTATTATCCAAAAAAATTACAAGTGAACACTACATTGATGCAAATTCTATTCCATTGAGCTTTTAAAGAAATTACAAATGCGAGAGACTGAATTGCCTCCTCCAGCTTCTGTTCCTACATTCCTTCCTATATAGCTTCTGGATCAAAGCTCATCACCACAGTCACACCAGGATAGAAGTGTTGTGACAGCTAATATGAACAAATCTATTATTTCTGTTTTAGTAATCAAATTCACATTGCAATTTCTTCGATGAAAGGCAAGATCACTCATTAAAAGTAGAGAATTTAAAAATAAAAAAGATTCATTGCAAAGTGGTAAATAATTAATTGTGCAATCAACATCTGTAGCTACACTTCAGCTCACTTATCCCATGCATAAGTTTCAAAAAGGTAAAGGTGTATTTAGTCTACTTTTCCACCAAAGATAATTTCATTTATTTACATGTACAATACAGTAAATCTTTTCTCCAAAGAAAATAACTCTTGTATAACACCATGCAAATAACATAACATGCAAATACAGTTCGTTAAGAGAGAAATACACAAAACATAATGAGGGACAGCTAAGGAATGCACCTTGATTTATTTTTGCATATTTGCTTCAAAACATTCCTCTATTATTCTTTAATTCAAATAATCTGCTAAATTTGAATACTATTTTTGTCAATAATAAAGTATATGAGCTATAATATTCAAATGCTTCCTCAGAACAAATCACATTTTCATTGTATTTAAAGTAGGGAATGAGGGGAGATTTTGCAAGGTGCTCTACTATTTGCAGATCATCTTTTACTCTGTTCAGAATTTTATCAACTGGTATTGTTATCCAAATAATACTGTCCAAAAATGAGGAGGCTTGTCTCAATACTAATGCAATAATCATGGACCAGTTATAATAAGACTACAAATTAAAACACTAGAAAGTGATTAAATATTTGTGAATGAGTTAAACAGACAACAAAAAAAAGGAATTTCAATAAAAATATTTGCAGGAATTTTTGCAAGCTCTATAAAACCAGACTTCCTTTTTATCTTTACTAACTCTATTAGAAATAATATCTGGAATTCTCTGGCCATTCACATCCCACTGTCTCTGCCAGTGAGGATGCAAAATTTGGCACTCAGCCAGATCTCTGTTCACTGCAGTGGGATCAGAGAATCCCATGGGTGTGAATGACTGGAGAATCCCACGGGTGTGAATGACTGGAGAATCCCACGCTACATTTCTTTTGTTGGTGAGTATATAATGCACCTAAAACATTTTTGCCTGCACAGAATACTTCAGCATCAGCTTTCTATCACAATGTTGTCACTCTTTAAGTAAGCCTAATTGTTGCAATTATAAAGTCATAGTCATAGACTCAGACGTTTACAGCATGGAAACAGACCCTTTGCTCCCAACTTGTCCGTGTGCCCTTTTTTTAAACCCCTAAGCCAGTTCCAATTGCCCGCATTTGGCCCAGATCCTTTGATATCCATCTCACCCATGTAACTGTCTAAATGCTTTTTAAAAAACAGAATGGTACCCACCTTTACTACTGTCTCTGGCAACTTGTTCCAGAAACTCACCAACCTTTGTACAAAAAATTGCCCCTCTGGGCACTTAGGTATCTCTCCCCTCTCATCTTAAACCTATGTCCTCTAGTTTTAGACTCCCCCACCTTTTAGATTTTGTTAAGTGTCCTTGTAGTTCCTATCAGTACTGTTTGTTGCCTGAATTTTTCTTTCACATAAATTATTAAATCTTATGTCGCACAGCTTTCGGAAATACAGAGTTCGATTTTTTGCCTTCATCACCTAGCATCATGCATCATTGGAACGATGAGCAGACTGAAAAAAAATAGGTAACAAGGATCGCATGCCGGCTACAGACCTCCTTCCTGTTCCTTTAGTTAATTCCAAAGGAAGAAAAATCAAACAAGTTCTATTACCTGCACGTGATGGCCTACGTCGAAATTTACTTCAACTCCTTCCAAGTGACAGCTAACACTTGGATGTAGAAAGAGAAAATGTTACTCTATGCAGTCAATTTGTTTGCAGGTTGGAAAGGTGGCAGGCTGCAAAAGCAGAGCAAGCTCTCAGTGCAGAAATACTGCTGGAGCCGAAGCAACAGAGTCATTTCTTCATGTCACTTACGATTCCAGAAAGAATACTGCAAACTATGTTCACTAAGATGGAAAAGGAAACCATTCAAGGGCATAAAAACATTAACTGCTAAGTCAGAAAAATGTGCAGTTCAACATCACAGGGCGACATAAACTGTAATTTATCATGCTGCTTCTCACTGCAAAATTGTTCAAAACGCTTCTTTAAATGTTTAAGACAATAGTAACAGACACAGTTCTCTCAGCCTGCATATACTGGGATCAAACTATAATCTTTCTTTATTACATCTAATATTTCCAGCCCCTTTACTATTTTGTTTTTTATGTTACCAATGTCATTTTTGATTCAGACCTGACTCCAGACCTCATTACTGCTTTGGTTCAAACTCGAACATAGGAACGAGTTCCATAGGGAAGGTAAAAGATGACAGTATTCCACACATGTCCTTCCTCACACCAGGAAATGCCTTTTTAAGTCAGCAAATATTTCTGCTACACATTTTTCAATGTTCTCCAAGATATTTGACATACAATGCAATTAGATAACAAGTTACAATTGTTGTCAGGATATGTATTTGCTAAATATTGCAATATTTTCTTCAAATCCATTTCAATGTAATCTTTTGTGTTTTCAATTTAATTCCAAATGTATGGAATTAATAATTAATTAATTAACACTAATGGTGTCTGGTAGAAAAGAGTGAGGACAAAGAACAGTGAAGTCGGTGCGTTGCAATATAATAGGTATGTGTCAAAGTGGGGACTTGGATACAAATATCAGGACATAAACTGAAGCAGCTGTGGAACTGACTGCTGTTGTGGTCACACAAAAGGCATGATAGTGTCTTCTACAGAAGGTATGTGGTAGTGCCAATCATTGCTCATGCAAGCTCGCCATTGGTGCTGGAAGCCAAGGACTGGCTGGAATTCCTAATCAATGACTCAATCAGAACAACAGTGATGTTCATTGCATCAATATGCCAAACGGACAGTTGCCAAAATTACCCATGGTCTAAGATTCTTCACAAATGACAGGAGATTTATTAGCTGAATATTAAACCGTCTGTTTGCTATCAGTGTGCAGTGCTAAGGGATGCCAATTAGTAATTTTAAAGGGAAGGAACTTTTCAAGTCAATATTTTCTAATAATATTCTGCAATTAATATTTTTAATATCTCTTTCTTCTTTCAAAGTTTGCCAACAGAATGAATAGCTCATGCAAACCAGAAGTCAACTCAAGCAAAAATTCTAAATTGGGGCAAGGACAATTTTGATAGTATCAGGCAGGAACTTTCAAAAGTCTACGGTAAGACAAAGGGATGTCTAGTAAGTGAGAGACTTTCAAAAGTGTGTTAACCAGGGTTCAGAATAAGCATGTTCCTTCGAGTGAAAGGCAAGGCTGGCAGAAGTAAGGAACCCTGGATGACTTGGAATATCGAGGCCCCAGTCAAGAAAGAGGCACATGACATGCACAGGCAGCTGGGATCAAGTGAATCCCTTGAAGAGTATAGGGTGTATAAGAGTAGGTTTAAGAGAGAAATCAGGAGCGCAAAAAAGGGACACGAGATTGTTTTGGCAGGTAAGGCAAAGGAGAATCAGAAGAACTTCTACAAATACATAAAGGGCAAAAGAATAACAAGGGAGAGAGTACAGCCTTTTAAGAATCAATCCATCTGTGCATGGATCCACAAGGGATAAGTGAGATCCTAAATGAATATTTCTCATCAGTATTGTTGAGAAAAGCATGGATGTTAGGGAACTTAGGGAAATAAATAGTGATATCTTGAGGAATGTACATATTGTAGAGAAAGAGGTGCTGAAAATTTTAAGGTGCATCAGGGTAGACAAATTCCCGGGACCAGATGAAGTGTATCCCAGAACATTGTGGGAGGCTAAGGAGGAAATTTCGGGACCCTAGCAGAGATATTTGAATCATCGATAGTCACAGGGTGAGGTATCTGTAGATTGGAGGGTGCCAAATGTTCTACCTTTGTTTAGAAAGGGTTGCAGGAAAAAGCCTGAGAACTACAGGCCAATGAGCTTCACATCTGTGGTAGGTAAATTGTTGGAATGTATTTTGAGAGACAGAATCTTCCAATATTTAGAGACACAAGGACTAGTTAGGGACAGTCAGCATTTGTGAGTGGAAAATCATGGCTCAAATTTGATTGAGTTTTTTGAAGGGGTAATCAAGAAGGTAGATGAGGGCAGTGCAGTTGATGTTGTCTACATGGACTTTAGCAAGGTCTTTGAAAATTTCTGCATGGTAGGTTGTTGCATCAGGTTAAATCTCATGGGATCCAGGGTGAGGTATCTAAATGGATACAAAATTGGCTTCTTGACAGAAAGAACTCAGTAAGAATTTAGCAACACCAATTATTAATCCAACCGATTTATTTGATAGTAAAAAAGCGAGCTTTCAACACTCCCGTGTCTTCCTCAGGCAAGTGCAGTGTTCTGGTCTGCAATAGCACACATCAGCACAGACAGTCAGAGATTGATGATTAGAATGCGAATCCTTACATCTAACCTGCTATTCAAGTGTTAAAGTGGCTAACAATGTGTGTGAAGGGGATCCTGAGCATTGTTAGAGAATTGTGTATTTTCTCCAGACAGCACAGTAAGTGAGGTTTTTGGCTAACCCAGGCAAGTTACGGGGGTTACAGATAGTGTGTCATGAAGCCAAGATCCCTGTTAAGACCGTCCTCATGTGTGCGGAGCTTGGCTATCAGTCTCTGCTCAGCGACTCTGCGCTGTCGTGTATCACGAAAGCCCCCTTGAAGAACATTTACCCGCAGGTCGGAGGCCGAATGCCATGACTGCTGAAGTGTTCGCCCACAGGAAGGGAACTGTTTTGCCTGGTGATTGCTGAGCGATGCTCATTCATCCGCTGTCGTAGTGTCTGCATGGTCTCCCCAATATACATGCTTCGGGACATCCTTTCCTGCAACGTATTAGGTAGACAACGTTGGCCGAGTTGCAAGTGTATGTACCGTGTACCTGGTGAATGGTATCCTCACGTTTGATGATGTCGTCCATGTCTATGATCCGGCACGTCTTGCAGAGGTTGCTGTGGCAGGGTTGTGTGGTATTGTGGTCACTGTTCTCCTGAAGGTTGGGTAGTTTGCTGCGAACAATGATCTGTTTGAGGTTGTGCGGTTGTCTGAAAGCAAGAAGTGGGGGGGGGGGGATGGCCCTAGCGAGATGTTCATCATCATCAATGATATGTTGAAGACTCCGGAGAAGATGTCGTAGCTTCTCCGCTCCGGGGAAGTAGTGGACAACAAAGGGTACTCTGTCCACCGTGTCCTGTGTTCGTCTTCTGAGGAGATCAGTGCGGTTTATCGTTGTGGCACGTTGGAACTGTCGATCGATGAGTCGAGTGCCATATCCTGTTCTCACGAGGGCATCCTTCAGTGTCTGGAGGTGTCTGTCACGATCCTCCTCATCTGAGCAAATTCTGTGTATACGGAGGGCTTTTCCATAGGGAATGGCTTCTTTAACGTGTCTAGGGTGGAAGCTGGAGAAGTGGAGCATTGTGAGGTTGTCTGTCGGTTTTCGGTACAGTGCGGTGCTGAGGTGACCGTCCTTGATGGAGATGCGTGTGTCCAAGAATGCAACTGATTCTGGAGAATAGTCCATGGTGCGTCTGATGGTGGGATGGAACTTGTTGATATCATCATACAGTTGTTTCAATGATTGTTCACCATGAGTCCAAAGGAAAAAGATGTCATCAATGACATCTTTAGTATATAACCTTGGTTGGAGATCTTGTGTGGTGAAGAAGTCTTGTTCGAACCTGTGCATGAAGATGTTGGCATACTGAGGTGCGAATTTGATCCCCATGGCTGTTCCGTGTGTCTGGATGAAAAGCTGATTGTTGAAGGTGAAGACATTGTGGTCCAAGATGAAGCGGATGAGTTGTAAAATTGCATCTGGAAACTGGCCGTTGTTGGCATTGAGTACTGAGGCAGTTGCAGCAATACCATCGTCGTGGGGGATGTTGGTGTAGAGCGCCGAGACATCCATTGTGACAAGGAGTGTCCCTGTTTCTACTGTTCCCTGTGTGCTGAGTTTCTGCAGGAAGTCCATAGTGTCAAGACAAAAGCTGGGGGTTCTTTGTACGATGGGTTTCAGGATGCCCTCGATATAGCCGGAGAGGTTCTCACACAGGGTCCTATTGCCCGATACGATGGGACGGCTGGGTATGTTTGCCTTGTGTATCTTTGGAAGCAGTAGAGATCTCCAATGTGGGGAGTACGTGGAATGAGAGCCCGGAGGGTGTTCTGAAGGTCCGGATCAAAGGTTTTGATCAGAGTGTTGAGTTGACGAGTGTGTTCTTTGGTTGGATTTGCTGGTAACTGTCTGTAGTGTTTCTCATTGTTTAGTTGTCGGTACACTTCTTCACAGTAGTCCGTTCTGTTCAGTATGATGGTGGCGCCTCCTTTGTCTGCTGGTTTGATGACAATGTTGAGGTTGGTCTTGAGAGCACGGATGGCCTTGCGTTGTACTTGGGTGATGTTCGGGACTGTCTTGTAAGTGCGGTTGATAAATCTGGTGTTCACGCACCTCCTGATGGCTTGGGTATACATGTCCAGTCGGGGGCAGCGGCCTTCCGGAGGAGTCCAATTGGATTCATTCCTCTTCGGTTGCTGCACTGCGGATCCCTCTGTTGGCTGTTCTGGTGCATTCGCTATCTCATTGAGTCCACTATTGGCCTCTTGGGGTTTGTGGAAGAACTCTTGCAGCCTCATTCGCCTGATGAATTCCTCTGTATCTGCTGCGAGACTGATGGGATCCATTTTGGTGGTGGGACAGAAATTGAGCCCTCAGCTGAGAACTTCGATTTCCTCTGATTGAAGTGTGTAGTCCGACAAGTTAACAATGGACCTCCCTGCGGTAGTGTTGTTTTCTACTGTGGTGCCAAGGGAGGATTGGTTGTTGCTGGTGGCGATGCCGAGTTTTTCAAGTTTCCTGTTCTTGGTGTGCATGTAAATGGTTTAGTTTCTTTGTCTCATCTGCTTGGCAAAGTTTCGCAGCTGGTCTGCGTCCTGAGTGCAAGTTGAGAATATGTATTCCATTTTACTTTCCAGGGTGCGGCGTTTGCTATAGAGCTGGTGTATGAGGTGATTGAGGAGTGTGAGAGAGGTGTGACGGCAAAGCCTCTCAGAGTAGTCCGTGTTATAGGTTGACCTGAGTGGGTTCGTGATCTGTAGTCCCTTTGGTATCCTGTCTGCTTTCTTGCATCTCTGTAGAAACTTGATGTCTTGACAGAAGCCAGAAGGTGGTTGTAGAAAGTTGTTTTTCAAACTAAAGGCCTGTGGCCAGTGTGTGTGTCAGGTTCACTGTTATTTGCCATTTATATTAAATAATTTGGATGAGAATAAAGGAAGCATGGTTAGTAAGTTTGCAGATGACACCAAGGTTGGTGGTGTAGTGGACAGTGAAGAAAGTTATCTCCGATCGCAATGGGATCTTGATCAATTGGGCCAGTGGGCTGGTGAATGGCATATGAAGTTTAATTTAGATAAATCAAAGTGATGCATTTTGATAGACTGAACCAGGGCAGGACTTATTCGATTAATGGTAGGCCATCGGGGAGAATTACAAAACAAAGAGATACATGTTCATAGCTCCTTGAAAGTGGAGTCACAGGTGGACAGAGGCAAAAAAAGCATTCAGCATGCTTGATTTTGTTGCTCAAAACATTGAATACAGGAATTGGGGTTCTTATTAAAGTTGTACACGACATTGGTAAGGTCACACTTGTGATACTGTGTACAGTTCTGGTCACCTTATTATAGAAAGGTTATTATTAAGCTAGAAAGAGTGCAGAAAAAAATTACTAGCATCTACATGGATTGATGGTTTGAGTATAAGAAGAGGCTGGATAGACTGGGTCTTTTTTTTTCCCTGCAGCATGGAAGGCTAAGGGGTAATCTTATAGAGATCTATAAAATAATGAGAGACATAGATCAGCTAGATAGTCAATATCTTTTCCCAAAGGTACGGGAGTTTAAAACTCAAGGGCATAGATTTAAGGTGAGAGTGGAGAGATACAGAAGTGTCCAGAGGGGCAATTTTTTCACAGAGGGTGGTGAGTGTCTGGACCAAGCTGTCAGAGGTAGAGGTTGGTAAAATTTTGTCTTTCATAAAGCATTTAGACAGTTACATGGGTAAGATGACTATAAAGGTATATGGGCCAAATGTGGGCAATTGGGATTAACTTAGGGGTTTAAAAAAAAGGACATCATGGACAAGTTGGGCCGAAGGGCCTGTAAACCTCTATGACTATAATCAGTTTCAGAAATGTCATTTATTCAAAATATTATATCTCTGCTAAGTTTCAAATACATTCAGGGAAAGGAAGCAAGGAATACTTGGCCAATGAATACTCAGACTATAAATTTACTTTAAAACAAATAAATGAGTAATTTCCCTCTTTGAAAAATTCCAAAGCTACTCATTGTGTGATCACAAACAAAAAAGTCTTAAGTATGATCTTCCAAGTTCATCTTAACATTTCCTCTCATTCCTTTGGAACTTGTCAAGATAGTTTCCAGTTAAGAGTTAGAAATCGTTCAAAGAATAGCGCTGTGTAATACAGAAGATAAACTATATTTAAAAAAAAGACTGTTGAAGGCTGAAACTTTAATTTCTTACTCTTATCTTCCAACTCCTTGGAATAGTGTGACACGAACAGAAAAAATAAGGAGGCCTAGCATATAGCAAAGACACAGTAGAAACATCTAAAGTTGTTTAACTCAATGTTGAGTCTAAGGGCTGTAATGTGTCTAACTGGAAGATGAGATGCTGCTTCTTCAGTTTGTATTGGTCCTCACTGGAGCAATGCTGCAGGCCAAGGACTGATATGTGGGCATGAGAGCAAGATGCTGAGCTGAAATAGCAAACTACAAGAAGATTGGAGTCATGCTTGTGAACTGAGCGAAGGTGTTCCACAAAGCAGTCACTCAGTCTGTGTTTAATGTCCCCAGTGTAGTGCACACCATGCTGGGAGCAATAAACGCAGAGTAGATCTTTTCTTTAGTTCTAGTTGTTTTCCTTAATTGTTTTAAATTCCTCCCAGCCTTTTACCTCTTGATTTTCAGGTTTTCTTTTGTGACTTCTGCAGTGTAGACTGATGCAAAATATCTGTTTCCACCAGTTCCTTGTTCAAGTTATTAATTCTTCCATTTCACCTTCTTAAGGGCCAATGCGACTTTACTCTTTTCCTCTTTAAATTCTTACAGACACTATTAGGTTTTCTTACATTCCTAGCTAGCTTTTCCTTATTCTCCCTTTGAATTAATTATATAGACACTCTTTGTCAATTTCTAAAATGTGTCCAATCAAATCTGATTTACCACTAATCTTTGCAGTATTTGGCATTATCTTCCTTTGTTACTCATAGTGCGTCCTTTTCTTAGAGTTCTTCTTTTTCAGTGCAATACATTTTTGCTGACAGTTACTTTTAAATGAAGAAATCATTCCAGTTAATTTTTCAATTTTAAACTGCTAGATTTCCTTAAACATCTGCCATTGTTTTTTTTTTCACCGATTTCCCCAGTTCACTTTGTCCTCATACTTCAGTAAATTGCTTTTATTTAAGTTTATTCTTAGACCCATATTTCTCACCTTCAAGCTGATTGCAAAATTCAATCATGGTTATACCTGGATACCTTGAGGCTCCTTTACCCTAAGTGATTAATTTAATCTTCATCATACATTATCAAGTCCAAAATAGCCACAAATTAGTGCCAAAAACACAATTAACTCATCCTCCTGCTAACCTTTGTCAATCTGATTTGTCCAATGTGTGTGTGGACTAAAACCTCCCATAGTTTTTGCTATATCTTTCTTTCTAGCCACCATTATTTCTTCCTGCATAAGTCTCCATAATAACTGCCCTACTAACTATTTCTTAGCTTTACCCAAATTGATTCTACATCTGGATCTTTAGAACCAAGGCCATCTTTCACTATTGTATTATCATCCTTAATTGACAGAGCTATCCTACCACCTTATTCTTGTGAAAAATCATTTACCTTTGAAAAGTCAGGTCTCAGCCTTTGTCACCCTGCAGCCATGCCGCTAGATCACACACATTAATTTCTACTTGAGCTGACAATTCATTTGTTTTGTTACCAGTGCTATTGGTATTCAGATATTGACCCTTTAGTTCAATCTTTTCTCTCTAAAGTGAAAGATATTGCATTCTAATATCTGCTTTTGTTTATTAAATATCTTGATCTGATAACCTGTAGTGTACTTTTTGATTGCTTCCTACAAATGGTGAACAGTCAATCATATTTTTGTAAAAGGGAGCAACTTAAAATGAGCACAACTACAGATAAAATATACACCCAACAATTTTGCATCACAGATTAGAGTTTGTTTTTAAGTACGAATTGCACTGTTCCATTGATAAATTGTTATTTGCTTTTCAAGTATCTAAGCTTCAACATTTTTAAATGAAGAAATTGTCCCAGTTAATTTTCAGTTTTATTTTGCTGGAATTTTTATATATTAAAATGAAATATCTAAGGGCTAAAAAAATCACTTTTAAAAACACTCCTGTCGAATCGCAGCAATGTGCAAAATAAAGCTTCTTTTAATTTTGTCCAACAATGTATCTCTCAATTCCCCATCTGCATAAGAGCACTCTCTAGTGTATTAGTGTGACATCAGTCCCATGTTAGGAATTCTTGCAGCTTGTCTGAGTAACACAGCCAATTCAGTTTCAATCTACAGTCAGGGGAACCAGCTTCTTGGTTCTATAGCGTTTCTTTTTTTTTATCTCTGAAGCCAGGAGGATCTGGATAAGAAAGCATTCTGATTTTGCTGAAGTATATAGTCCAGGTTATCTGTAAAATAGGATTCCCAGGGTAGCAAGTTGTACTTGAATTCCAAAAAATGTGAGTAATGAACCCCTAAAGCAATTCTGTAGGCCCTGCACGCATTGAGGCCATACCAGCAAGATTAAAATGGTGGCACTGCTTGGTGGATAACTTATAGCCATGTACTTAACAAATCATGACCTTATTACTTCAGGCCATTACAGGTACACACTGATGCCCCTCAGGCCAGACAGATATCCTGGATTCATGCTGAAGCTGGTTTTGTTACACAGAAAACGTCACATAGTTTGCTCTTTTGTGGAGTTTTGCTTATGAAGATGTAGCATTGCAAAAATTTGCTATCCTTTTATGTTATCTGAACACCTGAAATGACATTTGAACCAATACACTAGAGAAACAGCTGGCATTGGTGTTAATTTCACGACTCAGGAGTATAGAAATAATTCACCAATAAACAGAACCTCCAAGTCAGATTATTCTTCTGGACACTGCAAAGAACTCAAAGTTAAATGGAGAATTAAAAAAAAATTAGATTCTTAGGATTGCATTGTGAAGCACTAAACTCATCTTTTCAAAATGGATAAAGTCATTTAGAAATCTTTCTTATGGCAAATTGGTAACATTTGCATAACATGTTCATTAATCATACAAAGTTTCTTCCCCCTTGACTGTTGTTATTGAGCACTAAAACTTTTCATAGTGACTGATAACATGCCTGTGCAAAACTGACAGCAACATTTAAAGACTTCCTCTACTCACTAAGCCACATCATATGCTTTACACTGGCC
This sequence comes from Sphyrna mokarran, assembly GCA_024679065.1. Classification (NCBI taxonomy): domain Eukaryota; kingdom Metazoa; phylum Chordata; class Chondrichthyes; order Carcharhiniformes; family Carcharhinidae; genus Sphyrna; species Sphyrna mokarran. The sequence goes on along the minus strand of JAGIQG010000006.1, from coordinate 129,270,540 downwards.
TAATTAAACCCCTTGACAAACTTAACGATTCTGAAATTTTTAACCTTGTAACTGGAAGTTGCTGCCTACCTTCATGTAATACAAAAATAATAGTAAGTCGTTGGATACCCACTAATTTCTAACAAGCGTGAGTTCATGGTCCTTCTCGAGTATGTGATGGCTTGATATCCAGTAAGCAGTGCAGGGGAAAACAGGATAAATCAAGTTTAATAACTCTGCTCCTAATTGTTCCCCCAATGCTCAACTCTAATTACTCAGAGAACTCTCTCGACTGTCACCTGATATTAAGTTGTTGGAAGCTGAGCGTGGAACAGTGAGATAATCAATAAACATTTAGTGGGCAAAGGGATGAAGATCCTGCTTTACAGTGGGAAACTGCAGCACCCAAAGCCCTTCTGCTCATGATAAAGCCTGTGGGATAGCCAGAGTGATTGCAAAGCAATAATCCAAAGCACTGTTTTAAGGTTCTGAGACCTTCAGGCAATTGTAAGTTAGAAAGGAAAAGGTGAACACGGTCATCCTAATTACAGCCCACTTTCACACATTTCACACATTAGCAAAGACAGGCCAATTAGGTGGAGAAAAAGATAAGGAAAGTTTTATTTGTATACTAATTAAACCCTGATGAAATTAAACTAAAAACGTACTGCCTGGTAATTGTGTGTCTGAGAGAGGTCAATACAGCTACACTTATCTGAACTGCACACATATTGGAATATCACAGCTTAATCCAAGAGAACACAATTGCTGCACCAAGAATCATAAAAAAATATATAAGCTAATCATGTAAGTTGAGGGTGTTACAATTTTGCCTTATTTACAGTATTACAACCACAGCAGAGAATGTTTTCCATCATAACAGGCCCAGTTAGAAAAAGGAAAATTTTGTTCATAAATAGATATGTAAAATTCCACATATTATTCATGTAATTTAGTATTAACTTTGAAAACTGTGATCATCTGAACCATAATTTCAGTAATATTTCAAAGCATTTCTTCCATGCAAAGGCAGACTAATGTTAATCATGTTTCTGCAGATTTATCAAAACGCACATAGGCCTGTCTAAATAGGTGACTTATCTACTTTTAATCAGGCTGAACATTAGTGAGTTTCAGGTTTGTTTTGTTTCAACCTTATTACATCACTTTCCAAACTGACATAAGCAGCCCTAAGGCACATTAGATACTGTAACTTCCTACACGTATAACTTGATTACAGAAGTATAGCATTTAGTAATGAAACAGGGTGAAAGTTACATTTTTTTTCCCAAGTGTATTTCAACCAATGTAGGAAATTTAGGTTAGAAGACTGGATTACACAGAATTCTATCACATTGTTCTTCTTGGAAGTACAACATTATTTCCAGCAGTAAATGTTCTTCCATCTCCAGTACCCGGGTTGGAATCATGCTCACAATAGCAAAATAAGATGCCTTTTTAAGAGGGGAGAGATACAAAAGTGGCCAGAGAGACAGTTTTTTCACACTGAGGATGATGCTTGTCTGGAACAAGCTGCCAGAGGTAATGGTCGAGGTGAGTACAATTTTATCTTTTGAAAAGCATTTAGATAATTACATGGTGCAATGAGTATAGAGAGATATGGGCTAAATGTGGGCAATTGGGATTAGTTTAGAGGTTTAAAAAAGGGCAGCATGAACAAGTTGGGCTGAAGGGTCTGTTTCCATGCTGTAAACCTCTATGACAATGACTCTTGCCTCTACTCCAAAGTGAATAAAGTTTTATGCAGTCTTAACCAAGCTTCTGATGTGGGGTTAGAACGTTATAGGGCGGCACAATGGTTAGCACTGCTGCCTCGCAGTGCCATGGATCTGGGTCCAACTCCAGCCTTGGGCCACTGTCTCTGTGGAGTTTGCACATTCTCCCCATGTCTGCATGGGTTTCCTCCTGGAGCTTCAGCTTCCTCCCACATTGCAAAGATGTGCAGGTTAGGTTGATTGGCTATGATAATTTGCCACTTAGGGACAGGCAGATTACCCAGGTAAATATCTGAGGTTATGGGGATAGGTCTTGAGTGGAATTGTTGTTGATGCAGGCTTGATGGGCTGATTGGCTATGATTCTTTGCCATACTGTAGTAAAATTAATGCATTTCTCCTGGTTTAGCTAATGCTAAGTTGGAGGGTGTGCTCCTTGTTTGTGTTTATTCCTTTCGAGTGCACAGTGGTTAGCATTACTGCCTCTCAACGCCAGAGACTCGGCTTTGATTTTCAGTTTGGGTGACAGTCTGTGCGGTGTCTGCACATTCTCCCAGTGTCTGCATGAGTTTCCTCCAGGCGCTTCATTTTCCTCCCACAGTCTAAAGATATGCAAGTTAGGTGGATCAATCATGCTAAATTGCCCCCGAGTGCCAGGGGGATAAGCTAGGGGAAATGCATGGGGTTATGCCAATAGGGCTTGGGTAAGATTGTGGTCAGTGCAGACTCGATGGGCCAAATGGCCTCCTGCATGATAGGATTCTGTGTATGCAAAAACTAGCATGCTAACTCCTGCTGCTTTTATAATGCATTAGTTTAATATCTCTTGCACAAACCAGATTTCAACAAGAACAATATAAATGTGCTACTAGCAAGGCAGTGCAATAAGTTTTCTTGCGTCAGTGATGCTGTACACGAGCTGCAGTTCATAATTAACTGGTGCACAGTTTCATGAGAAATGTAAATGCTTGTTTGCAAACTGCTGGCTTTAGAATATTGGAAAAGTGGTAGATAATTCTGGGTATGTTTCATACATTTGAAAATAGTGATCAATAGCTGTTGTGCAAAAAGTTGGAGGATCATGAGGAGCTATTTTTCCTGGAGTTCCCACTAGGATGTGCTGACTTCACAATGCACACAATTTGGACCAAATCAGGGTTAAAAAATGTCAATGTGTAAATTACATCCAGCGCAAATTGAGTTTCTATGATCTTTTGCCCTAATTTTAAAAATATGCTGGAAAACAGCCTTGCCCACAAAGCTGGCCCTGCCTACGGCTGAATTAATCACCATGGCAAATTTCCACTAATTATGCCCCTTTGCAAGCCAGCAAACAGCCTCTTAAAATCTAGCATTTATTTTCTTTTCAGCACACAGGCACCTTTTAAAAACTTTTCAATGAGTAAAAAAATATTTAATATGCTGATAAACTGATGAACGCACGGTAACAAAATTAGTAAATGATTAAATTTAAAAAAGCTACAGTTACTTTCAGTTGTTTAAAATCAGGTTATTCACAGGTGAATGAGTAGACATTCTATTTAAAAATGCTCATTTTTGCCTTGGAGCAAAAATTTTCAATCGGAGAAAGTAGTGCAATTTTGAGCGATCAGATTTCTGATCATGCCCAAAGCAGAAACTCTACCACATTAGGTGTAAATAGCCTTTTATGCATTTCCCCAGGGCTGCTGCTATTCTGCTAGATTTACAAGAGATCAAGAGATTCTATCTTCAGACATCTTGCACATCAACTTGTTGCGAATTCCGAGCATTCGAATGGTAAGCGATAAAATTAAGTGCCTGCACTTTTAAAATACAACTGTTAATTCAGAATATTTTCCTGGACTGTCACTCAGAATTATCTAAAATATAGCAAGCCTTGTAAACTAGTAGAAGTGTTCTGATTCAATACTACATGCATTTCAGAACATTGAAATTATCCCTGGCAGTGTCTCAGGTTTTATTACACCATTTTGGATTAAATAAATTTATTTTCTAGTGATTAAAGTGATTGACAAAGCCTATGGGTGCATGCTTCAGCATTATTGGCTAAATGCAATGAATGATATGCCACTGAATCAGACAGACAAGGAGCATCTTGCTGAGTTAATCAATATTAGGCAGGCAGTAGCTGGGCACCACAGCTGGCCTTCTAGTCCCAGGGTAGAGAGAGAAATCAGACAAGGTTTCTTTTGTTCACCATCCAGCAGCCCCTCCTGGAAAATGCAGGTTTGCAACTGCCAATTGAAGACAAATTTGAGCTTAAATGTGCCATCAATTGCTGAATGGACGCCAGATAATCATTGTCTCAGTGCACATATTAACAACAGACACTTTGCTGAAAGAGTGGAAGATGGAGCTTCGCAAAACCATGGCAGAGTGTGAATCAACATCCTCAGGAGAAGAGTGGGCTGGAGGAGGAAGTGCATGCAATGAGGGGTATGTTTGAGGTCTGAGGGGCCAGGTGGGTGGGGAGGGAGGGGTTGTGCAGAATAGTGGGGCTAAAGAAAAGGGCGAAAAGTGTGACAGTAGGGAAAGAGAAGAGGTTTAAATGGAAAGAGAGCAAAAAGGTGAGGATAGATGGTTAATGGAGAGTGAGAGGAGATGAAAGTTGAGAAGGATAGAGGAGGGAATTTGTAAAAACACATTTTACATTTCTCTAAAGTTATACTCCTGAAATATCAACATTATTCAGTAACACTTAGATTAGAGTTTGTAAAAATGCTCTCCGACATATGAAAGATTATCAGGACGTGCACCCTGAGAAAACAGTGACATGACAATGCTGCCTGCTGCAAAATCAAAGAGGATATCCCACAGCGCACTGTTAAATCTCAAGATCATCTCCAGAGGAAACAAATCTATGTAGCTCTTCTTCAAAAGACTATCTTTGCATTTCACAGTGTTCTGAGGATGTCCTGCTTCTTCATCCCTATCAACTTTCAAAAAGTCTTCTTAAGCAGATACTGCATGTAACCAATATAAGCTTTGTAAAGCAGTGGTATACAGGCAGAAACTAAAGCAGCATTATTTGTTAATTAATTAAGAAAAGCAAAATATTTACAAATCCCAATCTTTTGATTGCATTTTGCAGGAAAAGTGGTCTGAAAATACGACACGAAAGGGAAACATTAAGTGAATTAAACAGTTTCTTCTTTTAACTAAAACAAAATAGCTCAAATTCAGAGGATATATAGACAAAAAGGTGCCAGCACCCTGATTTCTGAAATCTAGCTTTCATATTCAGCATCTACTACTTTTGCTGGGCTGGGGGAGGCGATTGGGTATGTTTTACATATCCACAGTTAACGGAGGCAATGGCATATGCAAAAGTCAAGCTGCCTGAGATTTCTGAAAACCGACTTGTGGGATTTTCAAATTTGAGGGTATGACCCAAACATACCAGAGTTTTTTTTTAGAGAGGTTGGGTACCCATCTGGAATTAGGAGTAGATGCTAATGTGCAAGAAGGTGGAAGAGTTATGTTGAACTATCAAGCTGTCAAATCATTTAAATCCCCAATCTTCAAATTTTGAAATAAAAAAGTATGTCTCATTTGGAAAAAAAATGGTGCTTGCTATTTCAACTGTTTTTTGTTGATATAATCCTGAGGGCTATCATGATGGGGTTTATACTGTTTGACTGCTTCCATATCCTATCAATATCACAGTAGGATGCTTACAAGTTTAATTTGATTGACAGTTTCAAGTGATTAGCCATTTGTGATGTGGGGCTATGAATACAAATACTTATTTTCATAAGGGCTTTAAATGCATTGAATTGCATTATCAATTAGTGGTTTTGTTTACTCCAGCAAAGGCTGTAATAGATACTTAGAACATCATTTCATCTCAGCATGGCTCCAGAGTTATGTGCGTGATGCAGAAAGTGTAGTTGGTATGGAAAGTGTAAGGGCAAAGTAGGGGCATAGTTTGGCATGACTTGATGTAAGATAGCCAATGTGTTATAAAGGACCATGGGAATGAGTGAGGGGATCATAGTTAGGTATGCCACTAGGTTTGTACAAGGGCTTTGCAAGGGGGTGAAAGGGCATACATTGGCATGGAGCGTAAGAGGGCCTTACTGCTTTATTATAACTATTCTTGACAGGGTTGATGTGCAGAGGATGTTTCCTGATGAAAAATCCAAGTCTAGCAGGTCATCCATTGAAAACTGATGAGGATGATGTTATTCTCTCAAATAGAATGGAATCCTTGGAAATCTTTTCATCAAATGGCAGAGGAAGCCAAGTCTTTGTGTTTTTTTTTATGGCAGAAGTAGGTAGATTCTTGATAAAAAGGGGGTGAAAGGTTTGTGGGGCTGAGCGGGAATGTGGAGTTGTGACTGGAGTCAAATCAGCCACAATCTTAATGAATAGCAGAATAGGTTCACAGGACGAATGGTTTATCCCTGTTTCTAATTCATATATTTGTATGCACGTCTCAGAGTACCGAGGTGGGCACTCTGAACAGCACCTTGTGGCGATATCTGCACTGATTCTGGGGCACTGAGGAATCAACTCTAGTTAGCAGCACCGCGTCTCCTCCAAAAAAGTAACTTAGAACACAAAATAAGTCACCAAGAAGCAACCCCCAATAATATTTTCAACAGTAGGCCCATGCTCACAATTTAGAGAAGGATGTAGCTCAGAGCGAAATTGCATTTCCAAATTGGATTTTTAACACAAGGCCATAATGCCTGCTAAAATAAGTCAAAGGACTGATTGTCTAATGTCCTACTGGAGTTCTTAGTGTCTTCTTCTGCTTTTATCTGTTTCCACTATTTCCTGAAACTGCAAAGCTGAAATGATATTTGTCTAAAGGGTGGTGCTTGGAAGATTCAGTGTCAGCAGCATCATCTTCAGTATCTATATTCAGCGTTGTAAGGTTCAATATCCTCAGGAGCAGGGAAGGAAGTACAGGTCTCAATCCCTCAATGAGTTGAGACAGATATATTTACATTGTCCTTCTCCTTAAATGCCCTATGCTGTGGCTCAATTATCTAAGAGCGATTCTGACAACACAAAAGATACAGATATCACCATAAACAAGCTTCAATTGCTGCAGTTTTTGAGCAAAAGCTTATGATGATGTCTCACAACACCCATCTCAACACTTCCTTGCTTCCATTTTCAGTAATTCCTTTTCCTCCATCTTTCAGCGTACAATCACCAGAACAGATTGCAACACCTCTCTCACATTTCAAGCATACTTACCTTTTCCTTTCCTATCTGCAAACTATACGGTCGCACCATTCTCTTCTCACATACACCAGCTGTATATCCCAACCCCTCTTTTCTCACTTCTGTTTCAATTCATCACTTACTCTTCCCCACTTTGCTTTCTCCCCGCCTCTCAATTTTTGCACAGTATGCACGAACTCACACATCATTTAACTTTTTCAGAGTTTTTTTGCTCCTGAAGATTATATACCTGCAGATTCTATAATTTTTCATAGATTAGTTTTCATTTTCAATATTCTACACCATAATGATAACTGAATGCTAACTTCTTCCTGAAGCAGTCTAATTGTGTCTTTTTTTAAAAGAGCGGAATTAGCATTTTTGTACTTGTTCACTACAAAGCTCTGTATAGAAAAAGCAATTGGCTGAGTAATGTGGACACCTCTGCATTTATAATGGAACAGGTACACTACACATCTGTAGTAGACTCTATTAAAGTCAGCAATCAAGAGAAAGTTAAAGAGAAGACTAGATGGCTGTGTGAAAGTGGTTAACTGCTTACCTTTACTGCCTCAGATAGTGTCTGGTCCTTTTCTGCTTCTTCATGGGAATGTAACTCCAATTGCAATCCTAATTCCTGCATCTGCTGTGCCTGTTCATTTAACAGCTGCTGAGCCTGTTGCTCTCTCAGCAAAGCGTTATTCAGTTCTTCACAAATACTCCCAAACCTCTCAAATGGAATCATTTTCTGAGTCTACAAGAATAAATTTATGGAATTAGACACCAACTCATTTAATCTTTCTTCAAAGACTATTTGGGTTATGTGACAAATGGCTACCACTAATAAACAATGACTGATTTTAAACCAACTGTTCTTCATTAGTGATGGAGTTTCTAAAAATTCTGATTAATTTGCTGTTATTGAGTTTTTAATTAATTAATCATTGCCATCAAATTGATCCTGAATAGAGAATGTTAACAAATGTAGTTGTGGGAAAGTGGTGGGGAGGGTGGGAGGGGGAGCCAGGGATGTGGGAGAAGGTGGTGGTGACTCAGAGCCAAATCATTCCAGGTATCCATTGGCATACATTTCCCACCAGGGCCATTAGGTAGTGATCAAGAGCACCTCTACCTAAGCCAGAAGCCAACTATTACATCCTTACAGTGATCTCAGTCAACTCCCCAAAACAGAGAATGAACCTGCGACATTCATAGAATCGAGTCTGCACTATTTCACCCAGGACCTCCCCTCCACCCTATCTCCATAACCAATCTACACTGCTATGGATACTAAGGGGCAATTTGCCATTGCCAATCCACCTAACATGCACATCTTTGGACTGAGGGAAGAAACCGGAGTACCCTGAGGAAAGCCACGCAGACACAGGGAGAATGTACAAACTCTACGCAGCCACCCAAAGGCTGGAATCAAATATGGGTCCCTGGTGCTGAGGCAACAGTGCTAAGCACTTTGCCACCATGATGAATGCCTCTTCTTAGCTCATAACGTAAATGATTGATATAATAATCATCATCATCGGGCAATGACATTTTCTGGTATGATCACTGTGGTGTATTTGTGGATCAGTACAGTACCAAGGACAGAATCCAATTTATCCTTAAATGCTCTCAAAATATAGATTGTGCAAGATGCAAGTAAAGATAATATCCTTAAACAAGACCAAATATTCCATAAAGTTATCAAAATTATATCAATTGGTATAGTGGTTATTTTACATGACATCTAGTGTAGGAAGCAAAAATCAAATCCAACCATAACAATTTGAGAATTTGAATTCCAATTCAACAATCTAGAAATTTAATAAAAGTAGCTACGTAGCTGGCTGATTCTTTAAACAAAAACAGCAAAGTGACCCTCCAGCGATATGTTTGTTATCAAAAAAACCTATTTACTAAATGCTGTCTCTGACTATTTCCGGAAATGGAACCTTCAAACCTGAAGATCTATTATTCTATTCAGAAACCAGCAAAACAGAAGAAATGAGTATTAATGGATGTATGATTTGGTATTGTCACATTCACAATATCATAATTTTTATGGTTAGTAAATCAGAAGAAAACATACCAGATGGATTATTACGATGGACCAAATGCTATTCTTATTTCAAAAATAAATGTACTGTTTTCCAAGATACTGTGCACAATTTTTACAGATTTGCATAACTACTTTAATAAATTCCTGTAGTAACCTTTTACAACTTTACTAAGTGACACTAAAATTAGTTTGTGTCAACTATTTAACAGACGTCTAAAATCTTTTTATAAAACTTAAAAATCAGAGCAGTGTGTAAAGCCAATAAACTTGTGTCATTCAGGATACATTCTAATGGAATAATTCTGTTAACTATTAACATTTTATCAAATCTATATCTTCTGTGACTTTAAACTTTTCCAATAAAACAAACTGTTTGTACTAATGATGGAGTCAGCACAAGTGGCACAAAGATGTCAATGCCATGAAAAAGAGACTTTTATATAACACAAACAATTTTAAGGGAGTGCAATGCTGGAAAACTGGAAAACTGCCCAGAAATAAGATAGTTCCTATTTAACCTTGAGATTTCAAACAGCCCAATAACACAAAGTGAAGAACTGTTCACCTTCATATTCTGCTTGAGGTCACTCAGCTGCTGTTCAAGGGTCTGAGATTTCCCACTTTCTATTTTCAGTTCACTCATGTAGTTTTTAAGTTGCGTAAGCTCCATACGCAGTGAGCGACGTTCGACTTCTGCTGAGTGCAGCCTCTGAGTAAACTCAAGGATCTGTTTCTTCAAAATTTCCACACAATGCTGGTAAAGAGCAAAGCATTAAAAACTCAGACATTTCACTAAATTCGTTTAAATAATTATAACAATATAAAACAAAATCTAGAAACACAGAAAAATGTGCTGAACTGTGCTAGTCCTATATAACTGAAATAAATTACAGCCATCTTATCAATTGTAGTTGAGTTTTTAGGATACTGAAATTTATTGAGAAGTAGTGCCTGCTTACCAGTTAAATTGAGGCTCCTACAAACTAAACATTTTTATTATTGATAAACTTGCTTTTAATCCTGATCGATAATCGTTTTCATTTTTAACTGACCTTCACACAATAAAAAAAATTATTTTGTAAATGAGACGGATGTTACAGAAGAAGGGTTTTGTGTGTGTAGTTTAGAGGTGTTACTGCAGAGTAAAATTGGTGTGACCCCACAATCGAAAGTGGTATAGAGTATCAAAAACATTTACTGCTACAAAAAGATTATCTTACAAGACTATTTAAAGCAAACCTTGGATTTATTATACTTGGGATTAAAATCTGTTGCACTGCATTGAGATTGAGTTCTTTCACTTTGTGGTGCACATCTACATATAATTTGGAGCCAAAACATATGCTGTTAATACATAGTTTGTTTTAAATTCAACATTTCTAAGATTCAGTTACAGGAAAATGGGGTTAAAATAAATAGCTCACCGGGAGGAGTGAGCATTGGCACATATACAACCAGCTAATACGCCTTCTTCTATACAGTAATGTCCGTCAGTGACTAAAAGCATGGAACAAGCTGATTCCAACATTTTGTTTGCTGAACAAGCACTATTTCACAATAAATTCCAGCATCCTAAGAACAAAATTTATCAGATAATTTGAAATGAGGCAATAGGACTGATGTAAGCATTTAAAATGTTGATGCCTGTGCATTATTTTAGCAAAGAATCCATGTGCTGGCATACTTCAGCTTTAACAATATTAGTAGAAATGATCGATTTGGTAAATGGGTTCACCAGTTGAATTATTAGCATTACCTTTATAGGCATGGTAATCTGTAGTCCTTCCTTCCTTGCTTTGGCGTTGGCAGTGCACAGTCCACCAGCCAGTATTTGTACCAATGACTTTTGATGCCCATATCCGAATTGTCTATTACACCAGAATGGAACATTTTCCATCTCCACGCTTAGTCTGTCCATGAGTTTTGTAAAGGAACCCTTAGCTGCATTTTCCATTGAATGCATTGAAAGAAAGTGCTTTGGTTCTAAATAAAGAAATGAAAAAAAATTACCCAGTGGAGTAATTTTTTATTCAACCAAACTTATTTAGATATTTCCTTCAACTAATTATCGAAAAAATAAATAAATTATTTTACATGAAAACTATAACTCTACTAGATCTTTCAATTCCTGAAATCATGATATTTATGTCTGAAGTTAAGCTGTAATTTACCTTTTTATTCTAAGGCAATTAAAATTTTACTACTAGCACAATTACTTATTTCCCCAATGGAGTTTGGTAATTATCCTTCTCATATGATGGTTTTATGGCCTCAGTACAACAAACATGTTCTACTCACTGCTAGTTTTGTCAGGTTTATAATTAATAAATGTGTTTTGTGTAGATAAATGAAATTATCACTTGCTAGTGTGTCCCATTTACCCTAGATTTCCAAATGGCTTCAAGGTTTAGGTAACGTCTTTTCCCCCTTTTTCAGATCTGCATTCCACAGAAAATCCTAATCCATCTGTTGCTATCCATACACTAAACTACAAACATAATTAAATTAAGATTTATACACATTCCATAGCACTGATGAAAAAAGCAGGTTGTGAAACAGTGTATAGGATCATATGAGAGCAAGACCGCCTCGCAACATATGAGGCTTGAAATGAACACCAGACTATTTGCCAAAAGCAAGTAATTAAAGCAGTAAACTCATCAAGTTTACTAATTACAGTATTCACTATTATAAGGTTGGTAAAGCAAGGTGTGATTGTTTCTTGCAATGACTATAACAGCAAGATTACAAATTAAATTGGATAATGAAAATTATTTGTTAGTAAATGTATGTTCTTTCAATAATAAAATTATTCAAACTATATCACTATTCCTTCACTATCGTGGAACTCCCTCCCTAACAGCACTGTGGGTGCGTTTACACCATGGATTGCAGCGATTCAAGAAGGTAGCTCACAACCGTCTTCTCAGGGGCAACTAGAAATGGGCAATAAATGCTGGCCTTGCCAATGATGCCCACATCCTATGAAGGAATAAATCAGAATCCCCTACAGTGCAGAAGAAGGCCATTTGGCCCATCAAGGCTGCACCAACAACAATCTCATCCAGGTCCTATACCCATAACCCTACATATTTACCCTGCTACCAAGGACAATTTAGCATGGCCTATCAACCTAACCCATACATCTTTGGGCTTTGGAAGAAACTGGTGTACCCAAGGAAGCTCATGCAGACGCGGGGAAAACATGCAAACATCAAACAGTCATCTCTGGCTGGAATGAACTCCAGATCCCTGGCACTATGAGACAGCAGTGAAACAACTGTGCCACTACTGCCACCTGTTACCAATCCAAACCATTTCTAGTTAGTTTTAAAAAGTAGAATGTGATTGAAACAAGTTCATCTGTAATGGCAAGAAGTTACACTTGTTCTGTTTCTGTAACTATTTGCAGAAACTGCATGATGTTTTTCTAACAGGATCAGAAATCAGTGCTTCCAGGTTGCTCCAAAAGCAGGGAAAGACCAATCCTGAACCAGCAATAAGCTGAGCAGTGGATATCAAATTGACTCTGGTGATGGATAACAAGCTGATTTGTCCAAAAATGTAAATAGTTTCCATTTTTAAAAACATAATATATGACTGCTTTTCTCAATACACTGGTTAGATCTTCAAGACACCGAATTGCACGTTGGTCAAGTCACTTTGATTTTTAGTGCTCATATTCCATGAAAAAAAGAGAGTTCGATCAGGATTTTAGGAAGGTAAATATTCTTGCACTACCTCATCATTAGCTGCAAGTGTATAGAAAGCACAAAATGATTTATGTTAAATGTACCAACGCCCTTGTCCAAAAAGATTTCCAGCACTGTACAGTATCAAAATCAAGCAACCCAGGTATTTGTGATACACTAGCTCCCACCTAATGGTCAATGATTGTAATACAGTTGGAACTGGGAACTGAATTTTTGCTTCTCGTAAGCCAACATTGAAATGGCATTGTCAGTTTGTTTTGCCTGGAAACAAAATTGCACTGGAATAGAATTTCCAAATTCCAACAATATATTTTGGCATTGTACTTCAATTTCAATGCAATAGTTGGGGCCAAGCTGTATAATAAAGGTCATGTTCAATTTAATTGAACTATTACATTACAATGGAAAAAGATATACTTGAAACAGCTGTCAAAATCCAGCCATACATACATATTTTCTAAACTCTACAACAATTCAACGGATCTTTCAACTCTTCCAATCACAGAATCAAAAATATAGTAGAATATAGACAGAAGTGTTTTCTATATTACTATACCCAAACACAAAAAAATGTTGCTGATATCATCCCACAAAAAAGTATATAGTGGTATGTAAATTGATTTTACTGAAATGTCATTGCTTAACATGTTTCAGATTTCAGTACTTCAGTCCCAGTCAGTCATATTTTCAAGTCTGAACAGCTAAGTTCTAAAACACTAGAAGATAATTTGATGATTTAGATATGCATTCTTGCACAATTGTTAACGCAACTTAAGAGGACTTGAAATCATATGGCCCATGATACCTTAAATTGATCATGAGAATGCATGCATTCTCTGCCTGTAGTTGTGTTTTGTCTGTTCTGGAATTTTACTGGAACAGGATATATTTACGCTGGTTTTAGGAATAGGAGGAGGAGAGGGAGTAAGAGAGAAGGGGTAAACATTAAGTGGCATTTATTATAGGTCCTCAGCAAAATTCATTTATGGTAATATTGCTTCTCTCTATTGAACAGGTTCTAATGATATATGCAAATAATATTATATTGCATTTCATGGCACTTAAAACTTGTAGAACTTGAAGTGAAGCATCCCCTAAAGCTATAGATAACTACCACAGTAAACAATAAATAAGATACGAAAGGATGTGTGCTGATTCCTTTAGAGAAATTTGAATTCCTGAAATGTACTCAGCATGGCATATCTGTATTCTTTCCAATGTATGGTTTACTTCTGTTCTTGCAAATTTCATTCCCACAGTCAGGGTGCGCTATGATTCACAATACCTTTGTCAATTTAAATTATGGATTCTTTATGCAAGAGTTTCAGAGAAGCTATAAATGTTTCAGGCTAGTCATTTATTTTTAAACCCTGCAATGCATAAAATGTTATGGAAGTTCTATACAGGTTACAAGAGATTCACAACAAATGAATCCACGGCTACTGTTGGTATTTATCTCAGCATGCTGAAGATTTATGAGGTACTGACAGTCATTATGAAGGATTCAATGGGTACCAACGCAATAGTAGCACGCTTTAAATATTGTGGTCTTTGTATTCAAAACTCATGGCAAAACAGACATGGGCAACATCAGAATATTTTTTCATTCATAAATATGGGTATCCCTGGCAAGGCTGATATTTATTGCCCATCTCTAAACATGGGGGAGAAGGTGGTGATGGACTGGTCTTCTTGCTGCAGCCCATATGAGGAGAATAATCACAGAGTGCATTTGGGGAGGGTGTCCCAGAATTGTGACTCAGTGACACGAAGGATCAGCTTCATCGCTCCAAGATAGGACAGTGGGTGTTTTGGAGGGGAAATTGTTGGCAGTAATGTTTCCATTTGCCTGCTGTCCTTCCTGTTTAGGTCAAAGAGATTGTACATGATTTCAAATCTCACCATGGTATGTTGAAAATTTGAATTCAGTTTTAAAAGAAAAAGAGTTAGTATCAGTGAGAAAAAAAAATGACCATGAAATAATGAGATTGCTGGAAAAACCCAACTGCTTGATAACAACCTTTAGCAAAGATAACCTATCATTCTAGCCCAGTCTGGCCTTCATGTGCTTGGCTCTCACTTGCCCCTCTGGTGCCTTAGCTAGTCATTATATTGCATTAAAATGTCAGCTCGGGGCAACCAGAATTAGGCAACTCTCAGCAGCTATTCCCCAAATCCAAGAATATATATATATTTTTTAAAAAGTATCAGGAATAAGGTGCAGGTTCATTTGTACAATAACCAAATTAACTGCAGTCAGCAAGGATTCAGAAGGGATGGGGGAAATATAGGTCGTCTGAGGCCCAGAATTTCTTTGGTACCCCTGCTCCTATTGTCTTTAATATAATAGGGCCTCTGCTTCTACTCTCAGTATTAGAATGTAACCGGTACAAATTTGTATTGGATGTAATATAACCAATAGTAATAAGGGTCAGCTGGCCCAGTAAACCATGGAATGAATTACAGAATGATGTGATGGTCAGTGATCAGCTGATTCACTATAAATAAGAACCTGTTGGGAATTATGGTAAGCTTGGATTGGCCCAGGGCAAGGCCCAACATTTGCTGTTGTGAAGTTTCTTTATTAAACGCTGTCTTTGATTTATAAGTTGGAATAAGTTTTGTTATATGTTTTTGCCTGCATTTGAAGAGTTCCTTCTGAGGAAACACTCAGTACACTATTGAAGTGTCAATAGGGTCCTGTGTTGATTCTGACAGCATACACTATTGAAGTTCTTCCTTCACTCAGTTGGACCCCTCAGCAGCTGCTGAAAATAACTGGATTAAACTTGTTGTGGGGTAGGAACAGAGCAGCAAACAGAACCACTTGCTTTTACCTGCCTGGTTTCTGTCATGTAGAGAGAGTTAAAGCCCCCAATCAATCTTCTGGTATTTTGCTATATAGGCTGAATAGAGTTTCAAAAGCAGTAGTAGTGTGTGGAAATTTGCCTTGCGAACAAGTCTCTGTATAAGACAAAAAAATAGCAGAGATACACAGAATGCTTTGGGAATAAAATTATAGTTGAATATTGTTTGTGATGTGGCTTTGTGATAGAAAATGGAAAGATATAGACAGTACTATTTGTGTAGTGGACAAGTGTAGTAGGTATGAGAGGAGCTTCTAGGAACCTTGGAGGAGGAAGGGTTCCATTGGCAGCACTGGATCTGGCTGATAATAAACAGCAACCTGCAACGATACAGAACACAGCCCGTTGCCAGCTGCAAACTACTTTCCTGCCAACCTGCTACAGGAAGAAGAAATGTTTGAAGAAAACCTGCAGCCAGGGAGACTGTTACATCAATCACTGTTGACAAGACTTTTACACAACTCTGCAAATGTGCCCCAGATGAATGATCCAATGGTTATTTTCTCAGTAAAGTTGCCTGATGAGCAACATGTTCTGCCAAATCCGATTGCATCATCTCACTGCCCGGACACTAAAACATTCCTGAGGATATAAATCTTATCACTACATTGCAAATAACATTGCAACCATTTTTACTCATCAACCATCTCTTTACATATATGTACAATTAATATTTATTTCCATCGGTGCCCTACTTGGCAACAATACACATTGTATTGTTTTATCTATGCTACTGTGCAAATTCCATAGAATTAAATCTGATGGTAGCTTGGTATTCTACAATATGAACATCAGGTGCCAGGACACATCTCACCTTTTGTGACTTCCACAGTTTGGCTCATATACTTTGCCTGCCCACTGTATGCCACTTCAGTTCTCATAGTGAGCCAAGTGCACCACAGATTTATGCATTAGCCTGGTGGACAGGTTTCATCCTGTGCTGCTGTGCTCGTTGGAATCACAACTTTTTGTCTTCACAAAGGAAGATGAAGCCCAACACCTAGATCCTTTCCAAGCAATCCCCTTGTCTCTCCAAGCAAGGAGTTACAGCCATGTGTAAATTGGAGCCCCAGATTCAGGTAAGAATTAGGCTGATGGGAATAGAAGAGCTAAGGTTTGAAGTAGCTCATGTGGAACATAAACACTGGCATATACCACGTGAGGAGAAAGGCTCATTTCTCTGCAAAAGGATCTATGTAAATACTACATAATTTTTAAAGATTATATACACAGAGCCTATGGGAGGAGATTTCATGCTTCTATTGTCTTATTCAGTATTGGCATGAGAATCCATTTCCGTAACCTATCAACATAAGAAGTAGAACTTCCTCTGCTCACTATTTCGCTCCCTGCTCATTCACAAGCACCTTCACACGAGGATTCCCTTTTTGCATCACAGTTTACTAACCTCCTTTGTCGAACCTTTCCAAACAAAGCAATGTGTGTTCGTGAAGGGATTAGCTCAGACTCCATCCTGGGATCTTTGCATGCCTGCTAGTCCACTAGAAGAAACTACTAGAAACAGAAAATGACAGCTCTTTATGAGCTGCTATTCTACAAATTTCCTGCTTTCTTTTCATTCTTCGTACTGTGTGTTGAGGAAAATGAAGCAGGGATATATAATACCAATAAAATGAGCTGATTTTATCAAATTCAGCAAGGTTAATATGCCATTACACACAATGCACAAAAAAAGACCTCAGGTGTCACAAGGTACATGTGCATGCCTGGCAGTGATGGGATGGACTCAGGCCATCATGATGGCACAGTGGTTAGCACTGCTGCTTAACAGCGCCAGGGAACCGGGTTCAGTTCCGGCCTCAGGTCACTGCCTTTGTGGAGTTTGCACGTTCTCCCCGTACCTGCCTGGGTCTCCTTCAGGTGCTCCTGTTTCCATCCACAGTTCAAAGACGAGCTGATTAGGTGGATTGGCCATGTTTATTGCTCCTTAATGTTTGGCAGATTAGCAAAGGTAAATTCATGGGCTTACAGGGATAGAACCTTGGTGGGATTGTGGTCAGTGCAGGTTCGATGGGCTGAATGGTCTCCTTCTGCACTGTAGCGATTCTATGATATCCCCAAAAGCAGAGTTTCGGAATCATGGGAGCAATCAAGTGTCAAGGCTGGACTACCTTGGTTAAGATGTGGAATGCCGGTGTTGGACTGGGGTAAACACAGTAAGAAGTCTCACAACACCAGGTTAAAGTCCAACAGGTTTATTTGTAACAAACGCCACGAGCTTTCAGAACTGGCTGTTCCTCCCACATACCTGACAAAGGAACAGCCAGTTCCAAAGCGTTTGTTACAAAGAAACCTGTTGGACTTCAACCTGGTGTGAGATTTCTTATTTGTTCACCTTGGTTAAAACAGATAGATTGACTCTTGATTGTTATTATTCGTCCATCGTCATCAATAAGGACTTCAACGCCATTAGTCATTTTGAGGCTGGATGCGGTGTGTCCGAAGATGACTGATCAGGCCAATTTGGGTACGGAATGTCCTGGCACATATTGGACAGACTCGTGTAGACATTGTAGTTGTTGAGCTGGTGGCTCTGGACTTGCGCAGCTCGTGCTTAAGTTGTATTTCAGCATTGCACCTTCGTAAGCTTGAAGCCCTTGTGGATGAGGCAGTGCCACATAGGGTGGTTTTGTGCCAGCGTTTCCCAGGTGGTCGTGGCTATGTCAAGCAACTTCAGGGAGGCCTTGAGTGTGTCTTTGAAATGTTTCTTCTGCCCTCCATGCGAGCATCTTCCAGCAGAGAATTCCCTAAAAAATGCTTGAGTATGCGCTCATCTGACATGCGGATGACATGACCTGCCCACCGGGTCTGTGCTCTCATCAACAGTGTATGGACTGATGATAGACTTGCTCAAGAGAGAACTTTAGTGTCTGTACTTTGTCTTGCCATCTGATGCATAATATTCTGTGAGGACAAGTCATGTGGAAATGATTGAGCTGTCTTGCATGCCTTCGATACACAGTCCATGTTTCACAGGCCTATAGCAGGGCGGTGAGTATCACGGTGCTGTAGACCTTCAGTTTTGTTGCTGAGCTGATTCCTCGATGTTCCCATACAGTGGAGCGCAGTCTACCAAAAGCAGAACTTGCCTTTGCTATTCTGCAGTTAACTTCAGTGTCATTAGTCACTGCTTGGGAAAGGATGCTGCCAAGATAACTGAACTGGTCCACTGCCTATAGTTTCTGTTCTTTGACTGTGATTATGGGTTCTTGTACGGAGCAAGAGCAGCATGACTATAAGCTCCCCAAAGCTCCTGGGTAATTCAGAATTGTTTTAAGAACTGAGGATTTAAAACACATCTGGAGGGAAATTAGCTGATGATTCTGCATTCTGACTACTTTTTATAGACAGAGACATGGATATAGATAGCCTAACATGCCATACACATGATTTCCTATGATCAACTAGATAAGGGACAAATTCATTTGCAGAATGCTGGATGATGATTCAACGCTATATTTTATGAAAACTTTGCCTAAATTAGTAACTGTTACCTTACTTTTTATTATTTTTTTCATGAGACTGATAAGATCAGCATTGTCCATCCCCAAGAAGCCTTGAACTGAGACCATTTCAAAGAGCAGTCGCGAGTCTATAATCTGGAATCACACGTAAGGCAGATTGGGCAAGGATGGCAGATTTCCTTCCCTAAAGGACATTAGTGAACCAGGTGGCTTTTTACAACAATCAACTACAACAATCAGTTATTATAGTCACAATTATGGAGACCAGCTTTATATTCCAGATTTATTCAGCTGCTGTGGTGCGATTTGAACCCATCTCCCAGAACATTAGCCTGGATCTCTGAATTACTAGACATCAGATTTTACCACAATGCCACCATCTCACCAATTCACAATGAATTTTCACATTTCACTAACATCCATTCTATCCTTTCCTGCATCTACAGGATTGCCACACCCATCCAAGCCATATGCAATTTAGCTGCAAGTCCACCAGTTGGCAAGAGAAACAAAAGTCATTGACAATTGTACACAAAATATAGTTTGATTTTCATTATAAAAAAGGTTGCAAAGGATTGTGATTTTGTACACCACTGAAACTTCAAGACAAAACACTGACGTTACACCATGTTTGGAACTTAAGGTATTTTCAAAACTGAAAAGTTCAGAATTACTCGTTTTTATAACATACAAAATTCAGAAAAATACAAGTTGTCAGATTGCTACCGTGAATGATTTAAAACAGAAATCAGCCAATTGTGCATCCACTATTAGTCTTTACTGAAGTAAAATTAAGTAATCTCCATTCATCAGCAATGAAGGAGGCAGTTGATAACTCTTGGTTTCATTAAATGTTAAGGGAACAAGTAGACATGTTTAATCAACATGCAAAAGCAGCTTATTGCTGAGGACATTCAAGGCAACTTGAAAGTATCACTTTACATTGCATTAAGTATGTTGAGCTTTATACACTGTCGGAGAAGTTGACTGCCAGAGAATACATGATCACATCAATGTACTGTAACTGAGCAGCAGTTAGCTGGCCCTTACCTGCATACTGACTGTAATCAGTCACATAATGTGTTATTTATTTTGCAATCAGCCTATTACGTGGTACAATAAACAAATACCATTTGGAGGCTGCAAATGCTTGCTGCACCTTACTGAAAATTCTAGCTACTCCCAATCTTGACTAAAAATCTGCTAGTGGAATAGGTTATAGCTTGATCATAAAATACACAATGTGCCTTTGGTGTGTTTGTGAAAGGTTGAGCTTTCAGTTAGGTTGAACATAAAAGTACATTTTTAATATCAAACAGACAGGTTAGGGGAAAGCACTGAATTTTTCATATGGAGTGAACCATATGATTTACTTACGTGATTTAGTGATAATGTCCTGCAAATCAGCCATAGAATCAATTATTGCAGACAGAAGGTCCAAACTGGAAAACCAGTCCAAAGCCTGGGTAAAGTGGTTCTGCTCTCTTCCCTGCCCTAGTAAAAGTATAACAAAGTAACATGACAATAATGTATTAACAGTAAACAGCACAGAACTGTAGTAAACTATAAAACACCAACATTAATATTTTTTGTGAACTCCAGTAAAAAAGATTTAATTTCAATGTGGAACATTTTTTGCCTTTAAATATCATCAGTTTTTATTGCACATTTTGAATGAGTGGAATTGTGTATATTCCACTGAATGTGCTGTTAAATATTGTTCAGTCTTCAGCCTGTGACAACTTAGCTTTCTCAAACAACCTGCTCACAAAATAACTTGCAGCATCAAAAATTCAATTTCATTAGTGCAAATTTCTAAAATTAAAGAAATTAAAGCAAATCTGACCTTGATGAAGATGATAACATCCGCTTTCTGCTGCCCATAAACATTGAGCTATTGCAACAGTTGCAAAAATAGAATGAATTTGTGTTACAAAATGACCTACTTTGTGGAACTAAATTGAGCCAACAAGATAGCTTTAAGAAAAGGAATCTGTCACACTGATTTTCTAACATTGGGATTATGGTTTGTTAACATTTGCTGTTTCCATTAGTTATTTACTTGGATACAGATGTTGAGTTTACTCCCACTTGTGGTGTGAGCATCCCACTCTGTCCATACTGTCCAATATCAAATTAAATAAGCATATAAGCAGAAAGTTTGTGGGATGAATGAACCATGACAGCTGCCAGCAAATCAGGCACAAAACTGCATGATGTGTAGCCACAAACCAGCTGAACGTTTGAGGGAACACAATCACTTACTATTGAGAAGGGTGCCAGGTTTGAGTAATGTAAGTGTTGCTGTTGAGAGAACCGTAGACCTTGGGGAAGATAACTATGCATACAAAGCCTAATACTCTCTCATCCTGATTTGCTTTGGCTATGGGATAAGATATTTACACGTTCCTTTTGGTAAACGGAGTCATATCTAATGTTGTCTATTCCACGTATTTGAGATTCCTTAGAATAATGTAGAGGTGATACTAGTTTTAAAGAATGCAGGAGATTTACATTTTTATATAATGCTTTAAAATGTTGACTTCATGTTTCAGTTCAGATTTTAATAGTCTTTGTGCCGTTTACTTCTGAGTCCACACTCAGATTTAACCAAATAAACATTGAGCTGTTACCAGACTTTCCTCATCAGAGCAACTGAACCATTGAACGTTTACACCTATTGCGTTGATAAACTATGAACTGGAAAATGTTGCTAATATCATCTGTCTCAGCCTGGAACATAAAAGTTAAAGACTGTAGCAACCTTGACAGCCACGAACCGTGCTGGCCATGCTCCTCCCCAAAGCATAGGTTGTGACTGTGCATCGGAGGTATTGTTCCTTCAAAGATGTTCATGCTCCCCGTAGAGTACTTTAGGGAAAGCCTCCTGTGTAGTGCTCCCCACTTCAGCCTGGTCCTGTTTGCTCATTTGTTTGTTGATGCTCCTCCTCCAGTTAATTACATATAATTGCAGTGAGTTGTTTAGAAGACAGCTCAGATCGTTTCAGCTCAGAATGAGCATCTTGGCAATTATAGCTCTTTTCATTGGGGCAGAAAAAGATCAGAAAATGCTGAACACTCGACTAGCAACCTCAAATGACAAACTATCAACTAGCCTGTCTGTAACTGAGAAGCATTTTGAGCTGCTGCAGTGTCCTTCCTGCCCAATAGTGTGTGGATTACTGGGCAAGTTGGTCACAAACCAAGCACTGGGAAAGTCCAATATCACAAGACAGTCCTACAACAACCAGACTCGAATTTTAATTATTCAGTGAGTTAACCAGTTCTGGTTTGTACTCTGAAAGCGTGTGAAGTAGCAATTTTAGTATGCAATAAATGATGGACCCCACTCACTATATGAAATTAAAAATTGGGTGTGTAGTGAGTAAAATTACAGGCCTGTGTGGGAAGTCACATAGCCTGGTAGAGTGTCACTTTTCCCCAACTAACTGCAGGATAAGGATATTTACCTAGGCACATTCCAAACCAAGGTTAAACTGTGCCTCATTAACCGAGTTCAAGGGATCAAGATAATCCTAAAGAATTGATATGGATGAATGAAATGTTTAAGCAAACTTATCTTCCTTTCACAAACCACTTATTTCCTTGTGTGGCTAACACAGATCTACATCAGGCTCCCAGAGCATCAGTTAGAAAGTAACTTAGTTCTATTCACATGGATGACAGCAATGTTTTAGATTTTCCTTTAAGAAAAATTTCTTTACAGACCAGTGAACAGTAAAATCCAAATCCAAGAAACAGTACTGCTTCAAAACATCAACCTAAAAAATGCTTATTAGATCAACTTGTTGACTTGTCACCCACATTCTACTGCAATATGGAGATCCTTTCAGTAAATGCTGGAAATGCACAGGAAGCAGCCATTTAGCCCATCATGCCATCTTTCTGTAAATATCATCTGAATAGTTTCACTCTCCTGCTCTTTTCCCCATAGTCCTGCAAATTTTCTAAGTTTGATTTCCAATCCAATTCTTTGGAAGTTCGCGTTAAGCCTTCACCCATCATCCTTTCAGGCATTGCATTCCAGATCATAACAACTCACTATTTTTCCTCATCTCCATTCTGATCTGTTGTCGAATCCTAACATTTGTGTCCTTGATTACTTGCTCTCCTAGTCACTAAAAACAGCATCTCTGAATTTTTCACAATTTTGAACACATCTGTCAGCTCTACCCTTTACATTCTCCATTCTAAGAATAACCACAGTTTCTCCAATCTCACCACATAAATAAAATCCCTAATTCCTTGCACCATTCTAGTAAGCACCCTTGTAACGTCTTGTCAACCTTGCCAAAGTGTGGTTGTCCGAATATTCCGTCTGAGGCACAATCAGTGATTTATAAAGATTTAGTATGCCTTCTTCGTTTTTGAGCTTCAAATCTCCATAACGAAGCCAAGCAACCATGTATTTTTATAACAAATAGACGCTGAGTATTACAGAACTTTATTGCTGAGAAAAAGACATGTTCACAAAGCATTTCATCTTGCACTCATCAGCACATACCACAATACTAAATCTCAAAAGGAACAATAATCTTCAGGGAATAGCCATTCCAGATTCATTTCATTGCCTTGACCAGAGCTGATTTGGTTTGAATCTAAACATAAAAATGGCAGTTAGCTATTTCCTGGTCCATTCTCCATGGCAACACATCCACCAACTGAAGTCCACTTGCCAACGAATCACCTCCCTTTTCACATGCAGGATAAATTGCTGTTCCCTTTGAGATTCAGTATTGTTACAAATCCATCCTGATGAGTAAAAGCTTAGGCAGTATTTATCTTTTCTCAAGTAACGTTTTTATAACTGTTTTCTCATCGTCTTGGTATATGTAAATCCCAGATACCCTCTTCCTGCACCAAATTTAATATCTCGTCATAATCAAGTGCCCCGTGGGAAAGGCAGTGGAACCAGATTCAACAGTAATTTTCAAAACAAACTGGATAAGTACTTGAGAGAGGAACATCTGTAATGCTTTAGGGAAATTAGAATTGGCTGAATGGCCTCCTGTGATCTATTACTTTGGTAAATTATCTACTGAACTTTCTAAAAGAACAGCAGAAACTATAATTTCTCCATTTAGCGCAATAATTTATTTCTGGAATTCTGTGAAGATAACAATGTCCATTTGAAGATTACGATGGCTGAATGAAGCAGATGACGCTTTTCAGATTCCAGAATGGCTCTAAATAGACGGTTCCCAAAGTCATCTAAATAATATATATATACCTTAGATGGAAATGGCAAATTCCTTTTTAAACACAACCATCAGAGGTGATGGACAACCACTGCGTTACAAGATATCAAAAGCATGTCCCACATGCTTCCCCAGTAATGGATAGGACCCAATGTTAACTTCAATCGAAAAGGTTTCAAGTGAGTTAAAATCTTGCCCACAATGTTAATGGAAGCTGGACAAAACTGCTACAGCTTTGACACAATCAATTGTTAGCGGTCAAAAGATGAGGCATCTGGGTCCCTCGTACTGTCACGTAACTGAAAGTTTTAAGAGGACTTTGACATGAGTTCTCCTTTGACCTGTTGGCGTAGGTAGTGATATCACAACGTCATCCAGCAGCTTAAAGATCTGCTGAGATAAACTCCAGACCCCCAACACTGAAAAAGTGGCTCAGGTTGCTGGGCTTCAATCCACGAAAAACCCAGAATACGCTACCAAAGTATTCTATACAAAACCCTTCATCGGAGAAGGTGAATCATTTTTCATGGTTGGGGGTGTCCCAGTGACTGACTGGACACTGCGATGTGGCGCTCTCAGAGTTTCATGAAGTGATTCTTGAGGAATCCCAAAAATCATCATGCAGGAAAAAAAAAAATCAGAATTTCTCTCATCTAAGTTTCCATGGCATTGTTGACAACAGGCAGAGGGGGTATCATTCACCATTTCATATTTGGGTCCTCCAATCAGAACTCCTATGGGAAGATGCATTCTTTATAAGAAATGTCAATTTTCCAGAAGGGGAGATTATTGGAAAGTTCATCTTTGTTGCACATGCATAGTGAGGGTCCAGATTTGACACTTTATAAACACAAATGCAAACCAAAACAATAATTCAAACCAGTTTACTTGTTTTATGAAAATAATGCATTGTACAATATAAAAGATGCACATAGCACCCATCAATGACAGTTACATACAGCGCTGACAGCTAGACAAGAGAATGCTCATTTTATTTTACTTATGCTTAATATCACCACCAGTTTCCGTAGTCAGTCAGAAGGAGGAACAAGAGATAGACAATGGGCAAAAGTTTGTAGATTATAGTCTCTCACGAAAACTTGCTGCTCATTAAATGGTTACATCATTCTGCATTAATCTAATAGTCAATAAATAGCTAGAAAAATACAGGTAGAGATACACTTTGTAGCAATTAATTTATTCTGTAAAATATATTGCCCAATGTTGCTAGTTTCAGTTCTGTCAAAAATAGACTGTGTTGCAAAGTATTGACATTTCTCATCTTTTCTCTCTAAGTAAAAATCAGCTGGGTAAAAGGTGAGATTTATTCTCTTGTTGAAAGCTGCTCCAATCCTTTATTCCAGTTTGTGCCTCTTAACTCTGGGTGGCTGCTCATTTTCTGCTTCCTGGCCAAAAGTTATTTGATTAGTAATTCCCTGCTGCTTCTAGAATTCGCTCCCGAAACCACAATGTTACAACACATTACCTGACCAATATCACATTGTAGTTCTTGTGTAGAATTAACTACTGCATTTCCTACATCACAACAGTGACGAAATTTCAAAATTACTTTATTGGTTGTAAAATACTCTGGGATAGCCTGCAATTCTAGAGAATCATTCTAGAAGTGAAGGCCTTTATTTCCTTACAAATCATTTTTGACTGTCAACTTCCCTAAGATCAATCACTCCCACTGATCATTGCATTTTGCAGACATAACAAACAGATTCTTCCTATAGACCAATACACTCATGAGTTATTCCTGCTTATAATATTAATGAAAGAGTTTTTAAAAATAGCAGTTTTGTCTCAAGTAGCTCAGAATGCCTTTCAGGACTTCCAACTATGGTTCTGCAGGAATGCATTAATATTTGCGTAGGGAACCAAATTTACAAACTTATTGTTCCAGTGAGAGAACTCTTGTCAAGGAATGCAATGGTGGATATTATTTGTGGAGTTCAATGACAAAAATCCTTACCCCTTGTTCCCACATCCCCAGAATCCAGCTAGTCTTCCTGAAACTATCATGAACCTTTGAGAGGAACCTGCCATCTTTTATCTGCTACAGCTGAACAATGACAACTAACCTGACACAGGAGCAAATGAACAGTCACCCAGCCATCTGAAGTGAAGAAAGATGGCTGAAAATTGTTTCAGTGCATTTCTAAGTTTTAATTAGTTTGTATTTCCAACGGTTCGAAGAAATTCAAGATGGTGCCAGAGTAAGCTGACTTCTTGCAAGCTGTGCCCAGCATATCTTTTCATTCTATATTTTACTCTTGTTTTATGCTTCTAAAATTGCATTTTAAGTCTTTTAAGTTCTTTCTCTCCCAGCAATGACTGCAACACTACATTCTGCACTCTCGCATTTCCTTCTCTATGAACAGTATGTTTTGCCTGCATAGCAAGAAATGATACTTTTCACTGTATGTTAATGCATGTGACAATAATAAATCAAATCAAATATCTTTGAACAGAAAGGTGCTGGCTTTTCCATCAGCTGGTTAGTTTAGGTCATTAAAGCACTAACAGTGCTAACAATGCCAAGGTTGCAGGTTCAATCCCCACACTGGTGAAAGTGTATGTTCTGAGAGAAATTGAGCATCCCTTTGTCGGTTCATAAGGAAAAGACTTGGATGAGCTTCCACACAATCCGCAGTAACTATTCAGCACTTGAACCAGAGCGCACACAGTTGAAACATTCCAACAGCGGAACATTTTTCCATTATGTGCCTCTTCAGGAGGGACACAGATTAACTTGAAATGAAGAATCTTCTTCTATGTTCCATTATTTGAAATCATCTTAAGCCCCCAAGGGAGAATGAAATTTATCAATTCTCAAGTTTTTCATGGTGAACAAGTGCACCACATAAATGAACAGGCATTTAAATTCATCCTGCAAATTCCTTACAACAATATTGATGGTTGAGACAAAACGAGTTATGAATTCCTTCCGTAAAAAGCCGGCAAACAGCTGTGGATTCCTCAACCAATGACCTTTGGGAACTGAGACAGCCACCAAACAAAATAGAAACTGATCCATTGAGATCCAAAGAGAGTTTTAAAGAAATCCATGGTGTGCAATATTCAACAATCTCCAGTGCTGCATGAACAAACCTCAATCAGGAGGAATGAGGCAAAATTTGACAATCATAAGTGCTGTAGAGAAACCACTACCATAAAGAATGAAGGGAAACCAACTATTCTATGCATTGACCAAAACTGCATACTATTCCTTACAGTAATTAAGAGTCCTTTGAGAAACGCTTCTCATGCCAGTTAGATCTCCACTCATGTTACAATTGTCCTTAGGCAATGGAGGAGAGAAGTTGGCCACATTTCCAATTCCAATTACTATCCAGTGACTCTTCCTGGAAAGATGCATGTCAGACAAGGACTGAATCATGCTTGGCTGCAATAAACTCTGCAATCAAACAGATTGCCAAAACTTAGCGTTTTAGCTGATGTATTGAAAAAAAAAAATCAAAAAAGAATTTTAAAGTTACTGGCACCAATGGGACAGTAGCACCACACACCTCATTCTCAGATTGGCGTGGAGTGGTGGGGGTGAGATGACAAATTAAAATTTGAAGATAATACAATATGAAACAGAACCTGCACATGTGTACATACAAGCCAGGATTCTCCAGCCCACTGCACTGCTCAAATAACGCAGCAGGCCGGGGGACATTAACGGGACTCATGACCAGCATCCGTAAGTCTCTAAGGTTCCTTTTTCTGATATAATCAATCTTGGGATTGGAGGTGGTGTTGTGCCCTCGGACAGTGCCAGTCTGGCACTCAGGGAAGGGTGAGCGGAGGGAGAAACAGTGATCCATTGCACACTCAGCAATGAGAGAAAAAGAGAGTGGGCATTTGGGGCTGGCCAGAGAAGCAGCCGGGGAGACAGGCAGAAATCAGTGGAGCCTACAAAAGAAATCAGGGAACCAGTGAATGGGGGGAGAGGAGGGTGTGGAGGGCAATGCATGTGCACCAATCTCCCCACTGACAGATCAACATTACCCTGCCAGCCTCTCCAGTGGGATGAGGCTGTTCTCCCTTTCCCACTTTCCAGTGTGAGGAACTGTATGGTGCAAGTGTCAGAGGTTTATTCAGCTAAGTATGCCCAAAAACAGGTGGGAGATTCTCTCATTTTCCCAGCCATCCGGCACTTAGTTTTTTTTGGAGAATTCTGGCTTTAATCTTTAAAGAACAAGCCAATGATGCTGATCTTAATGTGCACTAACTGATATTAAAGAATAAAGAAATTCTAATGATGACTTAACACATTTCAAGATCAGACTTGAGAAGACGGTTGTACCAACTGGTAACAGTGAACATTGATATTGAATTGAGTGATTTCTTGTCAAATGTCAGGTTGTTAACTAATAGTACCTAGCCAGATCAACAAGATTACCAGCAGTGCTAGAGTCTGCCAGTGGCCAGAGTCTACTGACTGAATAGATAATTAACTAAGGATTGACTTCCCAATGGGAAAGTGAGAACTGCCACACACAGATTTTCAGTATCCATTTGATCCTGACGTGACATACTGATTTTCTGGATTCACGAAGGGTGACATTCCAAATATTGATGGTCACATTTCTATTAACTTTCTGATTTGAGAACACAATACAATACAAGGATCAAAAGGAAATTTGAAAATGGAAGATATGCAGCTAAAACATTTTGCAATAGATTTCAATCTAAAAATGACAGCCAGGTCAGTACTTACCTGAATGAGTGATGTAGGATTTCACTTTGCCAGTGCAAATTGCAAGTCTTGGTTTGTTCTTAAAGCCCTCTGTCCAGGTAAATAGCGGTTTACGTCCTATGCTGAATGCTCGAAGTCTGTTGGCCGCTATAATTACAATAGCGCTTTTTCGGAATATCTGAATCAATCCTTTTTGAGACTTTTTTTTCTTCAATTTGCTCGGGTTACTTTCCAGAGAAAGTACTTGGATGACAGTCCTGATTTCATTTTTGAAAAATTCACAGGTACGCATTTGCTCTTGAAGGAAGTCCTTCTGCATAGACAGTTCACAGGATTTACTGTATAATGGATATAATGCACCTGCCATCAAAGCACAAGCTGCCAGCAAAGCAACGTGCTCCTTCTGTTTCTGAGACAATAGTTTCTTCGTAAGAGACAGTTCAAGGGTCACCTTGTCCTTGACTTTTGCCAGACTGGATAATTTTTCTTTGGCTTCTTCTGCTCCAAGATGGCATGTCTGTGAAAAATTATGGAATTCAGCCAGTTGTAATTCCTAATTCTGTTTTAAATAATTCATTAATTCTTTTCATTATGAATTTATGGGAGTAACAAAGCAGCTTCTAGCTAGACTTTTAATTACTATGAGAAGCTTCCAACATTGAAATATCTGCACTTTTACTTATTTCTTTAAAAAGATAACAAAATGAGTTTGAGTTAGTTGTATTCTCAAGAGTTGCTTCATCTTTGCGGGCACCAAGAACACCTCCTGATTATCATCTCTGAATAGGAATACGAGCTATTCGAGCCCGAGAGCTTGAACATTCATATCAGAGCCAAATGGATGACGCACAAGAACAGAACATGCTGGAAAAACTCAGCAGGTCTTCCAGTATTGAATAGGAGAGAGTCAAGGTTCTTGGGGCATTGATTCTGTTTCTCTCTTAGTCAATGCTAGCAGACCTGCTGAGTTTTTCCAGCATCCTCTGATCTTGTTTTGGATTCCAGCATCTACAGTATTTAGCTGGTTGACATAAGCTTATTGATGTCAAAAGCAATAACCAGGAAATGGTTGTTCATATCCTATCTACTTGAAAGATAATGCAGACTAAAAACATGATGTCCTTCCAAAGGGAAAATAATACTTTGACCTTGACGCCCAGAAAAATTATACAATAGTTATTGGTTTTTCCTGTATCATTAGTTTTCCATTAGCCTTTACATTTCCACTTGCTAACAATGGGAAGGGTTCAGTGGAATAGATTGCCCACATAATGGCTCAGTTAAAATAATTCTGCTAAACTTTTGGATTCTTTGTTATTTTAATTTCAAGGTTAAGTATTGTTGAAGTCAAATACGGCACACCTGGTTACATGCTTTTTTGCATCTGTACAAAGTCATCATATATTAATACATGTGTCAATAATAAATAAATCAAATCAAAATGAATTTAATTCAATTTAAAGCTAAAAGATAAAATTGGGTAGTGTGGTATTTTCCATGCTGCAAGGTGGACAGGGGAAAATGGCGGGAAATCACTGTCATGTCTGATAGAAGTTATCCTTGATTCCTATAGTGCAGAAGGAGTCCATTCGGCCCATTGAGTCTGTACTGACCACAGTCTCATCCAGGCCCAATTCCCATAACCCCATGTTTTACCTTAGCTAATGCCCTTGAAACAAAGGACAATTTAGCATGGCCAATCTACCTAACCCGCACATTTTTGGACTGTTGTGAAATGAGGCAAATAGGCAACAACTGTTCTTGGAACTTTATAGAAAAGTGTTTGAAGTATTGGAAAGATCCAATTCTAAAAACAATAGTTAAATCTCATTGCATTATGAAAGTTTTGATATAGACAGTGGCAACTGGAAACCATCTTTTCCTGGGCCATTAGCAGCACACTGATCATGGCAATTCTGCCAATTCTTTTTCATATCCTTGGAATAGGTGAAGCAGTTTGTTAATACTGCGAAGGCAGATGTGAGGCAGATTGATCAGGACACATGGTTTTAGATTTGTGCATTATGCACTGCATGTAAGTGAAGAGAGAGTTTAAGTTGTGGTCCAGTAGTAAGAATGCCTCTGCAATTTCTCAACAGAAATAGCAGTAATGCTTATTAGACAAGTAGATATCACTTCACTATGTCTGTAACACTGTATTCTGCACCATCTTTTTTCCTTCTCTATGAATGATATGCTTTGTCTGTATAGCACTTAAGAAACAATACTTTTCACTGTACACTAATATATATACTCAAATCATTTCAGTCTGTTTTAGATTCTCAGTTTTGTGCTTTCAAGAGTTTTATCAACAAATCTTTGACAAATTGGAAAGCAAGACTGGTTCAACCCTCCTTGAAAGGAACATTCTGCCCTGTTTAAGATGTTCCCAAAATGGCATGGGCGAGAAAGTCGAGAATTTACTACTTCACAAAATAATGGCTGCAATCTTGTATCATCCCAATAATGGATTTTTTTGGGGGGCATTTAAATATCTGCCATGCCAACCTGAAGATTCTGAGCAAAAGGACTGTGAAATCTATACCAAACAAACAAAAAAAAACTCCAGGGAAAGAATTAAAACTCTGTCTCCATTTACACAAGTCCAGAAAGCAAAGTGACAAGACTTTTGGAGCTGAGTATAAAGAATCTTTGAAATGAATGCAGATGTACTTCTGGACTTGAGCTCCCAAAAATCATGTAGCTTATCAATAAGGTTTTGTTAAACTTCCAATTGCTTGTTCGGCTAAGAGCATATTTATTAGATTATTGTGCAGTGGAGCTATTGTGTTGTTAAAATGGGAAAAGGCTCATTCTCAAGTGACAAATTTACCCATCTGGGTTCGATCATGCTAATGAATCGTCAACAGTGTCCTTAAATAATGCAAATCAGCTTGGTTCAATTATTGGAATCTAAGGCCATTCATAAAGGATGGCTTTAGATTCTGAATCTCCAATGCAAGGTTACCTTGGAATTACTTTAACACCACCCCCCCAAAAAAAAAATCACACTTATAATCATAGTGGAAGGTATAATGGAAATGACCAATATGGAGCTTTGAGGAAATTATCTGTAAACTAAAGCACGTAGCTTCCTCAGTGTCCCTTGCTGTACATATCACTATATCATGGTAGTGCACCATACTCCATCACAAATAATCCAAAGATACTCTTTGGATGAGGTACTACTGGGTTGTTGTGGAGGTGACTAGCCAGACTTTTTATTTCTACACTTTACTATATTGCTGCCTATCATAGAATTTCCTATATTTATCTTTTATATGGAAAAATCTATATGATAGGCTGTCAAAGAAATCTGATTAAATCACAAAACATAGCTGAGAATAGTGGAAAAATTGCCCCAATTCACTCTTTTGGTACTTGCGGTAGTTGAAAGCAAAAATCCAAGAATATATTGTATAATTCCAGATTGGAATTCATGTTAGTCAGGAATGTAAGTATGAACAGATATTATTGTCAAAGGATTGTCGTGTGGAGGCATGTTGAGCAACAGTATTATTTTTCTCATTCTCAGCTCTCAATTTAGGCTCCTGTATTGATGGGAAAGTTGTGCAGCACTGTTTGACAGTGTAATGTAGCACTGGAATCCACTGGAACCAGTATATTTACTGGCACAATTACTTTTGCCGTCAGCTTACGTGTGTTAGAAGCAATCGTCGTATTGCACGACTGGAGAATATAACATCAAAAAAAATCCCTCAAAATCTGATATTGGATTTCTTGATTGATGACTTACATCTGGTTTGGCATGAACTGTGTGGGTGAAAGCATTTCTCAATTGATGCTGGTACTTTACGTTATTCAACAAAGTCAGTGTAGATTAGGAGTGGAATACTAATCAGTGCCAAGATCCTTGTACAATCCTGTGAAGTGCTAATTACTATGCCAAGGGGTGGCTTAATCATCTGTACATCAGCTGAGATTTTCAACGCCTATGATTTTTTATTAAATTGTTTTTAAATTATGAGTTGCTGGCAAGGTCACAGTTATTGCTCATCCCAAGTTGCCCAAAGAAGGGAGGGGTAGACCTTAGAATCATAGAATCCATACAGTGCAGAAAGAGGCTATTTGGCCCACTGAGTCTGCACCAACCACAATCCCACCTGCTCCTATCCCTATAACTCCATGTATTTACCCTGCTAGCCCCTCTCTGACATTAAGTGGCAATTTAGTATGGTCAATCAACCTAATCTTCACATCTTTGGACTGCGGAAGGAATCCCGACCATCTGAAGGAAATTCATGCAATCCTGAGGAGAATGTGGAAACTCCACACAAACAGCGACCCAAGCTGGGAATCAAACCCAGGTCTCTGGTGCTGTGAAACAGCAGTGTTAACCACTGTCATCATGCTACCCTACCTTCTTGATAAGGTTCAAATGGAACACTGTCAGAGGGAAGGCAAGAATCAATATTGATGTAGAACTGGTTTTCCATTAAGGCCAGACTGGGTAAGGACAGTAAGTTTTGTTTCCTGAAAGACATTAGTTAACCAATGAGGTTTTTAAATGTCTACTTGACTGCCTCACCTGAATGTGTATTTGATCGTGCATTCTGGGTACAGACCTCTAGTTTACTGATCTAGTAACAGTGATAAAAGGATACATATTGCTGAAGCCTTTTGCCTTGCACTCATCAGAACAATTCTTGTATTTGTCCTGGTGAACAGAAGATGAAAAGCTTCTACAATGTGTAGCAATGGTCAGAATCTGTACTACTAAATGACTATTTGTCCAGTAACATAGCCACTACACCTCCCATTGCTTATAACGCTAAACTACTTTTCAACTGGAGTTGGAAGGACTGTATGAGCTATTATAAATCCTGATAATCACTGACCCTAATCTAGTTTAGAGTCAAGATAGTTACTCCATTCCTATCTATTGTCTACTGATGGTCTCTTTACAGTGGATCCTACCTGCACCAAATTCATTGTGTGACAGACATGTTTACTGAAACAATAATAAACGCTGGAAGGAGGGAAAGGAAGGACCTTTTATATTTTGTAACAATATAACTTAAGGACAAAGGAAAAATACCACAGATGCTAGAAGTTAGAAAAGCAACAAGGGAAAATAATGGAAATATACAGCAGGTCTGGCAGCATCTTTGGAGAGAAAAATAGAGTTAATGTTTCAGGTCAATGACCTTTCATCAGTTAATAAAACATTACCCGTTTCTTTCTCTCCATAGATGCTGCTAGGCCTGCTGACATAGACAAATTGGATAAGTATGGAGTTCTTCATCAATTTTAACTCTGTTTGTAAACACATAAGTGTACTTGTTAGAAACAAACTCAGCACCTCAGCACACCTTAGCTATATTCAGCCCTACAGTCAGTCAATTCAGTTACATTTGTATTACCTGTGCCCTTGAATGAACCTCCCCAAGCAGTGCAGAGTAATGTTCCTCCAAGTCTATTTTCTGTTTTTTCCAGCTAGCCTCTCTCTCCTTCATCTGTTCAGTTAGTTCAGTGAAGGCAGTCTCTTGGCTTTGTTGCAGATAGCGTATAGTTTCATCCTTATTTCGGCAAATGCGTTCCCAGTATGATTCCTTCAAGTTCCAGAATTAGGACTGGATTAGAAACATTTATATAAACGTGTACTATTCAGATCGTAAATACAACTCTGATCCATAAACTTTTACATCTCACAGTTGATTGCCCATCATATCATGTATGACTGTTAAATTCCTCAAACTGCTATATCTAAACATGTATGAACTACGAGGAATGACTTTTCTAGATGTAAACACTTTCTTATGGCAAATACCAAAGGCTTGTTTTACTTAATTTATACTGTCAAAATTGCCAGGAACAATGAATATAAAAATAGTCATTTCTTGACTGTATTGTAATGTTTTACTGCAGTGTATTTTCAAAACTCATGCTCAGGACATTATAAATTGCAGTGTACCAGTCAACCCAGTTATAAGACAATCCATTTATCCAGCCTGAAGAATCTTGCTTTTGCATATGCTCAGCATACAAGTCAACTCCCTATCCAGTTACAACATTCGATATGTGCATTAGCTACTAGCCCTCACATTTCATTCATCATTGCCTTATAACTGAGCACAAGGGATCAAGCAGGCAATGCGGGCTTATGTTGTGAAGATGCACAGGAACTTAAGACAAACCTACTCTTTGCATATTATGCTGATGACATTTCAAAATGGTAAACATAATGCTGGTGGTTCACTTTTCTACTAAGCGTACATACACCATGACCCCTGTTTTTGGTGGCATTTTGAGACTTTAATGTTCAACTTATACTATATATAATGCACAATAGCAGAATATTTAGGAGACAACAATGCATGTTGCATGCATGCTACTTCAAATACATAGAAAGTTTGGTAATCAATATATGAAATCTTTACTGCTCAGTTTAGAGTTTTATTTTCTTATTGAAATAATTTTATAGGGAATTGAAGGGAACATACAATCAGAGGGATAAACTGCCATGTGTTCTTAATAATAACAAAGAATGATAATAGATTAGCAACCTAAAATAATGGCAAATTCATTCAAGTATGCCCCATGAGAGAGTTAAATTCCTCTTTTTAAGAAAATGCAGCTCTACAATTAACAAATTGCAAACAAATCTGCAGTAGCATAATTTAGAAATGTGGGAGTTACAGGATTGAGAAGTTAGCATCTCATCACTAAATTACAGAAAAACTAAAAGTTCATACATGATTTAATTTAAGGCACATTTGATTTGAGACAAGGCAGAGGAAGAAAATAGCATAGAGAGCATTACCTACATCTCATCAGTGACAATTAAAAATAAAAGGAATTAGCACAACTCAAGCGGTCAGGCTCCAAGACCAGTTTTTGGTCTAGTTTAATGAATGCAGAATACAATAGTTATATATTCAAATACATAAATGTTTTAATTAGATTACAACTGTTATTGGGTAGCCAGTTTATAAAATATAACACTGGTCACTTCACTGAAAAGCCCATTCATGTCTTTGGACCCTGTTCCATTGAGGGCTTCCACTATCCCATCCTGCATATTGTTGTATTGGGTTAATAGTCAACAACAAACACAAAATGGATGGCGGTGAAATGAGGAATTGAAAAAGGAATCCTCTTCCTATTTAACTAGTGAAAAATTTCTACATCAGATCAGATGTGTTGGTGGTGGTCCAGTTGGTAACACTGACTGACACACCACTACAATACTGAGGGAATGCTGGACTGATGGGAAAACCATATTTTCACAAAGTTTTTTTCAAAGAAGAGCAGGGATCCCTGGTATCTTGGTCAATACATGTCACTTAGTGAAAATACACTGACATTACTGGGGCAGGGAAGTTTACCTGCAGTATACCTACAGGGCTGGATGATGAATGATCTTGTGTTTTATGTCAGATTAAAATGTTTGTTCCTGCACATGGAGATTAAATAGGCAATTGGAATCATTCCACATTATGTCAAGAAGTGGCTGATGGTACTCGATTCAGCAAAGGCTATTGGTCCTGACAATATTTCAGCAATAGCACTGGCATCTACCCAGCAATTTGGAAAATTGCCTGGCTATATCTGATACACAAAAAGCAAGACAAACCCAACTTGGCCCCATCAGTCTGTACTTGATCATCATTAAAGTGATGGAAGGGTTGCTTAGCAAAGACCTGTCAACTGATGCTCAGTTTGGGTTTTGCCAGGACCATTCAGCTCTTGACCTCATTGCAGCCTTGGTTCAAACATGGACAAGAGAGCTGAATGCTCGAGGTGAGGGAAGAGTGACAGCCCTTGATGTCAAGGCCACATTTAACCCATTAGGACAAAGAACCCTAGCAAAACTGAAGTTAGTGGGAATCCGTGGGAAACCTCTTCATTGGTTGGAATCATAGCCAGCACAAAGGATGATGGT
Organism: Sphyrna mokarran; assembly: GCA_024679065.1. Lineage (NCBI taxonomy): Eukaryota > Metazoa > Chordata > Chondrichthyes > Carcharhiniformes > Carcharhinidae > Sphyrna > Sphyrna mokarran. The sequence goes on along the minus strand of JAGIQG010000006.1, from coordinate 129,233,685 downwards.
TGCAGTTGTTGAAGGTCGATCAACTCAGTTCCAGGACATCACTACACGAGTTCCTCAGGGTAGATTCCTAGGCCCAACATCTTCAACTGCTTCATCAATCACTCCTTCTATTATAACGTAAGAATGATGACTGCACACTGTTCAACACTATTTGTGACTCCTGAGATACTGAAGCAGTCCATGTCCAGATACATACAGCAAGAGCTGGACAATATCCAGGCTTCGACTGACAAGTGGCAAGTAACATTTATTCCACTCAAGTATCAAGTAGTAAACATCTCCAACAAGAAAGAATCTAACCAATGTCCCTTGACATTCAATGGTGTTGCCATCACTGATTATCCCACTGACAATACCTTGGGGTGTGGCAATGCCAGCATTGGATTGGGGTGGACACAGTAAGAAGTCTCACAATATCAGATTTAAATCAACAGGTTTATTTGGAACCATGAGCTTTGGAGCACTGCTCCTTCCTTGTGTGAGTGATGTGAGAAAGGAGCAATGCTCCAAAAGTTCATGATTCCAAATAAACTTGTTAGACTTTAATCTGGAGTTGAGACTTTTTACAACATCCTGGAAGTTATGGTGTTATGGTTACTATTGACCAGAAGCTAAACTAGCCATATAAATAATGTGGCTACAAAAAAAAAGGTCATAGGAAACCTGCAGAGAGTAACTTACCTCCTAAATCTCCAGAGCCTACTCACTTCCACTATCTACATGGCACAAGCCAGGTATACAATGGAATACCATTCAATTGGCACCACATTCACAAACATTCACTTCTTCAACCACTAACAACACATGATGGCAGTGATTGCATCATCTACAAGATGCAGTGCAGTAACTCACCAAGGCACCTTAGAAAGTATTTCTCAAACCCACAACCTCCACCTTCTGCATTCTAGAAGGACAAGGGCAGCAAGTATGTGGCGACATTACAACATGCAGTCCCCTTCCAAACCATCCTGACTTGGAATATATTGCTGTTCCTCTACTGTCACTAGAACTATAAGGATACCTGCACCACAGACTGTAACATTTCAAGAAGGTAGTTTCCAACCATCTTCTGAAGGGCAATTAGGGATGCATAATAAATGCTGGCTCAGCCAGCGATGCCCACATTCCATGAATTAATTTTTAAAAATTAAAGATTGGCTCCTATATAAAGGAAGTTTGGAATAATTATCACTTTTGTTGCTGTACGCAATTGGTTACCGAGTTACCTACATTACAACAATGACGGCTGTAAATTGCTTTGAGATATTCAATATTCACAATAGGCATCATGAAAATGCAAGGCATTCCTTTTGTCCCCCACCATTGGTCCCACTGATTACACAAGGTTCCTGAGAGTGGTTAAATGCCAGCTATTATGGTTTAGGCTGAAACTCCCAAGTGTTTTATAAAAGCTACTTGAATCATAAGTTTTGATCTTGAATTTGGTTAGGATAAACACAATAGGTTTCACTTCAGGTATACTTTAAGTGAGCTTTTATTAAACAAAGATTATTTAAGAATATAGTTAACATATACAGTAGGAAAATCAGCAAGAACTTTCATCAATTACAAACAATAAAGAAAACAAACAGTCATGGTAATGCATAACTCATAAAGGTATCTACAAATGTTCCAATCAAACCAATCCCATAAATGGACAATTCTCTTTTCACAGCTTTAACAAAGCACAGATGAATTCTCACTAGGATCAGGGCTGTTGGTTGAATTCTGCAGTCAAATGCTCTTGAGACTCAGAACAGTTTGAAGACAAGAAAACTTCCCAAAACACTAAAGACACTCTGCTCCTGTCCTCAAAAACAGCACGTTTTCCTTCAGGAACCAAACCTTACTTTAAAATCATCATTAGAATTTCCAAATAAACCAGGGAGAGGGGGAAAACACTGCTTTTTAGCTTCCTGTCCCTTCTAAAACTGAAGCTCCAAACCTGCAGCTCCAAACTGAAAATGGGGGAAAAAAACCTATCCAGAAACACATAACTGTCCTCATAACGATAGGATTGTAAAACTAGTCCCAAAGCAAAGATCCCAAGCACCCCAGACATTTTCTCTTCCACCTTCTTCTGTCGGGAAAAGATCCAAAAGTCTGAGGTCATGTACCAACCGACTGAAGAACAGCTTCTTCCCTGCTGCTGTCAGATTTTTGACTGGACTTACCTTGTATTAAGTTGATCTTTCTTTACCCCTAGCTATGAGTGTAACACTACATTCTGCACTCTAGTTTCCTTCTCTATGAATGATATGCTTTGTCTATATAATGCGCAAGAAACAATATTTTTCATTGTATATTGATACATGTGGCAATAATAAATCAAATCAAAAACAACCCCATTTAAATCACCCAAGTAGCAATAAAAGGACTCATCACAGTCAGCCCTGAAACAATTACAAGATTGAAACTGTGAGCTGCAGTAATCATGTCTTTTTAAAAAACTTTTTTTAAAAAGTACACTGACATCATACAATCTTACCATCAAAATTAAAATATATACATTACGAGTGTATGGAGTTTTGTGAAGGCAGCTGATGCCATTAATTCACTTGATTCATTTTAGATCATGGCTTTTTCAATATATTTTGTAACAAGTATTTAAGGCAGCCTACAAGATAGAAATCGATCCAGCAACAATAACAGCCAATATTTCCAGCAGCACATAAGTCTCCAAAAGTAATTCCAAAGGTATGAAAGCATCTAAAGCTGATCAGGTGTGAATTGCTCTAGTAGTAGAAACAGATTACTTAGATGACTGCTATAGAAGTGTTAAGCTCCCCAAGAAGGAACAGTTTACTTAAATGATTGGGTAATTCAGGCCTACAGAAATGCTAAGCTCCACAAAAGGAAAGAATTCAAGATCTGTTGATAGCTGACTTTAGTTTGACATAACAAAAAGGGAAAGTAGTTCAATTCTGGCCTTGGGTGAGTGTCTCTGTGGAGTTTGCACATTCTCCATGTCTGTGAGAGTTTCATCTGGGTGCTCTGGTTTCCTCCCATATTCCAAAGATGTGCTGGTTAGGTGATTGGCCTTGCTAAGTTGCACCTCAGTGTACGGAAATATGTTGGTTAGAGAATTAGCAGGGTAAATACATGGGGCTACAGGGATAGGATCAGGGCAAGAACCTCTGTCAGGGAGTTGGTACAGACTTGATGGGCCAAATGGTCTCCTTCTGAATTGTCGGGATTCAATGAAAATGAACCCGTAATTGAGATTTCACCTATTCCCTACTGAAATGTGCTTGCACAGCAAACACTGGCAAAAGATAGAAACTTCCCAGTTTGTGTATCACACAGTGCAATACAGCTATTCAGCCAAACATCACAAAATCCATTTCCACATCAACTTTTAAAGGAACTATGCACCAAGTATTAAAAATAAATGACTGACAGTAAATTTGATATTTAATCTTGCAGTTCTGCTGACATCCATAAAGCAGTGGAAGTCAGCTGGACTCTCATTCATTATCTCATATTCTGTAATAATCAGAACAAAATGATCCTGGCAGACTGTCAGGATTAAAATCTTGAAGTACACATTGTATTTCTATAGAATACAGGATATAAATTGGACCATGTGTATGCCTGTTCAGCCAAGCGGTATACACAGTAAATTATATTCGTGATGTGAGAGATTTTTTTTTTAATTCTCTCATGAAATTTACACCAACACCAACCTTTGTATGCTATCATTCATATCCAGAAATTTAGTAATTTAGAGACTAGTTTCAATTCACTTAAGACTGCCACATCATTATTAAAAAGCAGAAAAGCAACAGGGCAAAGTAATCAGCACATCATACCATTTCTAGGATATGGTTATTAAATTTAAAAACTTTAAAAAAAAATTGACTGAATTTTTCTTTCCTGTGAACACACCATAAATACATTGCCAATAACTACTTTGAAAAGGAAAATCTCACTAAATAACTAGTAAAGAGTTAAGTCTTTTGATTTGATAGCTTGCTGCATGTATTAATTTCAAAAGCAAATATCAACATGAAGGAAACCTTGCAAACATAACAATGAAAGTACAACAATACTCGCGGGACTAGTTGTCAGTTGTAAAGTTTAAATTAGAAATCAATTTGCTTGGAAGCAGATAGCTTTACCCAATCACAGCACTTAAATTAAAGCCAGGCTGAAGATCATGCAAGTGAACCTATCTTAGATTTATTGCATACTTTTTGCTTTCTTTTTCTTGGCATTTCGTTTTATCTGCTAGTAAGCTTAACCGTCACTGTACATTACAATCACTCATCTGAATTATTATATCTTCCAGTATTAACTCCTTAACATTTCATGAGTTTCTATCAAAATCAAGGGAAAAACTTTGCTGCTAGTTAACTACATTCATTGATTAATAATACAGTAATAATAATGAACTTGAAATATCAATTCTTCTTTCCTGTATATATTGCAATACACTGAGAAAATTAGATATGACAGTAAAGAGCATACTTCAAAAGTATTATCTAATCGGCCTGAGCCTCATCCAGAAATTTAGATTGCTGTGTTATGTTAAAAAGGCAATATAAAAACACATATTCTATTCTATGAATTAATAAATTTGAATCACAATTAATAAATTCAGCCAGTTAGGTGAAAGACATTTACATCTAGCTTGAATAAATTAAATGGAAAAATGTAATTAGCCAATTCGAACAGCATGAATGTAATTAGCTTGAAATAGAAAATGTTCACCAAGGTACAACACCACAGCACAAAGGAAGTAAAACATTCAAAGTGAGATAGCATTATATACACAAGTGCCTGACCGAGTTAGAAGGATTCATAAAATCATTGAATCCTACAGTGTAGAATGAGGCCATTCAGCCCATTGAGTCTGCACCAACTATAATCCCAACCAGGCTCTATCCGCCCCCAACCCCATTCATTTACCTTGGCTAATCCCTCTCACACTAAGGGCAATTTAGCGTGGCCAACCCACCTAACCTGCACATCTTTTTTGACTGTGAGAGAAAACCTACACAGACATGGGGAAAATGTGCAAACTCCAACCAGAGACAGCGACCCAAGCCGGGAATCGAACCCAGGTCCCTGGCGCTGAGGCAGCAGTGCTAAACACTGCCACCGTGACACCTCGATTAACATGGAGAACAAAAAAACATTTTGTGGATACAATTAAGCATAAAGTGTAACCAAGGGATGGTAAATATACAGCTCAAAATTGATTTTTAATTTTGTGGGTATAGAAACATTTTGAAGGGAGCAGATACTTCAGATAAACTGGTCACTAATAGATGTGAATGTACCAAGTGTGGTTAATAAGATTAATAGCCGATAGGCACAGGTTGGCAAATGGAATGGTGATATTATTGCTACAAGAGAAACCTGTCTCAATGAAGGGAAGGACCAAGCATTAAATCTTCCTACTGATACGGTGCACATGGATTTCAAAAGGCATTTGATACAGTGCCACACAACAAACTTGAGCAAAATTCTAGTTCATGGAATAAAAGGGAGAGTAGACATTTGAATAAAAAATTGGCTGAATGACAGGAAAGAGACAGCAGTGATAAATGGTTGTTTTTCAGACTGAAGGAAGGTTTGAGTTGGAGCTTTGCAGGATTCAGTGCTGGGATTCTTTTTCTTCCTAATATATATTAATGACTTAGACTGTGATGTTCAGGGCATGTTTTCAAAATTTGCAGATGATGGGGAGAACACAAACATTGTCAACTGTTATGAGGATGATCTTGAACTTCAAAAGGACCAAGATATACTGGTGCATTGGGCAGTCAAGTGACAAATGAGGGTCAATGCAGAGGCATACAAGGTGACTGATTTTGGCAGGAAGGACCTCTAAGGAGATACAGGAATGAAGGAACCTCAGTGTATAAGTACATAAGTCAATGAAAATGGCAGGTCATATTGAGAGAGCAGTTAATGTCTATTGAGAGCAATAAAGTCTATCATAGACTTTATTTTTGGGTGCATTGAATGTAAGAGTAGGGAGCTTATAATGATCTTGTGCAAGAAACTAGTTAGGCGCATTGGGGAACTGTGTCCAGTTCTGGGTGCCATATTTGAGGATGTACGTAAAGGATTGGAGAGATTACAGAGGAGATTCACAAGAATGACTCCAAGGATAAAGAGCTGTAGCTATGAAAATAGATTGGAGAGGTTAGGATTGTTTACGTTGGAGAAAAGAAAGCTAAGCGGAGACTTAATAGAAGTACTCAAAATCCTCAGAGACAGTAGGAACAGGGTAGATAGTGAGAAACTGTTCTCCCAAAGGGAAATATAGAAAATAAGTGCAGGGGGGGCCATTTGGCCTTTTGAGTCTGCACCATAATTCAATATGATCATGGCCGATCATGCACTTTCAGTATTCCACTCCCATTTTTTCTCCGTATCCCTTGATCTCTTTAACCATAAGGGTCATGTCCAGCTCCCTCTTGAACATATCTAACGAACTGGCCCCAACAGATTTCTGTGGTAGAGAATTCCACAGGTTCACAGTTCTTTGAGCGAAAAAGTTCTTCCTCATCTCAGTCCTGAACAACTGACCCTTTATTCGTAGGCTGTGACCCCTTGTTCTGCACTTGTCCAACATTGGAAATAACTCTCCCTGCATCTAGCCTGACAGTTCCATTAGGATTTTACATGTTTTTATGAGATTCCCTCTCATTTTCCTAAATTCCAGTGAGTACAAACCCAATCAATCCAGTCTCTCTTCATAGGTCAGTTCTGCTATTCCAGGAATCAGTCTGGTGAACTTTGCTTGACTCCATCAGTAGCAGGGATGTACCTCCTCAATAGCAGAAATGTCCTTCCAGTAAAACTGCACACAATACTCAAGGTCTGCCTCAACAAGGCACTGTACCACTGCAGCAAGATGTCCTTACTCTGATACTCAAATTCTCTTGCTATGAAGGCTAGCATGCCATTAGCTTTCCTCACTGTCTCCTGTACCTACATGCCAACCCATCAGCAAATACTTCACCATGCCACCCAAGTCACGTTGCACTTCCCCTTTTCCTAAACTCCCATCATTCAAAGAATAATCTTCCTTCCACAAAAATGTGTTTTTGCAACCAAAGTGGACAACCACACATTAAGAACTAGAGGACACAGAAGAAAATTGTCAAAAGTAGAAAAAATGATGCAAGGAAAATGTTTGTCACTAAAAGACTGATTGGAATCTGGAACAAATTTCATGAGAGGATGGTGAAGGCAGGTTTGATAAAGGTATTCAAAAGGTAACTGGATTGCTATCAAAAAGAAAGAATGTGCAAACTACAAAGATGAGACAAGGGTGTGGGTGCTGGTAGAATGATCTTTCAGAAAGCCAGTGCAGATCAGACGAGGTGAATGAGCTCTTTCTGCACTTTGAAAGTTCTGTGATAATTGCTATTGTAGCCCAAGAAAATATGATTCGGCCTTTTTAGTTTTTTTGATTGACTGTGGCTATAAACAGTCAGCAAAATCAGAGTACAATTTTGCCAATTTAGGAGCATGAAATTTGAGTCCATCAAGTGAAATCTGACAGCGCAACACATCTGTGAAAAATGCCGAAGTCTACAAATATTTATTTATTTTGAGGTGACAAAAATGATTGACAGGGGAAGGGCCATAGATGTTATCTACATGGACTTTAGTAAAACATTTGACAAGGTCCCTCATGGCAGGCTGATGCAAAGGTTAAAGTGCATGGATTCAAAGGTGAACCAGCTAGATGATTCAGAACTGGCTGGGCCATAGAAGACAGAGGGTAGTGATGTTTTTCTGAATGGAGGTCTGTAACTAGTGCCATTCCACAGGGATCAATGCTGGGGCCTCTATTGTTTGTTAGATATATGAATGACTTGGGAGGAAATGTAACTGGCCTAATTAACAAGTTTGCAGATAATACTAAGATTTTTGGAGTTGTAGATAGTGATGAAGATTGCCAGAGAATACAGCAGGATGTAGATAGGCTGGAAAATTGAGCTGAGAGCAGATGGAATTTAATCCGGACAAATGCAAGATGATGCATTCTGGTAGGTCCAATTCAGCTGGGAGCTATAAAATAAACAGCAGAACCATCAGGAGCATAGAGAGATCGGTTCACAGATCCTTAAAGATGGCAACACAGATGGAAAAGGTGGTGAAGAAAGCATACAGCATGCTTGCCTTCATTGGTGAGAGCATCCAGCATAAAAATCGGCAAATTATGTTACAGTTATATAAAACGTTGGTTAGAATAGACACATGACAGGTGGGGAATAGAAGGTCACAGGTGATTGATCTAGATAGGGCAACATGATTGGCTCAGGCTTGATGGGCTGAAGGACCTGTTCCTGTGCTGTACTGTTTTTTGTTTAGTTAAAATCGGATACAGAATGGATGAGATACTAAGTAAATTCCTTTCTTCAACACATCTAAGGAGTACTCCAGTCGAGTACATATGGCATCTTATCTCTTACAATAGACATCTTTAAATATTTATTGTGGCCAATTGCTCGAACTTTCTTACAATTGATCCACATCCACTGAAAGCAGAATTGAAAATACTCAAACTAACCACAGATAGGACCTTCTCACTAGAGACAAGAATCAGTCCATGTTTGAATTAAATTCCTGTCCCAGAGATGAAAGGCCAACACAGCAATCCCATCTACCATCCAGGTTATCTCAACCCATTAATGTTTGCAACTATGCAGCAGCCGACTCATGCTGTGCATTATCCACAGTACCAGTCTCCAAGACTAGTCTGTAACACCAGTTCCAATTAATTATGCAAATCCTCTGGATCACACACAGATCCCTACTCCTTGCCTTATCTTATTCTTCAGGCACGATTGTACATAATAGCAGCTTGTAGATTGCAAGGCAGGCATCAAATACACTGCAGGAAAATATAAATATTACGTATGATCCATATCCTCAAAATGCTAAGAATGGAGGACAGTGTGTATTTCTATTTATATAAATTACTTCACAGGTGTACAAGAAATGCAATGTTGCTTCATTGCTGAACATGAATAAACACTTGAAATTTTCTTCTTGGTAAAACTTAGATTATTTTATTTTCTTCTAATTAGGTCCCTATGGCTAATTCTCTGTAGTCAAATTAGTAAATCTGGAATAAAGTATATAACAACATTCAGATTTGTTTGTGAGACCAATGGTGCCTGGAGAATTCACTCAGACTTCAGTTGCATTTGCATGCCCTCAGAAATGGCATCAAACTGTGTCTGAGACAAATTATAATTAATGTTTCTGAATTATTAAATAGGAATTTCCTTTTGAAATAAGTTGACTGTCAAGCTTTTTTTTAAAATCAAGCTGTGATGCAGACAAATGTCATTGGATTTGGTTAAATGATAACTTTAAGAAATGTACCTTTTCCCTGGCCTTGCTAAGATCTGAAGTGAGGATGTCGATGTTCTCTTGCAGAATGGTGCACAGTTCGGGCCAGGAGAATTTCGCCAGCATGCCATTTGGTTGCTTCATGACTACACAGCCTGCTATTAGTCGCTGATACAAACTGTGAAGGAAGGTCAGTTTTTCCTGTGAGAAAAATACCCATGCATTAGGAATGATCCAAAAGTGCTGCCAGCAAAAGAGAAGCCATCAATATAATAAAAACGTCAAATTAAAATATTGAACTTTCCTTCCAATAAATATTTGGTATTATCATCATGCATAGAGGATGACAGAAACAAGTGAACTTGACATGAGAACAAACCAGCCATCAGAAATTCTGTCTGCAGAATGCAAGTGCACAACAATTTGTATTTCCATCAGTGTTCTCTATAATTTACTATCACAAAGAAGTTATTGTTGAAAACTGCTGCAAATTTTCAGTCACCCTGCCCAGAGCAAGCAATCAGACCAATGATCAGGGTATTTTCATTGAATAAATCAATAAGCAGTATTTGGACAGTTCAAAAAAATATTATTTTCTGCGTAAGAAACTCATTGACAGATAGTAGACTTTTTTGCAAACTGCTACTAAAAATATCCAGAGTTAAGTTATAATATCTATATTTGTTAGAAATCCTCAGTTCAATATAACCATTAACTTTACTACCACTTAACAAACTACAAAGGGTCATAATAATAAGACTGAAAACTTCTATATTGAATTAATAGTTGACATCAAATTCTGTCCAATCTTGCAGTTTGGCAGTATTTAGCATTAGTAATGTTTGATCGGCACATGGTGACCCGGAGAACAAATGTTAAAAACTGTAATCCAAATAAAAAATACACTATGCTAAAAAAATCCAAGACTGAATGTCTTATTGAAAAGAAATGGTGTTAAAGCATCATATGTGCGACATGGTTTGTGCTCAGACATAAGCACAAACTGCTGAAGCTCCACTTGTGACCTTTATCTCTGAATCTGCATTATCTGAATCCCAATAAAGAATCTGTAACTTTCTGGATTCTGTGAAATGACAGTGTGACTAGAACTACTTTACAATATCCTTCGCCCCTCAATATTTAACCTTTTAACTCTGGGTTTCTTGCACTGTTTTGGAAATCTCGTGTAATAACAAATTAAATTAAGATTTGAAAGAATATTAGTTTAGTCCATTAATGTTAGGTTCACTGAGTTTAGAACTGACTTGAAAACATTATCACAATACTTATTTTCAAATTGAAGTTTGCCTGTTCTACAGATTTCTTGTAGAAATACTAGTTTAGCATTCGCTTTCTCCACAAATTTCTGTCAGAGAAGAAATGAAGTAAAATCACATGAACGAATACACATCTTGGGATCAGAAATAAAACAGGAAGATTTATAATCCGAAAGTCTTGATTGAAGAAAGGAAAGGAAAACGAAGGAAAATACATTTGGAAGCTTTTGAAGATTTAGAGCACACTTTAGAAAATATAATCCAGCATAAATTAGTAAGCATCATTAGCTATGAATCTAACATTTTCCCTCCTTTGGAATTACACTCAGTCACCATGCATGTGCTTAAAGAGTGTTGTGCTTTCATGCTGCTAATTGATAGATTCTATCCATTGTCACTTTAATGACCTCTTCCTTCGGCTATTCATCTTTCCACCTTCGTTCTGATTGGGCTCACAATTAAAATGCATAACCTGTCTTTTCTTTCTAAGGACACTGGCAGACCAGCTAAGTACTTGTTCTGGTTGCAGTTTGAGTGGAAATTCATTAACCACTCTGTTTCTCTCTCTTCAAATGCCAAATCATCTGAGCTTTTCCAATGTTTTGCTTTTATTTTGGATTTCCATCTTCCACAGTATTTCATTTTATGCATTTCCAGCATTCTCGAATCTGATTTCCAGCATTTGTAGTTTGTTACTTTTAGTTTACATCTTAGCTTAACTTTAATTTTGGAATTCATCACTCAATCCAAAAATCAGATGCTCATTCCATAATGAATAATACTCTTTTTCAAATGAAACTTACTTTCATCTTACTATAGGGTGCAAAATTCACCCAGGAACTAATGAGTTTTATCTTGAGAAAATATAGCCAGAATTACATTCTTCATTTCCATCAAGGGATTACCACTCAATGCACACAGAGACAACTTAAGTGACTTCTACAAAAAAAAACTTCTGCATTTATGATCATCTTTATTGAAATAAATGTTAAAATGTACATCAATAATTTAATGTCTGAGTTACTTATAGAATGTAGCATCAAGAATAATCTATCTTACAAGTGTGCATCATCTCAATTTCAGATGGATAAAGCCCTCATTAATATCAACTTATGCTTGCTTGTGAAATGCATGGGTATCACATTTGGCACTGTATTTCTATTCCTAGTATTCCATATTTGACTTTAATTAGCCAGTTGAGCTGGACAATTAAATATGATATGTCTTCCAGAAAAAAATCATTTAAGTCTCAATGACTGCACTATAACAAATGCCAATATTCATTAAGCAAGCACTCTTCTCTCTATACGCCTTCCCTCTGCGCCCCCACCACCACCATCACCACCTCCTGCAGTACATCTGTCAAGTAGTGATTTGTTCTGAAGACCTTAACTTCTGGCTCCAAAATTTGTACACAATTTTTGATCCAAATTAATATTCAATTATATTTGTGAAAAGATAGCATTATAATGCTTTGTTGCTAGGCCAGAAGTGTTACAGAATGCTGATGGTCTGGATTACCATAAACAGTGAGTAGTCTCAATGAACTATATTTAATATCATTTGGGGTCAAATGTTGCCTCAGCAGACTTTCACAATAAGCACAGTGCAAACTTTTATTTACTCATAACCAAAAATAGGAATAACTTGTTCTTGAAAGTAGACCTGCATAAGTAAACAATTGATGGATTTTTATTTAAAAAAGATATATACACGTACATACAAGAAAGAAACTGCAAGTTCCAAACATTTATGATAAACTAATAAAAATATTTAACATAAAGAACAATAATAATTGCATAGCTATCTCAGAAAGATCCTCAGCTCAATGTGAAGATGAATGTATAATATTCTTATGCACCTTTTGATGGACATGAAAAAACTGCATAAACATTGGCATTGACAGAAAAGTAGTTCCAGATTTTGAAGCCAAATACACCTTTAAAAATGTTTCTAACTGTCACTTCAGATGACAGTCAAAACCATCAAATGATCATTTTTCGGCATTGCACCTGGCAGAAAAGAGGCAGTGGTACATTGTATATACTGAGAAAATGAATTATCAGCTTGTCCATGTCTATGGCAAGACCACCCTCTTCTTCTTCAGGACCTATCACATGGATCCCAAACTGACACTTTAAAATAAAATTTGCAAAGAAATGGATCATCCCATGGGGAAAAAAAAATCAGTGGACAGAAAATCCAGAGTAAAACAATAGACATTTGGAAAGGGAAAACTTAATATTGCATCAGAAGGCAGAGGAATAGGACTGATTGGATAGCTCTTTAAGAAAGGTCCATGGATGTGACTACACGAGAGAGAGTGCAGGGGAGATTCACCAGGATATGGCTTGGGCTGGAGCGTTTCAGCTATGAAGGGAGGCTGGTAAGGCTGGGATTGTTTTCCTCAGTGCAGAGAAGACTAAGGAGGTACCCCAATTGAGGTGTACAAAAATATGAAGGCTATAGATAGAGAAGATAGAATGAGACTGAGCCTCATGTTTCCAAATTTGCTACAGAGGACTGAGGCTCACCAAAGCAGTCAGGAGACAAATCATGATTCATGTCTGTTGCTGTCTGATTTAGCACTGAAGTACCTGGTCTTCCTGTGATAAGTACAACTGACATCTCCATGGAAACAGGTTGAACAGAACTGCCTGAAGAGGGAGCTGTCATTGGTTTTGGCTGATAGCACACCAGACTGGGGAGTTATACCACTCCACAAGGATTAGGGAACCCCTGAAAGACTTTATTATTTAAATTCATGCACTAAATGTTTAATTATCTTGGACTGTATAAATGAGGTATTGATGTATGTGTAAAAGGACTTAGAGGGGAAGGTCCGTTCAAGAATCAATTTGCAGAGTGACCCAGGAGCCACATGACACAGGGAACCAATCAGGGAGCAGAGTGGGTGGCCTTGTAATGAGCTATCGTCTGTACTCAGTCATCCCAGGAGCTGATTTAGCCACAAAGCTGCAAGCCTTTGTATGGTTTTACCTGTAAATAAACAAGTTATGTCTTCGCTAAACTGCTGAATGAGTATCTTTACAGCAAATAAACCCAGTTTGAGATTTGGCTTTTTTAAAAGATGACAAAGAAAATGTTAATACATAGTGTGGAATGGTTTTGAGATGGCTTTGAATTTATAATAGAAACTGAACAGGAACCAAGTATGACATCTATTTTATCTAATCAAAATATGTTTCCCTTTTCTATGTTACACAGCATGAAAGACAATTGCATATGTCATCACATGTTGGGTTCTTGCACTGGCCAAGCCAAATGCAAATGCTGGAAATATATAAATGTTCTATTGCAAGATTTCTTGCCCATTTATGTTATCAAACTACCAATTTCCTTGCCTTAATTAGTGTTTGATGTTCCAGTAACTAAGTTTTTTTTCCCCATTAGACTAATGTTTAAGTTAAAGAAAGAATGGGCCTCTTTTGCCAATGACCACATTTCAGATTTTCTGAAAGCAATATCAAAATGTTACAAAAATCTGTGGAGAGAAATTATAGCCAGTAGCCCCATGAGCATTATTTGTTTCACTCTGTGGTAGAAATCTGGGTGGAGGGTACGGTTTGATGATTCCTACTTCTTAGGGCAGAACTTATTGATCACTCTACATTGACCCCAGCACTGAGCTGTTTTCCGGTGTCAGCCTCATTCTATACGCACCGAGTGAGATTCCCATTTTTGTGAAGGAGCCCACAATGAAAGCAAGGAAATTCTAGCAGTACTGCAGTGGAAGGACTGTCCAAGCAAAACCAGAGGTAGGTAATCACAGAAGGGGGCAGTGAGACACCAGTCGGTCTCCAAGATACCTTTCAGAATGCACATACTGAATCCCCACTAAATCAGTACAAAAATAGAATGGATAGGAACAGTAAGTATACTAATAGGAAGATAAAACTGAGTAATTTGCTTTCCTCCTGCAGTAAATATCAGCACAACACATAGAGGTATGTAAGTCTATGCTGTGATAACCAAATGTTCATGTTACATGACAAGCATCATCTCTGTACACTGTAATATCTGTAGCTTTAAGCATATAATTCCTAAATATAAGATAATGAGGTCCATAGTTTTCTTTAAAGTTAACCATGATTCATTAGCCCTACAAAATGCAGTTTATCACAGGATGTTTATAGTGCAGGAGACTATTCCATCTATTGAGTCTGCACTGGCGGGCTCAATGCTATCTCACTGCATCAATTTATAGTTGTTTTTCCATTCATCAGTATCTTAAGTCTGGCCAGAGTGCCAATCCTAAGCTATTATGACACACATTGATGTTACATAATTAAACATCTTTATTGCATAGTATTGTTTACTTTTAGTTCTGCAAAAATCAAAGAGGCATTTTCTAATTAACCAGAGATATTAATCACCAATTTAGTGTTGCAGTACTGCTCAAGAAACTTCACAGACTACACCTTTTGACAACAAACAATGGTTTACCCTATAATTCATTTCAGATCTATATATTCATGTATGAAGATGCAATTTGCAATACAGACTGTCCATGACTCTGGAAACCATGGGGCAGCACTTTTTCATTGTGCAACATGTCCCTCTAGTTTTGACTCCCCTACTTTTGGGAAAGGTTTTTGACAAGCTACCTTGTGTATGCCCCTTATTATTTTATAGGTCTCTATAAGATCACTCCTCAGCTTCCTACGCTCCAGGGAAAATGTCCTAGTCTACCCAGCCTCTCTTTATAATTCAAACCATCAAGTCCCAGTAATATCCTAAACCTTTTTTGCACTCTTTCTAGTTTAATAATATCCTTTCTATTATAGGGTCCAGTACACAGTATTCCACATATGACCTTACTAATGTCTTGTACAACTTCAGTAAGATGTCCCAACTCCTGTATTCAATGTTTCTGACCAATGAAATTAAGCATGTTGAATGCCTTCTTCACCACTCTATCCATCTTTGACTCCACTTTCAAGGAGCTATGAACCTGTACTCCTAAATCTTTGTTCCTTAACTCTCCCAATGCCCGACCATTAACTGAGTCAGTCCTGCTCCGATTTGATCTACCAAATGCATCACCTTGCATTTATCTAAATTAAACTCCATCTGCCGTTCATCGGCTCACTGGCCCAATTGATCAAGATTCCTCGGTAATCCTAAACAATCTTCTTCACTGTCCACTAAGTCATCAATCTTGGTGTCATCTGCAAACTTATTAACATGTATCTTATATTAATGATTTGGATGGGAATTTAATAACAACTGATCTCTGAGGCACACCACTGGTCTCAGGTCTAAACTTTGAAAAACAGCCCTCTATGACCACCCTCTGGCTTCTGTTGTCAAGTCAATTTTGTCTTCAATTATCTTCCTTACCCTGGATCATGTGAGATTTAATCATATGCAACAACCTACCACGTGGTACCTTATCAAAGGCCTTGTTAAATTCCATGTAAACAATATCTATTGCATGCCCTCATCTGTCTTCTTGGTACCCCCTTCAAAAAACTTAGCCAAATTCATGAGACATGATTTTTCACTCACAAAGCCATTTTGACTGTCCCTAATCAGTCTGTGCCTCTCTAAATGCTTATAGATTCTATCTCTCAGAATACCTCCTAACAACTTACGCACTATAGACATTAGGCTCATTGGTCTGTAGTTCCCAGGCTTTTCCCTGCAGACCTTCTTAAGCGAAGACACAACATGTAGCACAGTGGTTAGCACTGCTGCTTCACAGCTTCAAGGACCTGCATTCGATTCCCGGCTTTGGTTACTGTCTGTGTGGAGCTTGCACATTCGCTTCGTGTCTGCATGGGTTTTCTCCAGGTGCTTTGGTTCCCTCCCACAGTCCAAAGATGTGCAGATTAGGTCGATCGGCCATGCTAAAATTGCTCCTTAGTGTCATGAAATGCTTGGTTAAAGGGATTAGTGAGTAAACACATAGGTATTTGGGGTAGAGTCTGGATAGGATTGTGGTCGTTGCAGACTCAATGGGCCAAATGGTCTCTTTCTGCACTGCAAGGTTTCTATGATTTCTACGATCTGCAGGCACCTTAGCTGTGACTGTCGATGATTTGAATATCTCTGCTAGGGTACCCACAATTTCCTCTCCAGCCTCCCACAAAGTCCTGGGATACATTTCATCAGGACATAGAGTCATAGAGGTTTACAGCACGGAAACAGGCCCTTCAGCCCAACTTGTCCATGTGGCTTTTTTTTTTAAATCCCTAAGCTAATCCCAATTGCCCGCATTTGGCCCATATCCCTCTATAACCACTGTACCCATGTAGCTATCTAAATGCTTTTTAAAAGACAAAATTGTACCTGCCTCTATTACTACCTCTGGCAACTTATTCCAGACACTCACTACCCTCTCTGTGAAAAAATTGCCCCTTTGGATACTTTTGTATCTCTTTCCTCTCACCTTAAACCCATGCCCTCTAGTTTTAGACTTCCCTATCTTTGGGAAAAGATATTGACTATCTAGTTGATCTGTGTCCTTCATTATTTTATAGACCTCTATAAGATTACCCCTCAGTTTCCTACGCTCCAGAGAAACAAATCCTAGTGTATCCAGCCTCTCCTTATAACTCAGTCCATCAAGTCCCAGTAACATCCTAGTAAATCTTTTCTGCATTCTTTCTAGTTTAATAATATCCTTTCTATAATAGAGTGACCAGAATTGCACACAGTATTCCAAGTGTGGCTTTACCAATGTCTTGTACAACTTCAACAAGAAATTCCAACCCCTGTATTCAACATTCTGACCAATGAAAGCAAGCATGCTGAATGCCTTCTTCACTATCTGTGATTCTACTTTCAAAGCGCTATAAACATCTACCCCTAGATCTCTTTGTTCCGTAACTCTCCCCAATACCCTACTAGTAACTGAGTAACTTGTACCCTGTTTCAATCTCCAAAATGCATCACCTCACATTTGTCTAAATTAAACTCCATCTGTCATTCGTCAGCCCACTGCCCCAATTGATCAAGATCCCATTGCAATTAGAGATAACTTTCTTCACTGTCCACTATGCCACAAATCTTAGTGTCGTCTGCAAACTTACTAACCAAGCCTCCTTTATTCTCATCCAAATCATTAATATAAATGACAAACAACAGTGAGTCCAGTACTGATCCTAGAAGCACATTGCTGGTCACAGGCCTCCAGTTTGAAAAACAATTCTCTACAATCACTTTCTGGCTTCTGTCAAGAAGGCAATTTTGTATCCGTTTAGATAACTCACCCTGGATCCCGTGAGATTTAACCTTACGCAACAACCTACCATGCAGTACTTTGTCAAAGGCCTTGCTGAAGTCCATGTAGACAACATCAACTGCACTGTCCTCATCTATCTTCTTAGTTACCCTTTCAAAAAACTCAATCAAATTTGTGACACATTATTTTCCACTCACAAAGCCATGCTAATTGCCTCTAATCAGTCTTTGCATCTCTAAATACCTGCAGATCCTGTCTCTCAAAATACCTTCCAACAATTTACCCACCACAGATGTGAGGTTCACTGGCCTGTAGTTCCCAGGCTTTTCCCTGCAGCCCTTTTTAAACAAAGGCACAACACTTGCCACTCGCCAATCTTCAAGCATTTACCTGTTTCAATCAATGATTCAAATATCTCTGCTAGGGGGCCTGCAATTTCCTCCCTAATCTCCCACAATGTCCTAGGATACACTCATCAGGTCCCGAGGATTTATCTACCTTGATGGGCTTTAAGATTTCCAGCATTTCTTTCTCTGTAATATGTACACTCCTCAAAACATCACTATTTATATCCCCAAACTCCCTAATATCCATGCTTTTCTCAACAGTAAATACTGATGAAAAATATTTAAGATTTTACCCATCTCTTGTGGATCTACACATAGATAACCTTGTTGATCCATAAGAGGCCCTACTTTCTCCCTTGTTACTCTTTTGCCCTTTATGTATTTGTAGAAGCTTTTAGGATTCTCCTTTGCCTTATCTGCCAAAACAATCTCGTGTCCCCTTTTTGCCCTTCTGATTTCCCTCTTAACTCTACTTCTACATTCCCTATACTCTTCAAGAGATTCACTTGATCCCAGCTGCCTGTGCATGTCATGTGCCTCTTTCTTCTTCTTGACCAGGGCCTCAATATCCCGAGTCATCCAGGTTCCCTGTTACTGCCAGCCTTTGCCCTTCACTCTAAGAGGAATGTGTTTACCCTGAATCATGGTTAACATACTTTTGAAAGCCTCTCAGTTACCATTCATCCCTTTGCCTTCTCACAGACTCACCCAATTAACTTTTGAAAGTTCTTGCTTGATACCATCAAAATTGGCCTTGCCCCAATTTAGAATTTTAACTTTTGGACCAGACCGAGACTTATTAACCTGATGTGCTTTAAGACTTGCAGCATTTCCTTCTCTGTGATATGTAACCTACTCAAGACATTGCTATTTATTTCCCAAAGTTCCGTAACATCCACATCTTTCCCAACGGTAAATACCAATTGAGAAATATTCATTTAGGATCTCACACATCGCTTGTGGATCTGCAAGTAGTTGACCTTATTGATCTTGTCCTCATTGAATGATGGAGCAAACTCAATGGGCTGAGTGGCCTATTTCTGCTTCTACATCTTATGGTCTTAAACGGTTGGATACAAAAAAGTTTCAATGGCTGAAAAAAGAAACTTGTGAAAGATTCTAATTGTAATTCTGTCATTTTGAAAGAGAATTGCAAATTTGGAGAGCTGGTGCTGGCACAGTGGGCCAAATGGCCGCCTCCTGCACTGTATCAATTCTGTAATTCTGAAACAGCTGATATACATTTTTGGTAATTTAGCCATTGTTCAGCTATGTTTCCTACATGACAACAGTGACTGACTATACTATCTCAAAGCACTTCAGTTTGTTTATTAGTGTTTAGGTTTACATTAACACTGCAATGAAGTTACTGTAAAAATCCCCTAGTCACATTCCGTTGCCTGTTCAGGTGCATTAAGGGAGAATTTAGCATGGCCAATGCACTTAACCAGCACTTCTTTGAGATGTTGTACAGCCAATGGGTGGTCACAATAAGTGTTTTATCAGTACAAGTTCTTTTTGTCCTTCAGAATTTCAAAAAGTAGACATTTTTAAAACATAGTTTTTTCGTTTAATATTTATTCATTGAATTTAAATTTCACCGGCTGTCATAGCATGATTTGAATTCAAGATCCCAGAGCAATAGTCTGGGCCTCTGGATTTCGAGTACAGTAATATTACCAACACCGAGCACCTCGCCAAGTTATCAATCACTCCGCTTTTGGTTCAATATATGTGACAAAACTCTCCCCAATTTTATATTTATTGTAAAACTCAGCATTTATTGTTCTCAAAAACAAAAGACTTTAAGTAATGACAACGTTCACATGTATTAATCTGAAAATATTAAAGCAGATGTTTAATTGCACTTTATAACCACAAATCCCGATTAAGAATATTTTTAGCCACATTTCTTTATAAAATTATGTTTTTCAAATGTAGTCAATTCTGCAACATGTTTTTAATTTTTCATATCCATGTGGTAATGTTACTAAACATGTTAATTTTCCATTAACTCTGCAGACAATTTAATTGTCGCTCAATTTCAGAGCAACTTACCTGAACAGTTCCCCAGCTTGCAGGAAAAAATATTGTTTGCAATTAGTGCTTAAAACATTAATGATTACTTCAAATATGTGATGAATGTATTAATGCGTCATTTTTAATCATGACGAAAAAAGTATAGGAGTAATTAAAGACAAAATAAAAGATTTCAAATAACACCAGGACCTCTAAGAGCAAAACTAAAGGTGTTTAAACATCATTTGAATTTTCCTGTGAGTGAAATGATTGTGTAAATAATATTTAGTGTACTAAGTGAGGGCAATATTATTCTTTTGTTTATGACAGGTCTGTGGGGACATTCATGATGATATCCACAATGAAATATTAACCACTGCAACATAATGACCAAGTTTATGAAGTGGTAATCAACAGTGCATTACGGCAAGTTACTGACCTCCTGAATCCCCAATACTTGTCCACTATCTGCAAAGTGCAAGCCAGGAGTGTGATGCAATAGTTTCCACTATGCTGGATGAGTGCAGCTTTAACAACACTCAAGAAACTCAATATCATCCAGGACAAAGAAGCCACTTGAGTGACACAAACATTCACAAACATTCATTCCCTCTACCAGCAGTATAGTGGCATACATGTGTAGCATCTATGAATTGCAAGCAGCAACTCAGCAAGGTTCTTTAGCCAGCACCTTCCAAACCCACAAATGCTATTAAGTGCCTTTATATGCCCTGTTTATGATCAGAACTCCCCACTCACCTGACGAAGGGGCAGAGCCCCGAAAGCTAGTGGTGTTTGCAACCAAATAAACCTGTTGGAGTTTAACCTGGTGTGAGGCTTCTACTGTGTCTGCTCCAGTCCAACATTGGCACCTCCGCATTATGACTACTGTTTAGAAGGCCAAGGGTAGCAGATACATGAGAACACCATCACCCCCCCATCCAAGTTTCTCGTCATCTTGATTTGGAAGTACATCACTAATCCCTCACTGTCACCAAGTCAATGTCTTGGGAGTCTTTCCCTAATAGCACTGCGAGTGTACCTATACCACATAGACTACAGTGCTTCAAGAAGACAGCTCACCACCATTTTCTCAAGGGCAATTAGGATTGGGCAGCAAAATTCAGGCCAATTTTTTTTTGACTTTTCACAAACTATCAGAAAATTTAAATTTTCACATATCCATTCTTGTGAATGTTAAGTGTTTTATGATGAAGAGACTTCAGATCAGGTCAGTTATCTCTAGAGTATCAAAAACTAAAGACTAATCATTACATAAGTGAGTATGTGTAATGTACTTGTCAGAAATCCTAAATTAAGCTATGGTGTGAAAGCTGTCATATACATGGGCCACATACAATGGTGTTGAACATAGCAAAGCAATTACAAATGTTTAGTTTAAGAGATTATCTTGCAATTCATCACAATACCTCTGTATCTTTTTGATGAGATCGTGTAAGTTTTTGAATTTCATTTCTAGCTTCAGCAACAACATTTTTCTCCCTCTCGAAGTTGTGTTTCATATTTTGTAGCTCCACATTCAATGTGTCAATCAGTGCATCTTTTTCAGAACATTCACTGCGCCAATTGTTTATCTTTTTATTTGCAGCTGTCAGGTCTTCATGAACTTTCTGAAGAACAAGGATTCATATTAATTCAAATCAGGGATCCTCCTGTCACCTTTATTTCTTGATGAAAATCTTCAACATATTATCAAATTTATGTTGCAATTCCAGCATTTAATCTCCTTTAGTATGGAGGAAACAAAACCAGTGCTCTAATTCAAATGATAGGGGAAGAGGATTGAGGGAAGTGATGGCAGTTTCTTAATGCTGATGAAATTCTGAGGACACCTCATGTGGAAACTTTGTACACAATCTAACGACAGGCTATTCAATTACCAGTACCTGCAGATCATTAACTCTGCTGGAAGAAACCAAAGCCATTTTCCATGACATTAACTTCAGTTCACAAGAATGCTTTCCTAAATGCAGGGCATGTAAGTAACTTAAAGAATGCACGCTCTTGGTAAAGCTGGAAGCAGATAAGAGGATTTGGAATCCCAAGCTGCTTTTAATGCCGCTTGAAAATGAAATCTCACCATGAAACAAGATCTATGAAAAATCATATATGGCTGCAAAATGTCTTCTGATGGATCTGGCAATCGTCCTAGAAATGCTGGATGCTTTAAATAACTCACAATATTTTGAGAATTGCATGATAAAAGGACTCAAAACTACAAAAAACAGAAAATTTTTCAACATTTCTCCTAAAATTTAGCTACAAAAATTATGCAAGACAGTTGAGTGTCTACAAAAAGGGGTTTGCCCAAAATTAATTATAATTATTCTCCAATAAGAGCCAAGTCATCAAACAGCCTTTTGGATTGGAATCAAGAGACTGGTTGTAGGTGGTAATCTGAATCAAGTCTAGCCATTTAGCCAGCTGAGCTGACCAATCCTTATAATTATTACTACTCTCTTTATCTTTTATTCCAGGACATCTTTGTAACTTAACTGCTTCTGCCCTCCACCCTATCCCTTCTTCCTTCTCCTTCCACCACTTAAAATCCAGCACATTTCTACCTTCCTTCAATTCTGAAGAGTCACATTTGACTTGAAACATTAACTCCCTCCACAGATACTGCCAGGATTGCTGAGTATTTCCAGATCTTGCTGTTTTTATTAGCAATTTGATTAAGTCCATGACTTTTTGGTGAAGTCTTCGGTACAACTCATCCAAAGATAGAGAATTACTTATTGGTCTTGGATCAAAACTTAAGGTTAATAGTGTGAATTGCACCAGTTGAAGCGCAATCTTGTTTGTGTCCCTGTGGAATCTGTTGGTACTCAGCACCTTAATTGTGAACCTGTCGAGGATACATCCATAGCTATCATCAGAGACTGCAGTGCTGGCTGTATTCCCAAATACATCTGACTTTCTGCTTACACAAGATCAAAGTCGCCTTTGCAGCTGAACGGAAATAAACTGATGCATACTTATCACATAGAAACTCACCTCCAAAACCACAAGCAAAATGAAATGAAGCATAATTGTTTAAAAATAACATTGGTAATATGCAAATATTTTGCAAAACAGAAATCACACTTTCTAAATAAAGATAGCTGGCTAGACACAGATGCCAAAAACCTCCAACCTTATTGGTAGCTGGGATTCTTCGATGCAGCTGCAGTTGATGGAGTTTCAGATGGCCAAATTCTCTGTGGCAGTGGGGAGATTACGGATGAAATTGAAGAATCCCAACCTTAGGGATAGGCTCAACAATTAAATAAGTTTATTTTAAATATTAAACAGCTTTTAGCAGATCAATTAAACTCCTACCTCACGATTTTCATTTTGTGACCAGATTAACTCTTTGTAAGCCTCACATTGTTCATTTATCTTCTCATACAAATCCCTCGTTTTGTTAAGCTGAAACAAACACAAAAATAAATGAGTAAGTTTCATAGCTAAGTTCTCCAGAATTTATTTTTAAATCCATACATCGTTTCTTTTAGATAGGATCATGCCAAATTAATACTTCTGTATTGGCCTACAAGATGATCATTGGGTACACTCACAAAATTCTCAGGTTTCTGTTTTGTCCATCATGGGTTTTTATATTCTCACTTCCATAATTATCAAACCTGAAAGAAAATCTGTTAATCATTTACAATGAAATGTTGAGATCAGAAAAAAATAACCTTGTCAAAACAAATTAGCTTTCCAGCAAGTGAAATTTATCCTTTAGTTATGTTTCTGAATTGGTCTTGTCATGAAATCTTACCTGAAGATGGGTTACCTTTATGCTGATATTAACCTAGGGACTAGAATTGTTCATATTTCTGCCAGCTGCTGGATTGCAACTGTTTGGATCAGATTTGAGAAGTATAAATTCATTATTGTATTTATATCTTCTTTCATTGAAACCTCCTACTTTAACTAAGTCCCATTATTCAATTCACACTTTGATCGAATTGCTAAGTTTACATTTCTGACTCAAAGCAGTCCCAATATGAAGCAACTGTTCAGAAAATAAACCTTGACTTCTTCCCTCCTTTTGTGAAACAGTATGCGAGTTTATACAACAAGTGGAATCAAACCGATGTGGCAGCAAATCTACTGTTTGCACTTTTGTGCCTTCAAATTGGTCCCAGTACAGACTTGGTCCCTGCAGTGGTTTACTTCAGGCCAAAACTGATTCAGGTCTCATTTATAATACAAAGTCATGCTCAAAAAAGGCTTGGTTCTTCTGCAGTTTTGCCTCCTGCTAGTAAAATTGCCCGACATATCCTGCAACTCAGTATCACAAGGAGGGGAAAAAAAAACAACCTAAACACATGACTTCCGGCAGCCTGAGTTTTTCAAATCATCACTCGATCTGTAGGCCAATGGAAGCCACTTCACAATTTATTACCATTAAGCTCCTGGAACTGATGGCTGAAAACAACACAAATATATTCTATTTTTTCCAAAAATAAAACCTTGAAATTGCATCTCCATTTACAAACATTCTTAGAAAACGCAAAGTCAATATACCTGCTGCTGCTACTGTGAACCTCCAACCCCTCCCACGAAGGGACTGGATTTCTTCCTCTGAGGCAGGGACTGGGAAGGGGCTGAGTTTCAGTTCGCAAACCTGCCTCTGTCGCCAATCTTCCAGGAGGCAGGATTTTCCAGGGGTTTAGGCTTTAATGACGCTAGGATGGGTCTGCCAACTAAATAATGGCCAAGGGGCAGAAATGGAGCACGACACCAGGGTCACACACTACTTTCTACCCCAAGTTGACAATCAGCTGTGGCTCACAATTGTAAATTTTCAAAATATAAATTTCCCACTTTAAGAGGATAGCCAGAGATCTGAAACTTGGGATAAACTAGTCTCATTACTCAATACCATCTTGAAGATCTTGGAGGCACAAAAGTGCGAACAGCAGTTTTGCTGTTGCATCGGTTTGATTCCACTTGTTGTATAAACCCATAGGATTTACAGTCAACCTTAACGCCAGATTCAGACAGCTGTAGATCTTTATCCACCTCAATCTAAATTGGACAACTTACCAGGGATGCACTCTCAGCGAGTCTGCAGTGATACAAATTGTCTTGTTTACAGAAACCAGCCCATTCAGAGGCCCCACTCCCTGCCATTTTCCAAGGACAGGGAAAGGGTAAAATTGAGATAGGATTTCCAGCTGTGGTGCTTGGTGACGTTCTTTTGCCATCCACCTCCATTCCATCCCAATATCGGAAGGGAAAATTCCGGCCAATGTATTTGCCAATAAAATTCATTCTAATATTGGTCACTGTAAACATGAATCGCTTTCATATCTGTTACTGAATTCGCATACATTTCTATTGCTTTGAGTTTTTTTGTACTTACTTTGTTTCCACCCCACAAAACATTTTAACTTGGCCTTATGTGGAAAAGTAATTTATTTCCTCAGTGTTGTTTTCCAACAGAATAAAACCACTTAGGTTTCTGTTCATCAAATTCCATTACATGATGTTTTAACAGGTAATGTCATTTAATCAAAGAGAACTACTTAAGTGAATATTAATTGAAAATGAAGAAGGCAAGTGAATGAAAAGCTGAAATGAAGCCACATTGAAGATTGGACTTCGTAAGATGTAAACATGAATGAATAGCAGATGAAGCATTATTGTGTAGCAACTTTTTCCATAAGAAATCAAAAGGTTCAACATGCAGTGAAGTCCAATAAAGCTTACAGATAATTAATCCTGTAATCTTTTCAAGAAATTAACGGATGCAAGTAAATTAAAACTTCGAACAATTCAAAAATAAAACAAAAATGAATTCAAAGTAAACCAGTTCAGTGAAGCTTAACATGTAGATTTGAAAAGTAAGATTCTTCAGGGAGCTTTAAGCAAAATATATTGTTGAACAACATATTTTTGAATTTGCTGAAAACGTAAATACTGGCAGATAACCTTTCACATTACTATAGGAAGCAATGTTTCATCACAGTCAGTCAAGTTAAAAAGCATAGAAATGCAAGATCTTAAGTTGGAGTATATTTTGTCTATCTGTAATTAGCTAAATGACACTTGGCCAGTTTCTTGCATGCACATATCTCAGACAGTTAATGCACACGTTTCCTCTAAAAAAAAAGACATCATTTTGAAACGAAACTGGAAAATAAGATTATATTAGCTTTTCTTAACAACAATATTTCTTTTAAGGCGAGCAGCAATTGGGCAGAGTACCGTTCAGAATTCTGACCAACTGTTCCAGGCCGAAGGGCTCCTCCATGCCCAAGGCTGCTGCTTAAATCATACACTACAAAGACTTTTATTTTTCTTGCCTATCGCTCTGCTGCTTTCATTAGTTCAATAATCATTAAGCACATTCTAATGGGAAAGCCATTATGATGGTAGCCAATTAGTTATCAGGATTACATTAAACTCCCAATACCTCAAAAATTCAGGGTGCTTGTTATATTTGTCAAGAAGAGCTAGGAACTATATTCTTAGGTGTATGTGTACACAAGTATTCAAGATGCCACATCACTCAATACTGCACTATAATCTGTACACTCAACTACATTTGACATTAACTGCAGTAATTGTGGCTAAAAATTTAGAATCATAGAATCCTATAGTGCAGAAGGAGGCCATTCAACCCATCAAGTCTGCACCGACCACAATCCCACTCAGGCTCTATTCCTTAACCTCAAGTACATACCCTGGCTAGTCCCCCTGACAATAAGGAGCAATTTAGTATGGTCAATCAACCTAATTCATGAATCTTTGGAGTGTGAGGAAACCAGAGCACTCAGAGGAAACCCACACAGACACAGGGAGAACATGCAGATTCCATACACACAGTTACCTGGGCTCCAGGCTGTGAGGCAGCAGTGCTAACTACTGTGCCACCATACCACCCCAAACTTCAATGTGCTGATCTGAGATTTGCTTGACCTGTTACTTTAATATCAGAAATTCTGTTTCAGAATGAACACAGCAGTAAAACACTCAATTCTATCTAATGCAAGAAAATAAAGTTATTTCAAAGTCAATTGCTGTTTAAAAAAACTTGCGAAAAATGTAAAATATCATGATACAAGATGTACTATTAATAAGATACAAACATAAGGAGGGAGAGAAGGCCATTCAGCCACTTTTAACTAGGATGGATCAGTCTCTCAAGTTGCTCCGGTTATCGGAGCATTTCATCGACGGCAGGACTGACTTCCAACAGCATGGATTTGGTGCAGAAGCTGTACTTTTTCACTTCAACAGGGTACTGCAGTCAGGGAAGGCAACTGTGAGATCGAGTCAGGAAAGTTTCCCCTCCATAGTTATAAATGTTAATAAGTTTATTCAGGTTACTTCATGCAGGCTGCAGAGTCCCTCATCCCTCAGCAATAATGATCACTGTTAGTGGGGCATTGCCAAGTTGTTAGCCCTCTCCATGGCCCACAGTTCTTGGAGGCAGCTGGCCAATCTGCAGAGTGCAGCAAACGGCTGTAGCTTGTTCATGCTCTATCACCAATAAAACAAAGGTCCCACTCCCCTTTAAGACCTGGATTCAAACTAGACATTGGGTCCCCACCCAGAAAGGTGAAACTCTGCCCTTGATTTTCTTGATGTGTGCTATTGCAGACCAGAACACTGCATTTGCCTGAGGAAAACACAGGAGTCGAAAGCTCGCTTTCTTACTATCAAATAAATCGGTTGGATTATAAACTGGTGTTGCTAAATTCTTACTTGATTTTCTTAGCAAAATGCAATACCTCAGTCTTACTTGTGCTCAAATTCATTTATCAATAATCGGTCTATTTTGCTGATTAATTTGTTGTAATTTTTTTTTATTTTTCCACATATTCTCCCTTATCCCTCTCTCCATGTACTTACCGTGCCTCTGCCTGCCCTCAATTGTTCCCTTATGTCTTAATTCATCCATTTAGTAACAACAACTAAAGTAATATTGTATGGTCCATGATGCAAACACATCTAGCCAACCCCTTCTTCAAGGGAAGAACTTTATGTCAGATACATTTCCATCCAATACTTTAATATGGCTTCACCCCATTTTATAATTGTGGGTGTCCTCACCCATTCGTTGGCATAATAAAACAGTTCAATCCTGTAAATAACCTTGAAGCTTATTTTATTCATACATGGGATGTGGGCATTCTGGCTAGGCCATTTATTGCCCATCCTTACTTGCCCTTGGTGGTAGTTAGCTGCCTTCTTGAACTGTTGCAGTTCGTATGGTTCAGGTTACCCGAAGTACTGTTAGGGAGCATGCAACAGTTACTGCCTTTCCTAGAAGCTATTTCCTTATTTGCATCCACTGGTTCACAGTTCAGATTTTGGATTTGCAAACCCAGATCTAGGACAAACTTACTGAAACATCAATCAGTGTCATCAATCAAATGAAGATGTTAATATGAGAAATTCCAGGGTCAGTAGTAGAAACATAGTTCATTAATCAAATGCAGGTATTTAAACCCACTAATGAAAATATACATAGATAGCTAACTAAATAAGACTAACGCAGCAATATAAAATAGTATTGTTTCCCCAAGGTAGTACTCTTTAGGCATATTTCAATAGATTTACTTTGAACAATGACCCTGAGCTAATTTAAAGTGGGCAGCAGGCTAACTGTCTCATTAATACCAAATATCGCCTACTCTTCACACCTACTTACTGTTGTCCACCCACAGAACATCATGCTTAAATGAGTATTTCACAAAGAAGGTCAGGCCAACAATATTTGTTATTCACTCAAGTGCACCTATTTATAAATCTGAAATTGTTTGAAGCATTTATTTGCTTTCTATCAGAGATGCTTTTTAAAAATATCACCCAAGCTTCCTTGGGTTGCTTGCATTCATATTCTATTTTTTGAAAATTTATACTGCAAAATTCTGTAGCTATGTGTGTCATAAGAAAAATGCTGAATAAAATTTGCAAGTTTCCCAAACAGTTTGGTCAAAAGGAGTGGAATGACTTGCTAAAAATGAGCAAAGACAGAAGATAATGATTGGTGACTTCAACAATCGCAAAATGGAAAATATTTTACGAGGAAGAACTCTGTCAACATTGTTCACAGCTGACTTCTGAACATGCATCATGAAATTCCATCAAAGAGTAAGTTATCTTCTAAACTTGCTCCTTCGAACTGAGAAGTAGAAGCAAGTGAATTATTAAGCATCAACATTCAATCTGACTGGGAATAAGTGCAGACATTGAACCAAAGCTTTGTATACAACTTAACACAAGATACATTCTTGGGCACAGGAGCAAAATTTAGCAATACTGACTTGAGGGCAAATTGGTTTAGAATAAATCGACACCCTTTTAAATCAAGAATAAACATTATGGCAAGGCCGAACAGAAAAAAATTTAAATGAAAGAACAGGACAATTAAAACAGGAAACTTGCATAGCTTCCAGAGAATAACTGCAGAGCACAGAACAGAACTACAAATAATCAGGTTTATAAAAAATTGGGCAGTCAAGAGAGAATTGGAGAGGAATATACAGCAACAAAGAAACTACATCCCTTCAATACTTCCAAAGACAATTATAGGAGGAAATTGAAACCAGAAGGGATTCACATGGTTTAAAGTGAAAATTTACAGGAAATAGTAAACATGTTAAATGGCTTGAAGGATTTTTCACTAGGCAAAGTCTGAAAATACTTAACGCAAATATCAGTTTAGGTTGAAATTCCCTTGGAAGGATGGATATCTCAACTGGGCTAAATGATATGTGAAATGATGAATAATGGAGAAATCCCCATGAACTGAAACCAGGTGAATGCAATTCCTATATTCATGGACAATTATAAGTCTATTGACCTATCAGAAGAATTAGGAAACTAATAGAACTGTTACGATCCACCTGATGTTACTAATTGACAGTAAGGTCCCCGAGTAGAATTCAGCTCGATAAATCCTAACTTTTATTTTTTCGTTCAGAGATACGGATGAACAGAGTTACAGGACTGCCAATGAACTTTTAGT
The DNA here is from genome assembly GCA_024679065.1 of Sphyrna mokarran. NCBI lineage: Eukaryota > Metazoa > Chordata > Chondrichthyes > Carcharhiniformes > Carcharhinidae > Sphyrna > Sphyrna mokarran. The sequence goes on along the minus strand of JAGIQG010000006.1, from coordinate 129,203,508 downwards.
AATATTTACTAAATTAGATTAACTTCACCCCAGCCATGTACAGTTTTTTAAGGATAAAAAGTTTACTCTAAAGTTTTCAAGAAGTACACAGTTCATGTACACACTCTGAAACCAAGTGACAGATGCTGCTCAAAACAACTTCTATGAATTTCTCATCAAATCTCCCCCAGATATCTATTATTTTATGACCAAACTGGCCTCACTAGAATGCTGACTTCAATAAGATTTTCCCAACTCCACTCTTGAAAAACATTTTGGAATATTCTCCCACACAAGGCTCTCTTCTCAGATGCTCTCATCAAGGATTCATATCCAGGGTTTTGACCTTTCAGTATTCATCTACCCTGGATCAACATACATTCAGGCTTCCACACAATTTGTCAGGTACCTAGCCATGCCAACAGACCACTACTATTTCACTAGCCAAATTAAACTGACATTAACCTTAGGATTACTTTAGATGTCTGGCTTCTTGCTAGCCAGCAATGCTAGGTCGATACCCTAAAGTTCTATTTTAACTAAGAGTGTCTCTCTGCTCCTTTAACTTCAGTGAGCAATACTTCATTCAAATTTTGGTTCATTGTCCCCTTGACTTAAGTCTGCCTGGAACTCCTCTTTTCATTCCCTTAATTCTGGAATGCTTGTTCTTTAAATTCTGGAACTTGCCTTCTGCATGTTTGGATCAAGGCTACAGTGAGGTCGGGAATGAGTGACTGGCAGAATCCAAACTGAGCCTCAGTGAGCAGATTATTGCCGAGTATGTATCACTTAATAGCACTGTTGACAACAACCTCCATCACTTTGCTGATGACTGAGAGTAGACTAGGCTGGTAATTGGCTGAGTGAATTTGTCCTGTTACTTGTGTATCGACATAATTGGACAATTTTCCACATTGCTGGACCAATGCTTGTGCACAGAAACCACTTGGCTAAAGGCGCAGCTAATTCTGAAGCACAAGTCTTCAGTACTATTGTTATCAGGGCTCATAGCATTTGCAGTATCTGGTGCCTTCAACCATTTATTGATATCACGTGTAACGAATGGAATTGGCTGAAGGCTGATATCTGAGACGCCGGATATCTCAGGAGGAAGTTGAGATGGATCATCCATTCCAACTGAAAATTATAGCAAATACTACAAGCTTTATTGTTTTTACTGTTGTGCTGAGTTCTTCCATCATCGAGGATGGGATATTTGTGGAACCTCCTCCTCCTCCTCAGTTTGGATTCTGCCAAAGTCACTCACTCCTGATCTCACTGCAGCCTTGATCCAAACATGGGAAAAAAAAAAGAACTGAATTCCAGAAGTGAGGTGAGAGTCACTGACCTGGACGTCAAGACTGCATTTTACTAAGTGCAGCGACAAGGAGATCCAGAAAATCTGAAATCAATGGCAATCGGAGAAAATGCTCTACTGGCATAAAGGAAGATGATTGTGGTTGTTGGATGTCAGTCATCTCAGCTTTCAGACTTCACTGTAGGAGTTCCTCAGGATAGTGTCCCAGGCCTAATCATTTCTAGTTACTTCATCTGTGAACTTCCCACACCAAAAGGAGAGAAGCAATGATGTTTGTGGGTGATTGCATAATGTTCAGCAGCATTCATGATTCCTCAGATAGTGAAGCCATCTTTGTCCATCTATATCAAGATCTGGATAATATTCAAGTTTTCACCAATAAATGGCAAGTAATATTCACTTCACACAAGTGGCAGGCAATAACCATCTTTCCTTGACATTCAATGGCATTCCCACCATCAGATCTCCCACTATCAATATCTTGGGGGTGGAGAAGGTATCAATGATGAGAAATTGCACTAAGTCAGCCATTTAATATTGTGGCTACGAGACCAGGTCAGAAGCTTGGAATAACGTAGAGAGTAACTCACGTGTTAACTCCCCAAGGTTTGTCCATCATTAGCAAAGTACAGATTAGGAGTATGGCGGAATGCTCTCCACTTGCCTGGCAAAATGCAGCTCCAACAACATTGAAGAAATGAAATATATTCAGGACCAAGCAGCCTGCTTGATTGGCACCCCTTTTATAAACATTCATTTCTTCCCTATAGACTCTCAGTTGCAGCAGTGTGTACCAGTATAGAACATAGAACAATACAGCACAGAACAGGCCCTTCGGCCTTCGATGTTGTGCCGACCAAAATAAAAAGCAATGCCCCTCCTAACTAAACCATTCCCTTCTCTCCATATACTTATCAACTAACCTTTAAACGCCACCAAACTTGGCGCATCTACAACAGCTGCAGGCAGGGCATTCCACTCCCTAATCACTCTTTGAGTAAAGAAGTATAAGATGAGTATAAGATGCACTGCAACAACATCCAGCCTCCTTCAACAGCCCTTCCAAAGCAGTAATCTCAATCACCTATAAATACAAGAGTATAGACACACAGGAACACCACACATGGAAATCTGCCTCCAAGTCACACAGATCCTGACTTGCAACAATATTGCCATTCCTTCACTGGATTAGTGGATATAATATATAGGGATATGGGGGTAGGGCCTGGGTGGGATTGTTTGGTGCAGGCTTGATGGACCAAAGGGCCTCTTTCTGCACTGTAGGGTTGTATGGTTCTATGATGATTCAAAATTTGGCTACGACTCTCGCCAACATTTACAGATACACCATACAAAAAGCATTCTTTCTGGTTGCATCGTAGCTCGGAATAGAACATAGAACAGGCCCTTTGGCCTTCGATGTTGTGCCGACCAATTAAGAAAAAGCAATGACCCTCTAACCTAAACCATTCCCTTTTCGAACATAAACTTATCTACTAACCTCTTAAACGCCACCAAACTTGGCGCATCTACAACTGTAGCAGGCAGGGCATTCCATACCCTTACCACCCTCTGGGTAAAGAACCTACCTCTGACATCCATCCTATAATTACCACCCCTTAATTTAAAGCTATGTCCCCTCATGCTAGCTTTCTCCATCCTAGGAAAAAGGCTATCACTGTCCACCCCATCCGAACCTCTAATCATCTTATATGTATGGCTAAGACCGTAGCGTGAATGAAGCCCAGTCCATCACTCAAACCAGCCTACCATTCATTGGCACTCAACATTTCCATTACCTTGAAAAGCAGCCAGCATAGTCAAGAATCCCATGCACATTGGACATACTCTCTTCGACCATCTTCCGTTGGAAAAAAGATACAAAAAGTCTGAGATCACATACCAACCAACTCAAAACCAGCTTCTTCCCTACTGCCAGTCTTTTGAATAGATCTACCTCATAATTAAGTTAATCTTTCTCTAAACCCTAGCTATGAGTGTAACACTACGTTCTGCATTCCCTCCTTTTCTTCTCTATGAACAGTATGCTTTGCATAGCATGCAAGAAACAATGCTTTCCACTACATCCTAATACATGTGACAATAATAAATCAAGTCAAAACTAGAATATATTAATTAAGCTTCCATTGTATTAAGATATTCAAGGAACAGACTCCCCATGTACAATCTATCAAAGTTGCAAACTTCTCATTTTTTCCCCCACTCGAGATAGGTGGAATGTTATACACTACACTGAATCTTGCTGCTAACAAGAAAGGCATCAGGAATTGTGGCACATTGGCAAGTCAAAATGGGGTACACTCTTCTCAACAGCAGCCACTGAGCAAATACTTCTGATGTTTTTCAGTCAGTGAGTGATTAAATTTGTACCCAACCCCTGAGCAATGACAGAGTTTGAAAGAGTTTAAAATCAAGAACTGAATGTGGGCTGACACATGCCTCCGACCCATTCAGCTCTGGGTTAAAAAGCACCCACTAGCTTTGAAAGAACAACAGATGCACTTACAGGAGTTAAACCCCAGACACACACCAGGACTCAATCTATAATAAATCAAACAATGAAAATAAACAAAATAAATGGGTTATTAAAAATTTTTGAATGCTGTTTTTCCCATCAGCATTTCAAGATTTTGTGCAGGGAGATGCTACACAGCCTAGATAGCTCTTTTGATAAATAATGAGACTCTCAATTCCAGTGTCACTGATTGAATCCAGCATGTAATGAATTTTGTTTCAAATATTTAACAGCAATTTATGAGACTTTCTGTTCTGTTATCTAGTTTGCATCTGTTTGAAGAGGAGGAGAGACTTTCACAAAGTTATGGCAGGCTGGCATTCAGCAAGAAGAATGATCAGAAACATGAGTCACAATAACTTCGACCAAGATAAAATCCAGAAATAGACCATCCAGCCCAAAAGGTCAACAACAGTATTTATGCTGTAAATAAGCCTTCTCCCACCTGACATCATCGAGGCCCATCAGCTTATCCTTCTGGTCCTTTCTCCAAAATATGTTCATCTAACTTCTGCTTAAATGTATCTGTGCTATTCACCTCAACCATTCCCTCTGGCACCAAGTTTCTCATTTCCCATCACTCTCTGGGTAAAAAAGTTCCTCCTGAATTTCTATTGTTACTAATAAATCCAATCTTATATTCATGACCTTTGATCCAATGAGAAAAGGATGGTAGAGAAACAAAAGGAATTTAAGGAGGCAGCTCCAGAGTAAGGGCATAGCTGTCAAGCGTGCAGCAATGGAATTGACGGATGCACAGGAGACCAGATGCAGAGGAATACAGAATTCTTGCTGTGCTTCAAAGCTAGAGAATGTGGAGATTAGGAGAATTTTAAATTTGGTCATTTAAAAGACTCAAAAACGTAATATGACCAACAGAGATACAGTGGAAAGAAGCAGCACTGTCAGGGAAGTTGTTATTTATTGGCATAGATAGAACTTAATTACAAAATGCTCTGTCACCACCAGAACATTTAATTTGTGACATTCATATTAGACACAAGTCATTCACTTTTACATTGTTATAACAATACAATTGAAAGGACTTTATTGTTCACCTTCTATTTGGATGTATGTTGGTAAATGTAACTGCAGCATGAGCCTTGACAGTTAGTACGCTGAACTCTATTTTCTGAGTTCATCACATTTTGAATTTTATTCTTACGAGACTCATCTCCAAACTTCGTGGCTTGGGTGAATTGTACCATGAGTATTATTCCTTGTTGGGTTTTTCTCATACATACCAGAAAATCACCTCAAAGGCATGACCTGCCACTGTTTAAAAGGTACAACAGTGCATTTGTGGAGAAAGGAATGCCAGATCGTAAACATTTAAACTTTAACGATGTCAATTACGTATCATGTAAGCACTATATCTTCATTTTCTGATGGCAAGGTAGGAAATCCTGCTCTAACTCTATACTGCTGCAATACATTAAATATGCATGGCACGAACAGTTACTTGCCTCCTGCCCACTACTCACAACACACTAATTCTACACAAAACCAGCACAAGCGCCTCTGTCTGAGAGAATTTCAAGACCAGGGTTGAGGAGTGTGAGTAGCTGATTGAACACAAACCGAAAAGGAGAAATCCATAGAATCCCCACAGCACTAAAGGAGGCCATTCAGCCATCAAGTCTGACTCCAAAACAGCATCTTATCCAGGTCCAACTCCTGCCCTATTCCTGTAACTCCACACATTTGCCATGGTTATTCTACCTAACCTAAACATTTTGGATACAAGGGGCAATTTACTATGGCCAATCCACCTAACATGCGCATCTTGGACTGTGGGAAGAAACTGGAGCACACAGAGGAAACCTGCACAGACATGTCTGTGTAGAGACTGCACAGTCACCAAGGCCAGAAGTGAACCCAGGTTCCTGGTCTGTGCTGCCATGCAACTTATAACTGAAGAGCTACATCTCAGCTATGAACAATCTCCATTTTACATTTCAAAGAACAATACTTTACAAACATTAAAGTCTCTGTTGGAGAGTGTATTTGCAAACATGTTGTTTAAGATGCAGATCACCACAACCTGTATATGCGCTGTACCCAAACAGGGAATCAAAACACCAAAGAAGAGTGTAGAAAGTCTAATGGAACTTTCAGCAGAATTTTCCATGGCAAAAGCATGAAGCTAAATGTTTTAACAATGAGGAACTCTCAGACTACGAGCATAAAGTCCTTGTTCTTTGATATCTCTTTCTCCTTGAACAGGCTTGGAGACTGCTATTTTTAGGAGCTTCACTAATTTCACTGCTACCAGTTTTTCAATGCTGCAGATCACGTTGAGATGATGTCAACTTGCAGGGACAAGAATGGCCACGTTATTGTTTCACTCTTACATAACACATTAGTACCTTTCTGCTGCCAGCCATTGATAACTGCACATGTAGAAAAGCAAACAGGAATTTGGTACCAAACAGGCACTTAAATAATACAACATATCAAAGGAGAAGAACTGTGGTTGCACACAAGAGTAAGATAAACATATCACATATAGAGACGTAAGAATTGTCTGGATTTCAATTGTGCTGTGTCCAGAGAGTATCCTTAGTATGGTACTGATTACATTATCACCAGCTGCCAGAAGTTATGATTTGCTTGCTGATTTCACAGGAGTTGGAAAAAATGTCACTGAAGCTAAAAGAAAACCCAACTAATACAACTGGTACAGCAGTAGTCTAGGGCAGTGAGTTCAATGGAAAGTAACAATGGGAAGGGATTTAGTGGGTGGCCCAACTAACTTCACTCATTCTACACAACACTCAAAAGTTAAAATTATTCCTGTTGATTATTGTTTTTGCATTATCCAAAGGTATTCAAAAAGCTGTTTTTTTTTTTAATAAGGAAGTGCATCTGTTGCAATAATAGCTAATACCAGTACTTTTTAAAAATCCAACTGTGATGAGTCAGTCCCTGCTTTACTGTGACACAATGGTGGGGTCAGTCACATACTGTACTTGGACTTCGAGTGGCAGATCATCAGTTAGACGCCACAGCTTGCGATTTATTTTCTCTGACAGTTCATTCTTCTTTCTGTCAAACTATTCCCTTCTGCTTTCACTAGAGCCACCCTCCGAGTCTCCTCTCTGCTTACTCTGGCACTGTTTCACAACTAAGAACATTTCTGAGCCAAAGCCTGCTGTGTCAATCCCTCTGCGCTGCTGGGGATCATGTGACATTTATCTTCATTGGTAACAATTCACTGTGGGTTACATGTTCCTCGTTACTTTGAAGCTTCTTGTTTTGGCCTTGGCAGAATTTTCATAAAGTATTCACTATACTATTCCATGCTCCTGATACAGATGGATCAAAAGGTTTTTAGAGAAATTAGAAATGAATTATTTTCTTAGTTATCAAAAGTTTGCAATACCCTCTGAAATTCTCACATGAACAGAAACAACTTAATTTTACTCCTTGAAACAGAGAAACAAGTACAATATTTGAGCTGCTCGATTCACTGTAACGTAAAGGCATTGAGTCATTTTACATACTAATGTGGTAACTGTCATTTTATAATACATATTTCAAAAGTATGTGCATCATCAGATATTCTATTCTTAAACATGCACTTACAATCATGTATGCAACCTGTTGAGCAAATGGACAATGAAGCATTAAATATTTCTTCTGCACTCTACTCCACAAAATAAGCATTAGAATCCAGTGAGATGATCTTAAAAGTCTAAATTGATGGTGTGTTCCTGTAATAATGTTTGCTTTTCTAGGATTAAACACTAAGGCCACATTTTATGTTGTTTCCTCAGACACTATAGGTATCTGCAAAGCTGTCAATCCCGGACTCCCCGTGGTCACTGAAATCTCCCATGACCTTTGTAATGAGTGGGTAGCACATACTGCTGCAGGCCAAGGGCTGTATCTTAGGCACCAAACAGTGCAAGTGTTACCTCATTAGATGTGTCTTCTAGCCTGCTCTGGTAATCTGTCAAGGTATGTCTCAAATTCTCAAGGACGACAGAGGGGCTTAAGGGTTTTTCTTTGTCCTTGCGACTGCCTAAAGGAAGAAATGGTAAGACAATAAAGCTTTTAAATTTTGTATTATAATACCACAGCTAGAAAATAGATACTATGCCTAAAACCACTAAATTTCACAAGCAACTTACAGAATGAGTCAATATCAGTCTCTAACTGTACACTTATAGATTTACTGAACAGGGAGATATTACATGCTTAATGTAGTCTGAAGTTATGGAGGGCTTACAATACAACACAAATTGCATAATAAGCAAAACAGAAATCGTCTAATATTTAAATGATCATGTTTTCAATAAATCAATCTGGAATCTATGCATTTTCTCATTTTCACCTTTCAATTATTCACCAAAAAAATGTAAAGTTTCTATGTTAACGTCACTCTGAAACTATTAGAAATGATATAACTCTAATTATATTCATATAATTTGTATCAATAGGATCAGATATGTATTATATCGCATCACTGATTAGCAATGTTAAAATTTTGCCTTGTTAATATTTAGAATTAACCTGATGAGCAACAGTTACTTTTCAGAAATGGGGCACCAAAAAATTGTTTTGACTATGCAATGGTCAGGGAACTTAAAACTTTGTGTGATTTTGGCAAAAACCGAATTTTTAATCAAATACTTGCTCTTTTCCGGATCACGTAATATTAAGGAAATTTATGTGAACAATATGGCACATGAACAAATTTGGAAAAAAATTTCAGAGACAACTTTTCTGCCCCAACTTGTATTTTTAAAATGCTTTAAACAAAGTAAAATATCCAGAGAGTAAGCACGGGCAGCTTTTCAAACAAAATTTGACACAAGGCTCATGAGGAAATTCTACGGCCAATGGCTAAGTTTTAAGGAAGAGCCATAAAGGAGGAAAAAGACATAGGGAGACCAGACGGTTTTAGGGAGCACATTCAGGAAGTAGTAGCTGAAAACACAACCACTACGACTGACACAATTAAAAATCATCAAGATGGCAGAATTGGTGAAACAATTTTAAGGCAGGAGGAGACTACAGAGATAGGAAGGGACGAAGCCAAGGAAACATGGCTGAGAATTTTAAAACTCAGAACAGTTTGCAGTGTGTTGGAATAATCAAATTTAGAATTAATAAAGGCATGGATAATGGTTTCAGCAGCAGGTATGCTGAGACAGCCCAACAGTGGCACTATGTTTCAGTCTTGGAAGTAGAATGTTTTAGTGATACAGTGGATACATGATCAGAGTTCTCATCTCAGCGTCAAATACAACACCCATGTTGTGACAGCTCTATTTCACCTCAGAAAATTGCCAGGGAATGGGAAGACAGCGGCTAAAGAATGGAGTTTGTGGTGGGGATTATAAACAATGATTCTGATCTTCCCAACAGTTAGATTAATGAACTTTCATCTCTAAATATACATGGGTGAATTGCACAGATATCATTTCAGGAAATAGTTTTCAAATCTCTTCAGGAAACTATCTCAGTTGAGATTTCAGAATAAAATCACTGTTTCTTTCGAGTTTTATTCATGCAACTAGAACTTCCTTCCTAGCTGCACTATGTGTGTACCTACACATCAGGAACTGCAGTGGCTTAGGAAGGCAGCTCACCACTTTTTCAAGGGTAACCAGGGATGGACAATAAATCCTGGCCTAGCCAGTGAAGCCCCATCTCATGGATATATTTTTAAAAAACTCTGAATACACCTTCTCATAAAATTCTCTACTCTTGATTTCATTTAACATCAGTCATTTTAGAAACATAGAAAAACTACAGCACAAACAGACCCTTCAGCTCACAAGTTGCGCTGAACATGTCCCTATGTCCTAGGCATATCTATAACCCCCTATCCTACTAAGTTTCATGTACTTATTCAAAAGTCTCTTAAAAGACTTTATCAAATCCACCACCACCACCGCTGCCGGCAGTTGATTCCATGCACCCAGTACCCTCTGAGTGAAAAACTTATCCCTGATATCTTCTCTTAACGTACTACCCCAGCACTCTGTGTCCTCTTGTGGCAATCATTTCAGCCCTGGGAAAAAGCCTCTGAGAATTCACTCGATCAATACCTCTCATCATCTTATACACCTCTATCACCCGTCATCCTTCATCTCTCAAGAAGCAAAGACCAAGTTCTCTCAACCTATCCTCATAAAGCATGCCACACAATCCAAATTTTGGTAATTTCCTTCATTTTTGTTCCAAATCCCATCTCAGTTAAAAGCCAAAGGAAACACAGATGGCAAGTTGAAAACAAAAAGGCTCGAGTAGCATATTAATGCAGAGATTCCCAATCTGTAGATTGCAACCTCCAGTGGGGTCATGGGATGAGAATTTCAGATTAAGAGTTCAGAAGCAGACCTGGCTTGGACTGATTTCCAACAGTCTGCAAAGTGCGTTTAAATCCTCATTTTTTTTGTTGATGGGTGAGGCTAATGGATTGCTCACTCAGACCCCATAGCTTTTGCTGCAAAAAAGCAGATGGTCATTTGACTTTTAAAGAAACCTTTTCATCAACCGTCTCCAAGTTCAAGACCCATTCCACTATCAGGTCCAGAACTAAAGTCTATCCCCTTCCAACCCACCACCCACCACACCCCTACCTCCATCAACTATTCTTGTACCCCTTCCCCCTCCATATTTTCACTATGGTGTCATATTAAATCTGAGCCATTAAGATGGAGCCAATTGGGAAAAGGTTTGGAAAAGGTTAATAGTTAAATTGCAGATGTCACTAAGCAAAACAAAGATCCATAATTCTTATGCATATATTAAGGTATGCAAATATCTGAAATGGGTACCTAGATCCAATTGTGCCACCTTCTCCAGAGGGACAAAAGTTAATTGGTGTGAACAAACTCCAAATGAAAATCATTCTTCTGAAACCCTTCCTCAGTCAACACAACCATCTGTTTGATGAATTAAAGGTCTGGATTTTGCTTCAGAAGTTATCAGGCTATAAGCACTCTCATTATTGAAAAGTGAACTGGGTAACAACATCCAATGACCATAAGGGTAGTTAAATACTGTAGTCAGGAAGTTGTCAAAGTTGCCTTATGTCTTCAGCTGTTTACTCTTTCGATATCTCACCAAGAGACTCACCAGTGGAATGAATGAAAGGGAGAGAGGTTGGGCAACTTGCATGGTAAATCGCTACTAAACTAAAAAATTAGGTCCATTCCACTGAGTGTGAATTTTTAAATGACATGATCCAGTGAAATCGAGACCAATTCCTAATGGAGCTGCAAATATGATTTCACAGTCTTAAGCCAGTAGTTCTAGGAACAGTAATAATAGTGAGCCACTACTGGGATTTGTAAAGGAAGAGAAAGAGGACATACGATTCTTTCTTGTTTTTAATCACCAAAATTAGAGAATTAAACTTACTCTACTGCTAAAACAAAAGCTATCTCAAAAGGCTAGATGACAATTAAAATCTCAGAGATAGTGGGCATTTCAATTAAAATATCATAGAGCTGGTTAGGTGCATTGACACAAACAGGCACCAGAGTGTGGCGACTGGAGGAATTTTACAGTAACTTCTTTGCAGTGTTTATATAAGCCTTACTTGTGACTAATAAATAAGCTTTATTTTTGGTGTTCAACTTCACAGAATTGAAGTTATAAATAAAAGAAAGGTTAATAAACAGAAGCCACACTTGACTAAATATATTAAATTAGAGATAACAAAATGAGAATAACCTATAAATACAGTGAGACCTAATTTTAAAAAAAGACTTACCTTCATTGAGTATCCAAGACAGGATATTGCCAGGGTTGAAACAAAGATTGAAAATACAAAGCAAATCAGAAAGGAATGAGCTGAAGACTATAGCAAGAGGAAAAGAATGAAGAGATAAATTCCCCAATAGAGAGATCGTAAGGAAAAATTGTGTTGGAGTGCAATGAATCTTGCTTTAAAAAAAAGCAGTGTATTTTTGCATATTGAAAGGAGGAAGCATATACTTCGAGTATAAAATATAGCAGCACTAAGCATTGCACTGTTTACAATATTTTGTTACTTCCAATTTGTTTTTAATCAATTATTGACAGGAGCACTGACCATAATAAAGACAACAAATGTGACAGAACACAGTAAAAGGCCAAAGGGAAAAGCAGAATTTCCCATCAGATAAGTTTTTTACTATGTCTAAGAGAAATGCCAGATATAGGTGAGTGATGGTATATTAGACAAACCTGGGTTTTTGGAATTCAGATTGACAAAGTGGTTATTAGCCTGAAAGATTAAACCAAATCATTTAGAGGTCTTCCAACAGTAAGGTGAGAGACCTCCCACCAAAACTTAAAATTCATTCTCATGTCTTATGTTCTTCGATGGACTCAGCCCTATCCTTTGACCATAATATCCTTCAGTTCCACTGCATCTGATCTCTCCAATTCTTATGCATTCCTCTTACTCCACCAAGAGCATCTGTACTTTCAGCTGCCTAGGCCCCATACTCCATGAACATACAATTTTCATGTCTTCTCTCTTTCTTTCAGACTTTTCTCCATATTCATTTCTTTGGTCAAGCTTCTGGCCATCTGCCCTAATCATCTGTTTTTCTAGGTTAAAGATCCCAAATGATTTGATTTATTATTGTCACATGTATTAGCATAAGTGAAAAATTGCACATCTATATGTGCTATAGATACAAAGCATACCATTCATAGAGAAGGAAATGAGAGAGTGCAGAATGTAGTGTTACAGTCATAGCTAGGGTGTAGAGAAAGAGCAACTTAATGCAAGGTAGGTCCATTCAAAATCTGATAGCAGCAGGGAAGAAGCTGTTCTTGAGACATGATCTCAGGCTTTTATATCTTTTTCCTGACAGAAGGTGGAAGAAAGAGAATGTCTGGGGTCCGTGAGGTCCTTAATTATGCTGGTTGCTTTGCTGAGTCAATAGATGGGAGGCTGATTTGCATGATGGATTGGGCTACATTCATGACCTTTTGCAGTTCCTTGCGTTCTTGGGCAGAGCAGGAGCCATACTAAGCTTTGATACAACCAGAAAGAATGCTTTCTATGATGCATCTGTAAAAGTTGGTGAGAATTGTAACTGACATGCCAAATTTCCTTAGTCTCCTGAGAAAGTAGAGACGGTGGTGGGCTTTCTTAACTATAGTGTTGGTATTGGGGAGGGATCAGGACAGGTTTTTGATGACTTTGACTCAAAAAATTGAAACTCTCGACCCTTTCTATTTTATCTCTGTCGACATAGACAGGAGAATGTTCTTTACGCTGCCCGAGGTTGATGATAATCTTCTTCGTTTTGTTGACATTGAGGAAGAGATTATTGTCGCCAAATCAGTTCACCAGATTCTCTCTCTCTTTCCTGTACTCTGTCTCATCATTATATGACCCACGATGGTGGTGTCAGCAAACTTGAAAATCAAAATGGTATCAGCCTTGGATAATTGGTAGCAACTCCACTCTGCACAATGTTCCAGATTCAAAACCAATGAATGCCAGAACCTCAGCTCAAAAACCTCAGCTGACACTCCAGGGCAGGATTGAGGGAGTGCTGCACCAAAGATACTTTCATTCAGATATGACATTAAACCAAGGCCCCATGTGCCTGTTTGCACAGATGTAAAAGAATCAAGGAATGATTTTGAAGGGCAGGCGAGTTATTCCCAAATCCTGTCCAATATTCATTCCTCGTTCAATATAATAAAAAAAAACTGGTCACTGTCATGTGATTGGTTACGGGATTGTGCAGGGTGTAAATTAGCAGTCATGCTTCCTATATTGTTACAGTGACTACATTTCTATTGAGTGTAAATCACTTTGCAATATTGGGTAGTCATGAAAAGCACTAATGTCATTTTTTTTTTAAGTAAACGCAGCTTGCGTATTTTGTGAATGTGATAAACACGGTAGAATGTAAATTCATTCTTCCTTAAATCCAATGACTCTGTTCAGAATGTTTACAGCTTTAAAGATGCAAGCTGTTTTCTTCGGTTTCAAGCTAGCAGGATTGAGCCTCGGCAAAAGGGAAATGGTGATGGATATAGACGACGCTTTCCCGTATAGTGCAACCTCTTTCCTGTCAGCATTTACAGTAAGCTTGCAGAGAACATTAGGAATGACCTTGCCACAACGAAAAGTATCATTAATTATTACTAAGAGGAAGGGATAATACTGATGCCTGAAATGATAGGGACAACTTTATCAGTAATTACAAACTTCATCTTAAACCCTAAATGGATAGGGTGCACAAATTATTTTCAAATGTATTAACATATAGCTTAATTTGACATACAAATAACAAGGAAAAAATAATTAAATTGAAGACTAGTTGAACACAACATTTACTTATTAAGCTGAGTTGCCAAATAAGAGGTCACAGTGACTTCATATCATCAAGTATTCATAAATGTAGCTGCTGTCCTGGGCTTCACTGCATGGGCTGTATCTTTTTTTAAAAAAAGAACTGCTTGGCACTTTGAACAACCTTCTAATAAAGAAGAATGCATAACATTCTAGTCTAATTCTTTCATTCCTCTTAAACAGAGGACCCATAGCTTTGAAGCACAAAGATGAGGTAGGCGATGGCTAAGTGATATTATTGCTGGACTATTAATCCAGAAACTCAGCTAATGATCTGGGGACCTGGATTCAAATCCTGCCATGGTAGATGGTGGAATGTGAATTCAATAAAAAAAATCTGGAATTAAGAATCTACAGGTGATCATGAAACCATTGTTGATTGTCGGACAAACTTATCTGGTTCACTAACGTCCTTTAGGGAAGGAAATCTGCTATCCTTACCTGGTCCGGACTACATGCGACTCCAGTGCCTTATTAATGTGGTTGACTCCCAACTGCCTTTGCAACTAAATATGCTGGCCAACCAGCAACGCCCATGTCCCACGAATGAATAAAGGAAAAGTCTGTTGAAAGGACCAAAGATGTACAGAAGTGGCATGTATAAACATGAGTCCACTAGGAAATAGTTCCTAAAAGATGGGGAGACCTGGCTGTACAACAGTCCTAATCTCTGTTCTTTGTTGACATCTATACTTATCCTCGTGATGTCTAAACAAAGTTAGATGGCTATGAATAAAAAGTACAGCACAGGAACAGACTCTTTGGCCGATCATGATGCCCTAATTAAAGAAAAAATCCTTCTGGTTCGAATCCTTCTAGACCCTTCCTATTTATGTATCTATTCAAATGCCCCTTAAATGTTGCTAATGTGCCTGCTTCTATCACCTTCTCTGGCAGCACATTCCAGGTTAAAAAAACATCACCCCTCAGATCTCCCATAAACTTTCCCCCTGTCACCTTGAACATGTGCCGCCTTGTAATTATCATTTCTGCCCTGGAAAAAAGCCTACCACCCTATTTAGGCCTCTCAATTTTGTAGAACTCTATCAGATCTCCCCTCAGCCTCCGACTTTCCAGTAGAAATAATTCTAGTTTATTCAACCTTGCCTCATAGCCAACACCTCCAAGACCAGCAACATTCTGGTGAAACCTCTCTGCACTCTTTCAAAGCTTTCATGTCCTTCTGGTAGTGTTGTGACCAGAACTGCATGTAATACTCTATATGCGACCTTACCAAGGTTATATAGTTGCAATATGATTTCCTAACTCCTGTACTCAATGCCCCGGCAGATGAAGGCAAGCATGCCATATGCCGTCTTAATCACCTTGCCACCTGTGTTGTCACTTTTAGGGAACTGTGGGCCTGCATGTGTAGATCCCTCTGTATGTTAATGTTCCTAATGGTTTTGCCATTTACAGCATAATTCACCTACATTTGATCCTCAAAATGCATCACCTTGCATTTGTCTGGATTAAACTCCAGCTGCCATTTCTGTGCCCAAGTCTCCAATCTATATCCTATTGTATCCTCTGACAATCCTCAGCACTATTAGCAATTCCACCAATTTTAGTGTCACCAGCAAATTTATTAGTCAGATGCCTTATATCTTTCTCCAGATCATTTATATATATTACAAACAGAGATCTGAGCACTGATCCCTGTGGAACACCATTAGCTACAGACCTCCGTTCTATAAAGCCCCCTTCCACTGCTACTCCTATAATCTATAACTCCTATAACCAAGCCAGTTTTGTGTCTATCTAGCTCATCCATCCCAAATCCATGTGATTTTAGTTTTTGCACCAGTCTGCCATGTGGAACCTTACTAAAGTCCATATAAACCACATCCACAGCCTTTCCCTCATTAATTATCTTTGTCACCTCTTTAAGAAACTCAATCAAGCTGGTGAGACATGACCTTTCCTGTACAAACCATGCTGCCAGTCACTAACTAGTCCATTTTCTTCCAAACATGCATATATTCTGACCCTCTGTATCTTGTCCAAAAGCTCCCCCACTACTGATGTCAGGCTCACTGGCCTGCAATTTCCTTTCTTAAACAAAGGAACAACACTGACTATTCTCCAGTCCTCTGGAACCTCGCCTATGGTCAAAAAGGATACAAAGATATCTGTTAAAGCCCAGCTATTTTTCCCCTTGCTTCTCACAGTAATCTCAGACAGATCCCATCTGGCTCCAAGAATTTGTCTACCTTAATGCAATTTAAGATACTCAACATTTCCTCCTATTCTCTTGAGTGTTCACATACCTATTCCTGACCTCAATATCCATAATGTTCTTCTCCTTGGTGAATACTGATACAAAGTACTCATTAAAGACTTCATCCATGCATACCTTCCCTCCAATGTACTTTAGTGGACCCACTCTTTCTCTTGTTACTAATATACGCACAGAAGGATTCTTCTTGATTCTGTTTTCCTTCAGTGTTCACTAAGGAGAGAGGCCATGTTTTTGAGGATGAGTGTGTGATACAGGCTGATAGGATGGAGGAGGCAGATGTTCTGACGGAGGATATATTAGCAATTTTGAAAAACCTAAGGGTCGATAAGTCCCCTGGGCCAGGGTGATACATGCTAGGATACTTTGGGAGGTAAGGGATAAGATTGCGGAGCCTTTAGCTTTGATTTTGGCTCCTCACTGTGCATAGCAATTGTGCCAGAGGACTGGAGAGTGGCGAATATTGTTCCTTTCTTCAAGAAAGGAAACAGTAATGATCTTGGTGATTATAGGCCAGTTAGTCTTACTTCACTGGTTGGTAAGTTAATGGAAAAAATCCTGAGGGATAGGATTTATGACCATTTGGAAAGATGCAGCTTAACCCGGGATAGTCAGCATGGATTCGTGAGGAGTAAATCTTGCCTCACAAATTTGACTGAATTATTTGAGAAGGTAACTAAGTGTGTAGATGAAAATATAGCAGTTGATGTTGTAAACATGGATTTTAGTAAGGCGTTTGATAAGGTTCCACATAGTCGACTCATTAAGAAAGTAAAGAGGTGTGGGATAGAAGGAAATTTGGCTGATTGGATAAGTAACTGGCTGTCTCATAGAACACAGAGGGTGGTGGTGAAGGAAAAATTTTCAGACAGGAGGCCAATTATCAACAGTGTACCACAGGGATCAGTGCTGAGTCCTCTGCTATTTGAGATTTTTATCAATGACTTGGAAAAGGGGGCTGAAGGGTGGATTAGTAAATTTGTTGATGACACCAGGATTGATGGAGTAGTGGATGAGGTGGAAAGCTCTTGTAGACTGCAAAGAGATATTGTTAGGATGCAAAGCTGGACCAAAAAGTGACAGATAGAGTTTAACCCTGATAAGTGCAAAGTGATTCATGTTGTAGGAAAAACTTGAATGTGGATTATAGGATCAACAGCAGGGTTCTGAAGAAAGTGGAAGTCCACAGATCTCTGAAGGTTACCAATCAAGTGGATAGAGCCGTGAAGAAGGCTTACAGTGTGTCAGCATTTATTAACATGGGGCTTGAGTTTTAAGAGCCGTGGGGTTAAACAACTATACAGGATCTTGGTGAGACCACATTTGGAATATTGTGTGCAGTTCTGGTCACCTCACTATAAGAAGGATGTGGAAGCATTGGAGGGAGTGCAGAGGAGATTTACCAGAATTCTGCCTGGTTTGGGGGACAGGTCTATGAGGAAAGGTTGACGGAATTGGGGCTTTCTCTTTAGAGCAGATGAGGATGAGAGGCGACTTAATAGAAGTTTATAAGATGATGAGGGGGATTGATAGAGTGGACGTTCAGAGACTATTTCTCGGGTGGATGTAGTTGTTACTAGGGACATAACTATAAGGTTCATAGAACATAGAACATTACAGCACAGAACAGGCCCTTCGGCCTTCAATGTTGCGCCGACCAATATAAAAAGCAATGACCCTCCAAACTAAACCATTCCCTTCTCTTCCATATACTTATCAACTAACCTCTTAAATGCCACCAAACTTGGCGCATCTACAACTGCCGCAGGGGGCATTCCACTCCCTAACCACCCTTTGGGTAAAGAACCTACCTCTGATATCCGTCCTATAACTATCACCCCTTAATTTAAAGCTGTGTCCCCTCGTGCTAGCTTTCTCCATCCTAGGAAAAAGGCTATCACTGTCCACCCTATCTAAACCTCTAATCATCTTATATGTTTCGATAAGGTCTCCTCTTAGCCGCCTCCTTTCTAACGAAAACAACCATGGTGGGAGATATAGGAGGGATGTCCGAGGTAGGTTCTTTACTTAAAGAGTGGTTGGGCTGTGGAATGCACTGCCTGCTGTAATAGTGGAGTCAGACACTTTAGGAACTTTCAAGCAGTTATTGGATAGGCACATGGAGCACACCAGAATGATAGGGAGTGGGATAGCTTGATCTTGGGTTCGGACATAGTTTGACATAACATTGAGAGCCAAAGGACCTGTACTGTGCTGTACTTGCTATGTTCTATGTTTGCTAAAGACATTTTATGGGCCTTTTTAGCCCTCCTAATTTCACATTTAACTCCGCATCCTACTTTCACTGCACTCCTCAAGAGCTTTGTCAATTTTTTGATGCCTAGACCAATTTTATGCTTTTTTTTCTTTTTGACTAAACTTACAGTTTCCTTTGTCATCCATGGTTCCTGAATCCTGCCATTTCCATCCTTCATTTTTGCAGGGACATGCCTCTTCTGCACTTCAATCAACTGGCCTTTAAAAGCATCCTACATGCTAGATATAGATTTAGTCTCAGAAAGCCACTCCCAATCTACATTCCCCAATTCCTGTCTAATTTGGATGTAATTGGCCTTTGCTTAATTAACCACCCTCACTGAGGGCCACTCTTATCCTTATCCATGACTACCCAAAATCTTATGCAATTATGCTCACTAGGCCCAAAATGCTCTCTACTGAAACATCGTTCACCTGGCCCGGCTCATTCCCAATACCAAGTCTAACATGTTGACATCTAGTAGGATTGTCGACATACTGTATCAAAAAGTCAGAAGCCATTTGGTTATCTCATCTGTGTCTTCTTTAAACCCCATCACAGGTAGTTATCAAGTAGAAAACATGGCTCGCTGCCACTTGCATAGTTATAAACCAGCTGCTGATTAAAAAGAACAATTGATGTTTCATGGTTTCTTGGTGAATAAAAATACTTCAGAGCTTAATTAGTGATTTAGTTTGACTCAAATTGAATTTTCTCAAATGATTGCTTATCACTAGTAACAGGTCCTTGCATAACATCAGGAAGACACATGGTTATGTGAAATATAATACTGTAGCCTATTTTTAACATATGGCTGCTTAAGTTTAATTTGTTGATTGGTGTGGTGCAGTGGTTATGTTACTGGACTAGTTAGTATTCCAGAATCCAGAACTTAAATACATTTCTACTCTGTTATGTTATTAGCATTTAACTCAAAGTTTGAATCATTCGAATCATTAGCAGACCAAATGGCAAAGTCGATGCATTAATTGCTGCATCAGCAGATTTAAGAAACATGTGTAATTATTCTGCTATCACTGCCTTATTAGTAATGTAACCCAACAATAAAGTGTTACCTCCAAATGATAGGACTATGCTGGTTTCAGCAAATTAGAGAGTTTTGATCAAAAGAAGAGAATGGCTTCAAAAATAAAAAGGACTTGATCTTTAAGAATCAGTAATAAAAGCAGTAACATTCTTCATTTGGTGATACCAAAATCACTATTATCGCAGATATTTACCCAAACTAATATATTGCAAATAATTCTACAAAAGAAAGTTATAATTCACCTTCAGGTGGCTGGCCTCCCTGAAGAAGAATTCACCTTGACTTCATGTTTGAGACAGTGCAAGCAATGAGGAAGGCGAAAAGCCAAGGTTAAATGACAAAACATCACACTTCTGCACCTAGCCCCGGAGATATAATTAAAGTGGAGCTCCTAATCAGTAGGCCACCCAACCACCTTATGCTGGATTTATAATTGTTTTAATTACATATTCCACGGTTTGTATTTTACTGATGAATGTAACAGTCTTTTCCCAAAATATCCCTTTAATAACTGCATCAACATAAGGAATGCTGATTTAAACAAACTTTCTGGAAATGTGGCAGAGACAGAAATTCTATTAGATTCCTCATTGTTGAATATCTTTTCACTATAGTAGTGTCTCACTATCTCCTCTGATTCAACTCTTCCATGTGGAATAAAAATACGCTCTTTGCTACAAAAATGCTCACTATAACTAAGTACATGCAATAACCGTTTAAAAAGTCTGTTTAATGCAACATAGGTTACTTTCAACAGAATCTTTAGACCATAAATCCAAAAAATGCAAACTCCACTAAATCATGGTTTATCTACTGAAATGTAGATATTAGCCAATACGCTAAAAGAATATTATACGTGACCCATTATGGAAAACTTTTCTAATGCCCCACTTACAGCATTCACTTCCATTCTTTTAAGTGTTGAGGTAACAACACTCATTGTCGTCCTAAATAACCTTCCTGAATTGGCAACTACTAAGTTGCTCGAGATGCTGCAGTATTTTGGCTCGAGTTACATAAAAAACATCTGGTTCCTTTCCATGTATTTTACTTAGAAATCTGTGAGGGCCTCTGTTCCCTGCAGGAATTATAAGCCAGCAAGCTCACTCTTTACTGCCTGTCAAGCTGACCCTGGCACTTGTAAATCAAGCTTTGGCTCTACAGCACCAGGCCTACATTCTATCACCTTTTCTCAGCCTGCCTGGCCACTGCACTGCTGTGAGGACCACTCTTATCTTGTCATCAGATCATCGCATGTTGAGAAGAGGGATTACAGCGGCATCTGCAGAATTCCCACAATGCAATGGCTCTTGGAACACTGACAGCTGCATCTGTCATTTCAGAGCATCAACTAACCTGACGTCCATGAGCCTGACACAGCAAAATTGTCCAAAAGGAGCTCCAGTTCTCTCATGCTGCCCCCGTATGTCTCTTCCAGGAAAGCCTGCCGCTTCTTTGCCTTTTGAGAGGATAATTAAAATATTACTGCAATAAATATGCTCCTACACAAGAATGGAATAGTATTTACAGATTAAAACACCATGAAAAACATTCATGTTCAGAAGCATTCATCAGGAAAATAAATTATCCAATTGGCAAGATTTCATTTGGTCATGGTAACAAAACAAAAATAAGTAGGTATGCATATTATTTGAAAATCTAACTAGCATAACCATTAAAATATTGAAACATTTATCACAAATGCAGCCCAAAGCAGTTCTATATGATTATCTTTAGTTACAATGAATGGAAGAGTGTGGATATTTAACTTCAGCATCAAGTAGTCATATCAGCAGCTGAAAATACCTGGGGAAATATTTATTTACACTATAAGCAAAATAAGTAAATCTACTGTCTTGGTATAATATTTCAAAAGAACTAATTTACTGACATCTCACCA
Organism: Sphyrna mokarran; assembly: GCA_024679065.1. Lineage (NCBI taxonomy): Eukaryota > Metazoa > Chordata > Chondrichthyes > Carcharhiniformes > Carcharhinidae > Sphyrna > Sphyrna mokarran. The sequence goes on along the minus strand of JAGIQG010000006.1, from coordinate 129,181,904 downwards.
AAAAATACATAACTCTAAGTTAACAGAGGCCATTATAAAGACTCTGTAAAGAGTTTCCCAGCTGGGACCACAGGTAAGCAAGCGGCAGACAGTTTTGAGGCCCCGTTCCAATAGAAGGCAGAGACCTTACTGGGCAGATGACCTTTGTAAATATTCTCCTCCCACAGCAAGTAATTCTGCTTGTTGCTCCAAGAGTCAGGGGATGAGGGCTTGAACAGATATGGCAGAAAGCTGATGTAGTCATACACTGCCAAATCTTGCTCGGATGAAAAAATACATACAAGTCTTGCTTCATTTAATAGTTTCAGTCTTCCCAACAGATAATTCCTGACTTCATCCTGCTCCTGCCAAGTGGTCCAAATATTTTAATTATGTTATGATGATGTGTTGTATAAAATACTAGCTAATGCCATCAACAAGACATACATGTGCATTGAGCAATGGACACCGACTTCCTGCAGTTATTATATTGCATTTGCAAAGGACACGAGCAGCTTTTATGGAGGCAAAGAGTCCATGGAACTCTCAGGGAGAAGTCACATGATCTAACTCTTGGGTGTTTAAAAAAAATACTAGGTTCCTGTATAGTAAGAGAGATGGCACAAGGGCAATAGCTCTACTCGAACTCTCTTCTGAAATCTTTCTCAGTAGTTTGTGTTTTCAAAAACCCACCAGAAGACTTCATTGCTACAAAGTAAGAGTTCTTAAGGGAGAGTTCCAAATCAGTACTACTGTCTCTAGTGAAAAATCCCCAAGAACTAGCAACCACTATGGAGCAGGACCCATCAGCTATGAACAAACATCTGAATACCTCATGCATTTTTTTCTACTCTGACTTTTTTTGTTACTTGTCCAAGTTTTTAATATCTGATACTCTACAGGGTTTTACTTCATTCCCACATGCTTGGGGGGCGGGGGGGGGGGGGGGGGGGGGGGGGGGGGCAGTGGTATCATACGTGTGTTAATGCATTAATGGATAGTTGTACATTTTACATTTGTACATTTTAAACCTATTGTTAACAAGATCTGCATCTTTGCTCAAGTGGGTTTTAACAACAGAACTAACTCTTTATTTGTTAACTTAAGGAACTTGGCTGGCTTATTTCTTGCACTGATTTATACACAGTTCAACATATCTAAATTGGTTTTAAATTCAAACTCTGCCATAACCAATTCAGGGTGGAACAAAAGGAAGAATCAGTTCACTCCTCAGCCTGGTAATAACAATATATTTTCATCCCTTTCCCTTTTTCTGATTGCCACATATCGATCCAGTTCAGTTATATGGTTTATTATTGTTATAGTTTAGTTAAGGAGGACATACATACAAATATCAACTTGTTATTTTCTGCGGGATAACTAGCTGAGTGAGCTCTGGTGAGTTTCTAACATTTTTTGTTTTATAGAAGTATAAAATTTCATTTCTTCAATAAAGTAAATGATAACACCTAACCTTACCAGGATTGAAAGCAAACCGATGCTTGCCAGAAAGTCTATGTGGCTAGCTAAATTTCAAAAATAAAACTTTTATATTTGACAATAGGGTGCTGTTTAAAATTTTGAACCAACAAGGAATCATGCAAGATTAGTTAAACTTGAATTCATTTACTATCTGCAATTGGTAAGAATTGTACAGACTCAAATGAAGCTAAATAACCCTACAGTACAATTTCTTTCCAGCACTTCTAATAAATGCTGCGTCATAATTTTGCACGTAAAACAAATTACTGTACCAAAAGGGTGGATACTGCACAGCTCCATATTTTGCAAAATTCATTCTTACTTTTGTTAGTTCATCCTGAAGATTTTCGAAACTTTCTTTATGTCTTTGCAAGTGTTTGGAAAGGTCAGCAATCATATTATTCTTTTCTTCAATTTCTGCTGTCAGCTGTGTTTTTGTTGCTGTGCAGTCCTTCTGTAAGCTTAAGAACATGGCAGGTTAAGTTGTTAATATTTGTAAGTTTAAAGCCAATGTTTGAAAGTTGTACATCTGTAATTTTAACAAGTTACCACATTTGCTTAATTGTTAGCTTGCGTAAATATCAATGAATCACATTTCTGACACCATCCTTGAAATGTAATTCAAAGAAACATCTGCACGTTATAGGATATAATTATTTATATAAATTCTTACCTCTGTAACTGATTAGTAATTTCTACAGCTTTTGATTTCTCCCTTTCATACGAGAGCTCTACATCTTTGAATTGCTGCTTAATCAAGTCCAAATTTAATACTGCATCTGCATGGCTTGTCTTTTCCACTTGCAACATATTTTCAAGATCACGGATGCGCAACTACATACAAGAAAATATTAAAAATGGTTCAAAAATTGGACCAATCCTAATGGATACTGACAGTAGTAATACATCATTAGTCTCAGAAATTTTAGCTTTTGATGTGCAGGCAGTACAATCATACCCCCAGAAACATAGCATTTTGCGAATTATAGTTTATAATCATTTATATAAAACTCTTACCTCAAAAACAGAAAACAAAATTGTTGCAGTGACTTTATAAGAAGTGAGAATTTCCTGTCTTTGTAAAAGAGACACAAGAGATGAAACTGGCCTCTACTAAAATGGGTTCATAGTCTTATCATACAGAGGTTGATCCCCTTTTGAGAAGTCGTGCTGGATCCCCAAACAGGAATACCTTGCTTTGTAATCTGTTAAAAGTGTTTGGGAAGATGTGAACTGTTTTTCATTAACATTTAGAGATTCATTAATAGAAATATCTGACACTCGCTTTGAGTGAAGTTATTTATTTAACCAATCGGGAACTTTAGCTAAGCAAATAACATTTCAATTGAAGTAAGATACTACTGAAATGCTATTCAAATAAATACAAGATCATTCATTCCCAAAATAGGCTTTAGTCATTGTCAAAAAAATATACAACAAAGCCATACAAAAGTTATGGTTTTGGAAAACCTTTGGAGTTCTTCTGTCAATTCTGTTCTCTGTAAGCTTTTTCTGATTCTGATACCATTTGTTAGATAAACGGAGAGTTTTCTTAAGAGATATTTTAAGCTGCCAGGGGGATGCTCTTGTACTTTACAGGTGCTGAGACGTGGCAGTCCTTCAGTTGAACTACTGCATGCAGGCAGTTGAATTTCTCTTTATAATTGTGATGACCTATCAATTTTCCTATACCAAAGTTGGTCTGATGTCGTCAACAACAACAAATTCAAATTTGATAAATTCCTGATACCGAGTGTCTTCTTTAAATTCATAGGCTGTCAAAATTCAAAAGCCTGTTAACCAAGGCAACCCTAATGCTTGGTCCTCATTAAAAATGTTGCAATCTGTGGTACTCTGTAGGGATATGAATTTTAAATATCCAAGCACTGAACACAAAACCAGCTTTTAAAGAGACCATAATTCAGAAACTCAACTTCACAGCAATAGTGAATTCCATTACGTCCAATATTATTTCTACTTAAGTTCACAGACCAATAGATCAAAACCTTTTGATGGCTCGTTTCCTAGTTTAACCTGGTATGAATTTTTTAGAAATTGTTAATATTTGCCAAATAAATGGATGATCAATGCTGGCATAGTAAAAATAGCCCATGCTGCTAGCAGAGACCAATTTCAAATCTGCTGTATTTTTTAAATTTGTAGCACATGCTACCTTTCAAAAATTGGCCAATAACAAATTATATTGTGATAAATTAAATACAAATTAGATTTTATAATATGAAAGTTCTAAGATGTGGCTAGCCCTACAATCCAAAATTATATCTACCATACATTTAATAGGCACAAATGATCCACTGACAGCTGATTACTGTCACTAATACTAGCCAAGCAGACAGGTACTTTTGGATGAAACAAATTTGTGATGTTAGGTATGGCTCTTCAATTTTGCCTCCTGTCAACTAAGTGTGTAAACTTATGCTAAGCATCACCTTGATTAAGAACATAAGAAATAGGAGCAGGAGTAGGCCATCTAGCCCTTCGAGCCTGCCCCACCATTCAATGACAGCATGGCTGATCTGAAGAGGATCAGTTCCACTTTTCCGCTTTCTCCCCATAACCCTTAATTCCCTTATCTATCAGAAATCTATCTACCCGTGACTTAAACATATTCAACGAGGTAGCCTCCACCACTTCAATGGGCAGAAATTCACCATCCAGAGATTCACCATCCTCCTCAACTCTGTTCTAAACTGCACCCCCTCCCCTTATTTTGAGGCTGTGTCCTCTAGTTCTGGTTTCCTTTCTAAGTGGAGAATCTCTCTACCTCTAGCTTATCTAGCCCATTCATTGTCTTGTCTCTATAAAATCCCCCTTCAACCTTCTAAACTCCAATGAGTACAGGTCTAATCTACTCAATCTCTCTTCATAAGCTAACCCCCTCATCTCTGGTATCAGCCTGGTGAACTTCTCTTTACTCCCTCCAAGGTCAATATATCCTTTCGCAAATAAGGGGACCAAAACTTCATACAGTACTCCAGTTACGGCTACTGCCTTGTACAGTTGCAGCAAGACCTCCCTGCTTTTATATTCTATCCCCCTTGCGATAAAGGCCAATATTCCATTCATCTTCTTGATCACCTGCTGCACCTGCAGACTGAGTTTTTGTGATTCATGCACAAGGACACCTAGGTCCTCTGCTCAGTAGCATGCTGCAACTTTTTACCATTTAATAATTTAAGTAATATTCTATCCTACTATTAAATAATATTCCATCAAATTTTTCACCATATTAAATAATATTCCATTCTACTATTATTTCTTCCAAAGTGGATAACCTCAATGCAAGGTGTAGGCCTATTCAATGTGCCATAATACAGACCTTGGAGTGCATTATAAATTTAAGAAATGAGGGTCAAAAGACATGACCCACAAAATTGTCAGTATGTGCACTCCGTCACACCCTTGAAATAATCATCCAAAGTGCACAATATGCATTATATGCAGCTGTATTGTGGAAACTGATTGTCCACAGGAATAGCTAATGGTTGCACATACATAAATTTTAGTAGGAAACACTTTACGCACTTTATATATATATATAAATGTTTCACTAAATGCGTGCACTCAACATTCACCACACTGACAGGACCCCAAAGTATTACCCCACTTTTGTGAGAAAAATCTGTCACTAGGCGATGGTCCAGTAATAGAACATAGAACATAGAACATTACAGCACAGAACAGGCCCTTCGGTCTTCAATGTTGCGCTGACCAATACAAAAAGCAATGCCCCTCCATACTAAACCATTCCCTTCTCTTCCATAAACTTATCAACTAACCTCTTAAACGCCACCAAACTTGGCGCATCTACAACTGCTGCAGGCAGGGCATTCCACTCCCGAACCACCCTTTGGGTAAAGAACCTACCTCTGTTATCCGTCCTATAACTATCACCCCTTAACTTAAAGCTGTGTCCCCTTGTGCTAATATTATCACTACACCATTAATTCAGAAACTCAACGAATATTCTGGGGACTCAGGTTCGAATCCCTCCATAGCAGATGATGAAATTTGAATTCAGTAAAAATCTCAAATTGAAAGTCTAATAATGACCACAAAACCATTCCCAATTGTAGAACATAGAACATTAAAGCGCAGTACAGACCCTTTGGCCCTCGATGTTGCGCTGACCTGTGAAACCAATCTAAAACCCATCTAACCTACACTATTCCAATATCATCCATATGTTTATCCAATGACCATGTAATGTTAGTGAATCCACTACTGTTGCAGGCAGGGCATTCCATGCCCTTCCTACCCTCTGAGTAAACAACCTACCAATGACATCTGTCCTATATCTATAACCTCTCAATTTAAAGCTATGTCCCCTCGTGCTAGCCATTTCCATCTGAGGAAAAAGGCTCCCACTGTCCACGCTATCTAATCCTCTGATCATCTTATATGCCTCTATTAAGTCACCTCCTAACCTTCTCTCTAACGAAAAAAGCCTCAAGTCCGTCAGCCTTTCCTCATAAGATCTTCCTACCATACCAGGCAATATCCTGGTAAATCTCCTCTGCACCCTTTCCAATGCTTCCACATCCTTCCTATGATGCGACAACCAGAACTATACGCAATACTCCAAGTGAGGTTACGCCAGAGTTTTGTACAGTTGTAACATGACCTCATGGCTCCTAAACGCAATCCCTCTACCAATAAAAACTAACACACCGTACACCTTAACAACTCTTATCAACCTGGGTGCCAACTTTGCACATGGATTCCGAGATCTCTCTGCTCATCCACACTACCAAGTATCTTACCACTAGCCCAGTACTCTGTATTTCTGTTACTCTTTCCAAAGTGAATCATCTCACACTTTTCCACATTAAACTCCATTTGCCACCTCTCAGCCCAGCTCTGCAGCTTATCTATGTCCCTCTGTAACTTGCAACATCCTTCCACACTGTCCACAATTCCACCGACTTTAGTGTCATCTGCAAATTTACTAACCCATCCTTCTACGTCCGCATCCAGGTCATTTATAAAAATGACAAACAGCAGTGGTTCCAAAACAGATCCTTGCAGTACACCATTAATAACTGAACTCCAGAATGAACATTTCCTATCAACCACCACCCTCTGTCTTCTTACAGCTAGTCAATTTCTGATCCAAACTGCTAAATCACCCTCAATCCCATGCCTCTGTATCTTCTGCAATAGATTGTCGTAAAAACCCATTTGGTTCACTTTAGGGCAGGAAATTTGCTATCCTTACCTAGTCTGGCACACATGTGACTCCAGAGCCAGAGCAATGTGGTTGACTCTCAATTGCCCTCCAAGGGTAACTAGGGAAGGGCAATATATGCTGGCCAGCCAGCGACCCCCTTGTTCCACGAATGAATAAAATAAAATGTTAAGGATCCCCATAATAGATTCTGGGAGAGGCTGAGATCCGTATTCTTATTTTGTGAACGATATAACATATCATTCGCCTTCTGAATAAAAGGAGATTAAAAGCAACTTCATTAAAGCAATGTTGAGATGTTTATTTGTACCTTGGCACTGTGACCCTCATGATGGTTGGTATATGACCAAATACTGTTAAGTGCCAAAACCAAAAGACCATAGTGTGCTTTGGCTTATGTTTTTCCAAATATTTTTGGGACTAAATGTGGCTGTATATGAGATTTCTGTATTAACTTTCAAACAGCTGTCCTAAATACTCAAAAATAATTTGTGAAGATATTTCAAAAGAAACATTTTATGAATCAAAAGAAATAAGATTTTTTTAAATGTAAAGGCTTATACCAGCTGCATAAACTATTTGCTCCTAAATCTTAAACGAGGAATAAAAGATAATTTTACCTGAATAACTTCGGAGTTAAATTTTGATTCTAGATGTGCAGCTCTTTCTGCCTCAATGTTTTCTTCCAATGTCTTCATTCTTTGTTGTGCTACCTGCAATTGTCAGATTTATTAATTCAGTGGTGACAAGCTATTATTAATATGCATAAATAATTCTATCTTTCTCCCCTCCACCTTCTTCTCAATGTTGTGCTCTCTGTGGAGGAACTGTACGCCAAAATAATCATATTTACTGAATGATCCCAAATGAAGAAATTACCAAAGGATTCTACTTTTTGTACCTTTTACTTTGACATGAATCAGAACAAGTGTGAATTAAACAGAAATTAACAGGAAAAAGACGTGCAAGCTTCACTTCAAATACTAGGACAACAAAGGCATGTCTTACAGAACTGTAAGCACCTACGTCATTCCTCACATTCATTCTTAATCCTTTCACTACAAAGAACAAAGAAAATTTCAGCACAGGAATAGGCCCTTCAGCTCTCCAGGCCTGCACTGACCATGCTAATTGACTGAACTAAAACCTCCTACCCTTCCAGGGATCATATCCCTCCATTCCCATCCTATTCATGTATGTGTCAAGACATCCCTTAAAACTCATTATCGTATCTGCTTCCACTACCTCCCCCAGTAGCAAGTTCCATGCACCCACCACCGTCTGTGTAAAAAAAAAACTTGCCTTGTACATCTCCTTTAAATCTTGCCCCTCACACCTTAAATTAATGCATCCTAGTAATTGACTCTTTAATCCCGGGAAAAAGCTTCTGACTATCTACTAATATGAACAGTTTTTCCCTATCTACTCTGTTTAGGCACATCATGATTTTAAGTACCTCACAATAACAACAGTAACTCTTTATTAAAGTCACTAAATAAAGTAAACCATTTTGTTCCATCCTAGGTGTTGATTAAACAGATAGACGTAACTGTCACTTCAATAAGAAATGCATCTTAAAGCTTATTAACATCAAATCGAAATAACGAGGCACCTGGATACAAACTGTTTGATCAAACAGATGCAGCACGGATTTGTTAAGGGGAAGTCGTGCTTGACGAATTTATTGGAATTCTATGAGGAACTGACTAGTGCGGTAGATAGAGGGGAACTGGTGGATGTGGTGTTTTTGGATTTCCAAAAGGCGTTTGATAAGGTGCCTCACAAAAGATTGCTGCAGAAGGTTAGGTGCAGGGAGTTGGGGGTAGGGGATTGGTTATCTAATAGGAAGCAGAGGGTAGGTATTAATGGGTGCTATTCTGATTGGCAGCTGGTGACTATTGGAGTGCCCCAGGAATCGGTGCTGGGGCCTCAACTATTTACTATTTACATAGACGATCTGGAGGAAGGGGCTGAGTGCAGGGTGACAAAATTTGCTGATAACACGAAGATGAGTGGAAAAGCAAATTGCGTGGAGGGTGTGGAAAGCCTGCAGAGGGATCTGGATAGGTTGAGTGAGTGGGTGAGGACCTGGCAGATGGAGTATAATGTTAGCAAGTGTGAAGTTATCCACTTTGGTAAGAATAATGATAGGAAGGATTACTATTTAAATGGCAAAAAGCTGCAGCATGCAACAGTGCAGAGGGACCTGGGGGTCCTTGTGCTCGAATTGCAAAAACACAGTATGCAGGTGCAGCAGGTGATCAAGAAGGCGAATGCAATGTTAGCCTTTATACCCAAGGGGATAGAATATAAAAGTAGGGAGGTATTTTTGCAGCTGTATAAGGCACTGGTGAGGCCGCAGATGGAGTACTGTGTGCAGTTTTGGTCGCAGCATTTGAGGAAGGATATATTGGCCTTGGAGGGGGTGCAGAGAAGGTTCATTAGGCTGATACCAGAGATGAGGGTGTTGGATTATGAGGAGAGACTAAATAGGCTAGGTTTGTACTCTTTGGAGTTTAGAAGGCTGAGAGGGGAACTTATGGAGACGTATAAGATAAAGGGGATGGATAGGGTAGAGGCTGAGAGACTCTACCCATTTAGCAAAGATAGCAGGAGTAGAGGGCACAGACTCAAAATTGGGGAGGAGGGGGGGGTTGTGTGTGTGGTTCAGATCAGCGTTGAGGAGGAATTTCTTCATGCAAAGAGTAGTGAATCTTTGAAATTCTCTGCCTGTTGAAGTGGTGGAGGCTTCCTTGCTGAATATATTTAAGAGTGGATAGGTTTTTGATTGACAAGGAAATTAAGGGTTACGGGGAGAAAGCGGGAAAGTGGTACTGAACCACTATAGATCAATCATGATCTTATTGAATGGCGGGGCAGGCTCGAGGGGCTGGATGGCCTACTCCTGCTCCTATTTCTTAGGTTCTTATGTTCTTAAATCAGTTGTCACCAATGAAATACATTTTGTGGTTGAACGCAGCAGGCCGGGAGACTCTCGCAGGCTTTCGGCTAGGTTCCATGGTCTCCGCATCTATCTGGCGTCGTCAACCAGTAACTGGCATAGAGCTGTATAAAATTATTAAAACGAGAAAGTGCTTCTCATTAGCTGGCCCAGGGCTGAAGTCTCTGGGCCTGCTAACCTTTCTTCCCTCTCGCTTCACCCCCACCCCTTCCCGCACTCCCTCCTCACTCCTGCCAAGAGTGTTTCACTCCAGTGGGGTTTAGAAGAGCTCCCTACTAACAGGGAGCTGGTGGTCCAATCCCACTGGAGTGAAGTGGGGGTTGGGGGCAACTGGGGTGCAACCTTGGCAATGCCAGCCTGATCCCCTAGTACTGCCCAAGGGGCAAAATGGCAATGACCAGGGCACCTTGGCACAGCGCACCGTGGAAGGAGGCTGATGGTTGCACAGCCAGCAATGTGGGGTCGCAAGGCTGGCTAGCGATCAGGAGGCAGATTGGCATGTGCACAGTGACCTACTCAGCGTTATGTTGCCAGCTTCTCCAACAGGAATAGGCTCTGCCCACAGAATTTTAATGAGATTCACGTGACTGTGCTCTGCAGTGCATGGAGAGTGGGAGATTCATTTTGAAAATCCTGCTGAAAAAAACCAGCGGAATTCACTCCAGTTTTTACACACATTTGGCACTTGGAATTGTTTTGGTAGAATCCCTATGTTTTTAAACATAAGTTTGAATGCTAAAAGAAAAGAGATAGCCACTTACTTCCAGCTCCTTCTTCAGTCGCTCCTCTCGTTCGTTACTATACTGAAGTTCATTTGCTTGTCGTCGCAAAGCATCCGTGAGATTGTTGCGCTCAGTTTCTAGCTTGTTTAATCGTTTTTGCAGCTCAACAAATGTTTGTTCCTGGCCCTTTATGAAAATAAGATTCATCAGAGTTAGTAATTTAAAATGGTAATTTCCACTAATGAATAGCGATTTTCTTCGAAGCTCATATCATAAACCTGAGGTAAAACAGGCATATTATAATTGGATTTTAGACTTGTGTTAATGTATTTAACATGTTCACCCAATTATCACTATTAAATATGTTTGTGATGAATGCAGTTCAGTACTTCATTTTGAAGAGGTCAACATTTAGAAGGCTCAAAGATTCAATATAAAAAAAGGTACAAATCAGCTGTGTTTACTAGTTGACTGTGTACAAAGAACAAAGAAAATTACAGCACAGGAACAGGCCCTTTGGCCCTCCAAGCCTGTACCAACCATGCTGCTTGACTTAACTAAAATCCTGACCTTTCCAGGAACAATATCCCTCTATTCCTTATTGTCAAGACACGCCTTAAAAGTCAGTAACATTTCAGCTTCAACTACCTCCCCCAGCAACGAGTTCCAAGCAACAAGTGTAAAAAAAATCTGCCTTGTGTATCTCCTCTAAACCTTGCCCCTTAAACCTGTATCCCCTAACAGTTGATTCTTCCATGCTGGGAAAAAGCTTCTGAATATTTATTCTGTCCATGCCTTTCATAATCTTGTAGACATCCTTGTGTACATAAATGGCAGACAAAAAGTTACAGCTGGAAATAAAAATCTGAGAATTTGAACATTGAAGAGATGCCATTGTTGCAGTAAGGATAACGAGGAAGAAATAAATTGAGGATGGGAAGTAAAATTGTGTGACATTTTTTATGCACTGTGAATTGCAATCTTCATACATTTAGAAACTTCGTTAATCAAGCACCTTCTCCTTTGGGTTTCCCTTTGATACCTTGTCTAGGAAATAATGTTATATATTATATTGATCCTGCTCTATAATCAATCATCACAGGCTATGTGAACGTGATGTTCATCTCATCGTACTGCCAGTAAAGCAATTAGCCTTTGCTTGGCACTTCTAGCAAAACGGGACCATAAATTATCACTATGATGAAAATACACAGATAATCATTTCATGTGGCTTTTTTATCTTTACTGTGCCTTCTATTCCTGTCTGGGGTCACTATCTGTGTGGAGTTTGAACATTTTCCCCATGTTTGTGTGAGTTTCCTTTGGTGCTCCGATTTCCTCCCACAATCCAAAGACATGCAAATTAGGTACATTGGCCATGCTAAATTGCCCCTTAGTGTCGCAGGACTCACCAGGGTGAATGAATGGATTATGAGAATAGGACCTGGGTGGGATAGTGATTGGTGTGGACCCCATGGGCCAAATGGCCTCCTTCTGCACTGTAGGGATTCTATGCTACTGCCCATTAAACAGATCTTGTATATTAATGACACTGAGAATTATTAAAAAGACAAGAATCAGTGGAACTGACTCTTGCATCAGCAATTGCATTGTCTTATTTTTATAGCTATTGTATGCATGAAAAGGAAACTAAGTTAAGGAATTAGTAAAATATATGTGATATTTGTTATAGAGGTGAATTCATGCAGCCTTGGTGACTCTAGTACAAGAGCTATCAGACTGATCTGGACTCCAATATACAGGTATCTGAGCTAGGTATATGAAGTAGCGACAGATTTTCTGTAAAAGAAATGCTGATACTAGCCCTTTTTTGGTGTTAAGATTAGGCTATTCACTGTGCAAAATACCACTGGAACCAACTGTACAGAAATAGCACTTATTTTAAGAAGTCCTTCTACCAATGCACATTCATTTTGTACTGCATATACATCTCTACAGACAAGGACTACAAAATTTCTGGTTAGCATTTAAGCTACAATCATTTATTTGATTTGTACTCAAGATTTTTTGTTCATAATGCTTTGCAGCAGTCTGCATTAGATGATTTTAATCCAACTGCAAAACCTTACAGCCTCTTTTGATGCAATCTGCTTATACAGAATTGTGAAAAGTACAGGGTAAAGGACTCTACCCGCAGGAAAACCATTAGTGGCTTGGCAACAGCCACATAATAGTCACGTATAACTATCCTTGATTTCCTGTCATTAAAGTAATTTTCAATATAATTCATCTCATCTCCCTTTTTCCTCATCTTCACCAGTATGCCTTATTCGATAAAAGGTACTAGATGAAGTGCCACTGAAACAGATGCTGTTTTTCCATCTAACTCAGTTCACATTGATTCCACAAAATAGCTATGACATATCCTAATGTTCTAAATGCATACTGTTGCTTATCGATCACATATCATTTGGTAAATGATATATAGCTCAAGGAGAACTACAAATCGCAGGGTTCCTCTACCGATTATTTCAATTAATACTCATTTTATCCCAAATTTGTTATCTCCATATTTACTCCCAGGCAAGTCCAAAGACAAATTCTCTATTGCAATCAACAGAATCATTTGCTCTTCATAATCAGCAATATTCACGGAAGCAAGATCAAGTCAATAAGATTGTAAGTAGGGAAAATGGGGTGTTTCACTTTGTTATTTAAGGATATTAAAAAGTCAAATGTTTTTATTCTCTTCTTTCAAAATAAGCAATAGAAGAGCACTTCCCAACTTTGCTTTACCTTTGAATAATGTTATTTGGTCTAGTCCAGAAAGGCAGACAATGAAGGATAAAATTATAACTATATTTTTACAAGCTTTTATTTACAGAAATACTCAATACAAATATGCACCTCAATTCAGGCCCTGTTCCTAATTATAGAAGCATAGGTGGATCCATAATTAATGACCATCACCTGTATATTATTAAACACAATTTGTACACAATTAACATTAAGTTCTTAAAAGGACTCCCACTTCCTGTTCAATTTTTAGCAGAATACTTCTGTGTCGCTATCAATAATTTATGCACAAAGCCAAATACAGTCACATAGTAAAACACCATAGTGACTTCATATTATTTTACAATATTTCACAATGCAAATTTACTGTCTAGTACTAGAGCTAATGTAAAAATACAATTAAATGATTACATGACTATTTTAAAATTACAGTGTATAGTTGACTAAACAGCAAGTCAATGGTCAATAACAATTGACAAATTATTTCAAAGCAAAGTAATGCCACAATGATTTCATATTGCTCAGGATCCACATCTAAATTGCTTATATAACAATTGCATTCCCTGTTAAGTGACTGTAATTGCTGAGTTACAGATGCACCATATATACTCCTCCATAAAATAAGACCATAAGACATAGGAGCAGAACAAGGCCAATCGACCCATCAAGTCTGCTCCACTATTCAATCATGGCTGATTTTTTTCTCCTCCCCATTCTCCTGCCTTTTTCCCATAACTCCTGATCCCATTATTAATCAAGAATCTTTCTATCTCTGTCTTAAGGACACTCAATGACCTGGCTTCCACAGTCTTTTGCAGCAACGAGTTTCACAGATTCACTACTCTCCAGCTGAAGAATTCCCTCATTATCTCTTTTTAAAAGGGTCATCCCTTTGGCCTGAGGTTGTACCCTCTGATTCTAGTTTTTCCTACTATTGAAAACATCCTCTCCATGTCCACTCTATCCAGGCCTCGCAGTACCTTAGAACTTTCTAAATGTTGACCTTTTCAAAATGGAGTGCTGAAATACATTCATCACAAATATTTTTAATAGTGATAATTAAGTGAGCATGTTAAATACGTTAACACAACTTACGGTATCCTGTAAGTTTCAATAAGATACCCCTCATTTTTCTAAACGCTAACGAGTACAGACCCAGAGTCCTCAACCGTTCCTCATACGACAAGTTCTTCCTTGTGAACCTCCTCTGGACCTTTTGCAAGACCAGCATATGCTTCCTTAGACATGAGGCCTAAAACTGCTCCCAGTGCTCCAAATTTACCTTGCATAGCTGCTTTTCCCCTGTCCAAATATCAACCGGAACCCCACAAACATACAAAAAAGACCTAATGGTTCAAATCATCAAGCATTGCAATTGTTGTAGTTGGTGTCCCTATGGATAAAGAAAGCAAAGCAGAAAGAGAGTGAGGGATCTCAGGATAACAAAATTATGAAAACAATGTGCCATGGTGCACAACCTCTTCCACAAGATAGGAGAGACTGAAGACACAATAAGCAAAATCCCTTACGGGGTAACATGCCACCAAGTCACCACACAGAGTCCACCAAGCAATGAAAGGATAAATCAGAAAAAGGGCCTTAATGAGTAACCTCAGCTTGTAGGGAATTGAACCCATGCTGTTGTCATCGCTGTCCAGCCAACTAGGCTAAACTGACCCCCATTCACAAATAAACATACCTGTAGGCAACAGTCCTTACAGATATTTAATTGATAAAATTCCAATAATATTACCACAAGGCACAATCCACTGTTGCTATAAGGGAGGTATTTCACAGGGTTTCTCTATCTCATTCAACTGTGGAAATTCTTTAGATGAAAAAACCTGCTTTCTGAAACAACCAGACACTTCTCTCAGGTGACAAAAAGCTTCTCACTTCATTGCTTCACAGTTCTGCAAGTTGACTAGAACACCTCATTCGCCTGACAAAGGCTACAAAGGCCGAAAGCTAGCAAGTTTACTATCAAATAAATCGGTTGGATTTAAAATTGGTGTTGTCAGACCTCTTACTGAGTTCACAGTTCTGTCCCAGCACAGAGCATTATTGTCCAGAGAGCTTATACAGCCATGCTCAACACAGTTTCTCCTCTTTCACATTTTACCATTGTCTTTATCCTTCTTTGAAATTTGCCCTTCCTACAGTACAAAAGCTTTTATTATCTCCTAATGGCCACCACTTTGGGGTAAAATAAAATTTAATAACTTTGACCATGATTTTCTCAATATCAGCAAAAACCAATGTCAGTCTAGGAAAAGTGGCGTTATAGTCATCAATGGCAATCATGTGGGATTATGGGGGAAAATAAACACCAGTTCCACAATGTATCACTGATTAGTGGCCTTTGATTCATCTGCCCCTGCCTCCCTCAATCCCGATTCTAAAGGCCAACCCAGCTCACAGCAAACAAACCAGTTCGCCCAGATACACCCGTTAACCACACCATCCCCCCACTTCCCGCTACCACCCCTTCTTCCAGCCATTAATCAGGCATTCTGCTTGCAACCATCTGACACTACAGTGGCAATGTCAGCATTACATGGACACAACACTCCCCCACCCTCAAGAATAATTTATAAAGAGGTTTCTGACATTGAACATCAGAAACTGCAGCCCATTATTGATGAGAGAAGATGACAGTTGTATCAGGCTTTCACATCACAGTAAAACACAGCTTTGGCTTTCTGTGATACTTTCCACTCACATCCCCAAATCTGTCCAATGTGAACGGGAGTGGAAAATCACAGCCTTTGCCTTACTAATAACCCTATCCCAACCATAAAGCTTTTTCACTTTTCTTTGAAATTTCATAATCAAGCACAACAAATCTCTCATCTCCTTGTGCAAAATTAGTATCTATGTCTTATTAATCTGAAGAACATCCAACTCAATTCTATTCACAACTAACTGACATCCTCAATTTTGTAAACATTCAGTCCCTTGCTTCTCTAAGTTAGTCACACACATCACATAATCTCACTTTATAGAATTCCACAGTAGAGCCTCATTTTTTTTTTTAAAATGTTCTTTACATAGACTTCAGGAAGACAGCCTGGCGATAAAGGACAGGAATAAATTTCAATGAGCAACAGTGTGGAGTATTGCAATGGAAATGATAGTAGCTTACTAGAAAGGCGTTGGTGCACATATTCACAATTTTTTTAAGGTAACAGGCAAATCAATAAGGTGGCTGATAAAAGTATATCGGTAGTAGAGTTTGTGAACAAGTGGCATAGAATATAAAAGTGAAGTGATCATGTTAGGACTTCATAAATCACTAGCTAGGCTTCGGACAGAGAATTGTGGACAATTCTGGAAAAGCAACATTGTAGAGAGCTGAGAAATGGTACAGAGCAAGTTCATCAGAGATGAGGGACTTGGTTAGGAGGAAAGATGGGAACGCTTAGGTGGTCAAATAGAAGGAGTCCTAGGGTCTTTGCACTGGGACTGCACATATATGTATGAAGCAATTTGAACTTAACCACAGCACTATCAAAACTTTCAATGAGACAAAAGGCAGACTTGGGATGAAGTGCGAGGGATTATCAAAGGCTTCAACAGGGGAGAGAAGGCTAAGACAATGGATAAAAAGATGGTGGATCTAACTTAATGCAGAGAAAGGTGCACTTACATATTTTGATGGAAAACCGTAATATAAAATATAAAATCATATTCAGAATAGAAACAATGATAAAAAGGGAGTCACTGGACACTAGAAGACGGCAATTGTCCAGCTGCGAGCATGCTGGAAGCAAAATTGATTGCCTGCAATGCTTCCTACACTGGAACACTGATCGTATTTCTGAAGTAGTTCATTGGTTGTAAACTACTTTGGGACATCTGGCAGTCATGAAAGGCATTAAGAAAAATATTTGTATTTCTAAAATGTCAACTTAGCTCATTGAGAATACTCACCTCCAAATTTGAAGCAGGAAGTTTCAAGCCTCGCTGCAGGATTTGAGCACTAAATCAGACCATTGCTTCATTGAGGGAATGTCAGAGCTGATATCTTTTGGAGATGTTAAATCTAGACTCCGTCTGTCTGCATGGGTACATATAGAGCAGTACTGGAGCTGGGACGCTCTCCCCTTGAAGACTACTACCAAATATCGTGACTGGGCATTTTACTGGTGTTTGAGACTTTGAAACGCACATCTTGCTGCCACTGAAGACATGCTTCTATTTCC
Organism: Sphyrna mokarran; assembly: GCA_024679065.1. NCBI lineage: Eukaryota > Metazoa > Chordata > Chondrichthyes > Carcharhiniformes > Carcharhinidae > Sphyrna > Sphyrna mokarran. The sequence continues at coordinate 129,164,588 of JAGIQG010000006.1, read as the reverse complement.
AACAGAGATGCTTCAGGAACTAGTTAACACTCACTCAGTTAGTGACATAGCTGGGAGACCAAGTCAAAAAGTTACCCATCCACATCAGGAAGTTACTTTTAAATTTGCATACTTCACACTTGTCACAAAGAAAATTGCATTCCATTTGCATTTGATTTCTTGTAACAATAAAGAGCACTGAACAGTGTACCACATATACACTGAAGTGGATAAAAGAATTCAATGTACTGCCCTACTTCTTGATTCACTTCACACAAGCACACATGCAAAGACACTCACACGCACACCTTTCAGACTGCTTTACAGAAAATGGCCAGGAGAGGTCATTATCTGTATTAGGAAGTGTTTTACAACTGCAACTTAATGTACAACATTGTAGGTCTCAAATTATTTGCTTGAGTTATTGTACTGGTTTCTTTCTACTGATTCTTTTCTTTTTAAAGAAATTAAGGCTGCACAGAATATATGAAATAGTGAAGCTTAGCAATCAAAATCCATCACTAATTTAAATGTTTTCCTCAAAACATTTCTCATTAAGATACAACTATATAAACTATATTCATGCAGCTCCAGGTACACGGAATTACATCTTCAAGAGCAGATAGATCAATCTTGCTCAAAGATTTAATATTAATTATTGTTGAATTATAGAACATAGAACATTACAGTGCAGAACAGGCCCTTTGGCCTTCGATGTTGCGCGACCAATTAAGAAAAAGCAAATAACAAATGTATCTGGTTAGATTTTACCAATTAAAACTTATACTGTCAAATCTTACTCAAGACACAGGAACATTTGACGATGCAGATATAACAGACAAAATAACTTCAAAATAAGGCTGGCACCTCAGTGCCAGTGAATGATCTTCAGGCAATCTTCACAGGAGAGTGATAAACCTTGATGACATGACAGGGGGACAAGAAGGTAGCAACAAAACAATGCCACATTTAAAATAATGTTGCAATTGCAACAGATGCAATATTTTAAACTCGATTTTAAATTTGTACTCATACAAATAGCAGATATTGAACCAACCTAGAGAACATACTCAAGTCTACACAGGATTTAATCTGCCCTTCCTGGCAATCCGGCTGCAGGAGAGATGAGATTACTTCAAATCAAGTCTACACTTCATACTCAAGTCTACACAGGATTTAATCTGCCCTTCCTGGCAATCCAGCTGCAGGAGAGATGAGATTACTTCAAATCAACTTCAAAGTTGCAACTTGCAAGTGAACAAAGCTCATAATAATGGGTGATTCTTTTTAAAAACAATGAGAATTCTTTGCCAAGTCATGCAAATTCTAAACATTAATTATTCTTGATGAGGAAAACATTCATTTACTTAATAGGCAGGCTACCCAACAATATAATACAAAAGCTAAAGACTGCAAATCTAAAATTGAAAACAAGTGTTGTAAAAACTCAGTGGGTCTGCAACATCTGTGGATATTTAAACCGAATGAATGCTTTAAATCAAATACAACTCTTTTGGAACTGAAAGGAATAGACATGTGATGGATCTTATAGTGTTAAAAAGGGAGAGGTGATGTTTCAACAAAAAGAAAAGTATAACAATCAGTAAAAGGTAGAAGCGATTAAACAAATGAAATGTGATAAAGAAATAATGCAATGGTCTAGAGAACGTGTAAACAGCAGAATAATGGACAGCTGCCTTAGGAAAAACAAGGTGATACAGACTGGCTCCTGAATAAAATCCATTTAAAAAATAATCAAAAAAGAGGGCAGAATTGATGATCTGAAATTATTCACATCTAATCGGCATCAATTATTGACTTCAATTATGGTCATCTATCAGCAATGTGGAAAATTGCCCAGACATGTCCTGCACACAAAAAGCAGCACAAATCCAACCTGGTAATTACCATCCCATCAGTCCACTCTAGATGGTCAATAATATGATGGAAGGGATCATCAAGAACGCTATCAAGTAGCACTTACTCATTAATATTCAGCATGAGTTTCACCCACACCGGCCCATATTAGAGTTGGTTCAAACATGGACAAAAAGGCTGAACTCCAGAGGTGAGGTGAGAGTGACTGCCCTTGATGACAAGCCTGCATTTGATATGAGTAAGGCATCAAGGAGCTCTAGCAAAACTAGACACAATGGGAATCAGCAGAAAACATTCAGCTGGTTCAGTGGCATGAAGGAAGATGCTTGTAGTGGTTGGAAATCAATCATCTCAGTTCCAGGACATCACTAAAGGAGTTCCTCGGGGTAGTATCCTAGGCTGAAACATCTTCAGCTGCTTCATCAATGACCTTCATTGCATCACATGGTAATAAGTGGGGATGTTCACTGATGAGTGCACAATGTTCAGCTTCATTTGCAACTCCTCAAATACGAAAGCAGTCCATGTCAAAATGCAACAAGACCTGGATAACATCCAGGCTTAAGCTGAAAAGCAGCAAGTAACATTTGCATCACACGAAGGCCAGGCAATGACCATCTCCTACAAGTGAGGATCTAACCATCTTCCCTTGATATTCAACAGCATTACCATTCACTGTATTCCAAATCTGTGGAACTCTTTACCATAGAAGGTTGTGGAGAGCAGGTCATTGAGTGTTTTTAAGACAGAGATAGATACGTTCTTGATTAATAAGGGGACCAGGCATTATGGGGAAAAGGCAGGAGAATGGGGATGAGATAAATATCAGCCATGATTTAATGGCAGAGCAGATTCAATGGGCTGCGTGGCCTAATTTTGCTCCTACGTTTTATTGTCTTACCTACCATTTATTAGAAACTGAACTGAACCAGCCTAATAAATGCTTTGGTTATAAACAGAGATCAAAGACTTGGAATCCTGTGCTGAGCACCTCACATCCTGACTCCCCAAACCCTGTCACCATCTATAAGGCACAAATCAGGGAATGTGATGGAATACTCTCCATTTGTCTGGATGAGTGCAGCTCCAAAAACACAAGAAGCTTAACACCATCCAAGAAAAAGCAGCCTATTTGACTGTTTGTGAAATGGGTGTCATTGACTCCCACCACCACTGTCAAACAATGGCAGCAGTGGACTGTGATGATAATGTGCCTTTAAATGTTTTTAAATCATGTTCTCTGCAGTTTTTCCAAGCAGACCTGGCCTTTTTGTTTTGGTGCTGTGCTGTCTGTAACCAATATCTTTTATTGTTGCTGAAGCAAGATAATTGAAGAAATGTTTATTTCTGATCTGGACTAATGCTGTGTCCTAGGATTATTATGACACTATTGAATTATTGGTGACAGATGATTGACAGGTCAAGCAATGTCTGGAAGATAGTTCTTTTCCCAGGCTTTAGTTTCATTTTGGTTCAGAAGCTGTTTGGACTTGAGGCTGAATACATTGTTTCTTCTTTCTCTCCCTGGTGTTGGGAATCCTGCAGTTTATGGGTTGCTAGTTAGAGACAAGCAATGTCTCTATCTTTTTCTTTTGGGGATGTGCTGAAGGTTCCAGGACTGGGAGGTCTCAGTTGTAATCCAATATTCCAAAGGACCAATTCAGAGCAGCTGTTAAAAAGCTGCAAAATCCAGCATCACATGAGCACAATTGCTCTTGCACTGCAGGTTTGAGCATACGGAAAAGATTGAGTATGTGGATGTTAGGAAAGAGGATGTGTTAGACCTGTTAAATTCTATCAAGATAGACAAGTCGCCGGGACCGGATGGGATGTACCCCAGGTTATTGTGGGAGGTGAGGGAAGTGGTTGCAGAGCGCCTGGCGATAATCTTTGCGTCGTCCATGGAAACAGGAGAGGTTCCGGAGGATTGCGGATGTGATTCCTATCTTTAAGAAAGGGAACAGGGATAGTCCAGGAAATTACCGACCGGTGAGTTTGACTTCGGTGGTTGGTAAGCTGATGGAGAGGCTTCTGAGGGATAAGATATATGAACATTTGGAGAAGTTTGGACTGATTAGAAATAGTCAGCATGGTTTTGTCAACGGCAGGTCATGCCTTACGAGCCTAGTTGAGTTCTTCGAAAATGTGACTGAACACATTGACGAAGGAAGGGCGGTGGACGTAGTGTACATGGACTTTAGTAAGGCGTTTGATAAGGTCCCCCATGCAAGGCTTCTGGAGAAGGTGAGAGGGCATGGGATCCAAGGGGCTTTGGCCTCGTGGATCCAGAACTGGCTTGCCAGCAGAAGGCAGAGAGTGGTTGTGGATGGGTCTTGTTCTACATGGAGGTCGGTAACCAGTGGAGTGCCCCACGGGATCTGTTCTGGGACCCCTGCTGTTTGTCATTTTCATAAATGACCTGGATGAGGGAGTGGAGGGATGGGTTAGCAAGTTCGCCGACGATACAAAGGTTGGTGGTGTTGTGGATGGTCTGGAGGGATGCCAAAAGTTGCAGCGGGACATAGACAGGATGCAAGACTGGGCGGAGAAGTGGCAGATGGACTTCAACGCAAATAAATGTGTAGTGGTCCATTTTGGCAGGAATAATGGGATGAAGGAGTACAATATAAGGGGTAGGAGTCTTAGCTGTGTTGTAGAGCAGAAGGATCTCAGGGTCCGGGTCCATAGGACTCTTAAATCGGCCTCGCAGGTGGAGGAAGTGGTCAAGAAGGCGTACGGTGTACTGGCCTTCATTAATCGAGGAATAGAGTTTAGGAGTCAGGAGGTAATGATGCAGCTCTATAAGACTCTCGTCAGACCCCAGTTGGAGTATTGTGCGCAGTTCTGGTAGCCTCATTATATGAAGGATGTAGACGCTATTGAGAGAGTTCAGAGGAGATTTACAAGGATACTGCCTGGATTGGGAGGCAGGCCTCATGAAGATAGGTTGAGGGAGCTGGGACTCTTCTCACTGGAGAGACGTAGGTTGAGAGGCGACCTGATAGAGGTTTATAAAATGTTGAGCGGGATGGATAGGGTGGACTGTCAGACTATTTCCCCAAGCTGAAATGGTCAATACGAGAGGACACAGATTTAAGGTGCAGGGAAGCAAATACAAAGGAGATGTCAGGGGTAGGTTTTTCACTCAGAGGGTGGTGAGTGAATGGAACCGACTGCCGTCGGAGGTTGTTGAGGCAAACTCACTGGGGTCTTTTAAGAGACTTCTGGATGAGTATATGGAAAAGAATAGGATAGGGGGTTATAGATAGGTGTATGGATTGGTAGATGCGATTGGCGCAACTTGTGGGACAAAGGGCCTGTTTGTGCTGTATTGTTCTATGTTCTAAGCCTAGAAAGGGGTGTATGTTTGTGGACGTTGTTTGATTTGGCTCATTACAGTTAGCTGTTAGGATTAAAATGAGCATAGGTTGCTATAATGCAAAAGGAGGCCATTCAGCCCATCAAGTCTGTACCGACTCTGCAATAGAGCATCTTATCCAGGCCCTATCCCTGTAACCCCACCTATTTATCTGCTAACCTACACATCTTGGGACACAAGATGACAATTTAGCATGGCCAGTCACCTAACTTGCAGAGAGACTTGGACAAGTTGCAGAGCTGGGCCGAGAGGTGGCAAATGGAGTTTAATGTGGAAAAGTGTGAGGTAATTCACTTTGGCAGGAATAACAAATGTGTAGAGTATAGGGCTAATGGTAGGACTCTTAATAGTGTTGATGAACAGAGGGATCTTGGTGTATATGTGCATAGATCCCTGAAAGTTGGCAATCAAGTCGATAAGGTTGTTAAGAAGGCATATGGAGTCTTAGCTTTTATTGGTAGGGGGATTGAATTTCGGAGCCGCAACGTCATGTTGCAACTGTACAAAACTCTAGTGCGGCCGCACTTGGAGTATTGTGTACAGTTCTGGTCCCCACATTATAAGAAAGATGTGGAGGCATTGGAGAGGGTACAGAGGAGGTTTACCAGGATGTTGCCTGGTATGGAGGGCAGGTCTTATGAGGAGAGGCTGAGGGATTTGAAGTTGTTTTCATTAGAAAGAAGGCGGCTAAGAGGAGACCTTATTGAAACATATAAGATGATTAGAGGTTTAGATAGGGTGGACAGTGATAGCCTTTTTCCTAGGATGGAGAAAGCTAGCACGAGGGGACATAGCTTTAAATTAAGGGGTGGTGGTTATAGGACGGATGTCAGAGGTAGGTTCTTTACCCAGAGGGTGGTAAGGGTATGGAATGCCCTGCCTGCGTCAGTTGTAGATGCGCCAACTTTGGTGGCGTTTAAGAGGTTAGTAGATAAGTTTATGGACGAAAAGGGAATGGTTTAGGTTAGAGGGTCATTGCTTTTTCCTAATTGGTCGGCGCAACATCGAAGGCCGAAGGGCCTGTTCTGCGCTGTAATGTTCTATGTTCTAAGTTCTAACTTTGGACTGTTGGAAGAAACATATGCAAACATGGAGAGAACATGCAGACTCCAAACAGACCCAAGACTGAAATCAAACCCAGATCCCTGGCACTGTGCTGCACAGTGCTAACCACTGTGCCATACAACATCATGGTTTCTGCTTTTTGTAGTTGGTAAAAGTTATGCTTAAATAAATGTGTTGGATAAAAACTTTCTAGTGGATCACTTAAATCATACCAGGAGTGAAACACCTTATGCTCACCAATGCCAAAATCAAAAGTGCAAAACGTATGGTCTAAGCTGATTTTGTAAGACATCCTGGAGTTTCTGACCTGGATTATTAGTACCATCTGCCTGATGCATTGCAGAAACTCAACAAGGTTCTTTTTGCAGCATCTTTCAAACCCACAAACTCTACCATCGGAAAGAACGGAACAGCAGATGCATGGAAAAACCATCACCTGCAAGTCACTCTTTCAGTTACTCACCATCCTGACTTGGGAATATAATCACAACTCCTTCACTGTTGCTGGGTCAAAATCCTGGAACTACGTCAATAAAAGCACTGGGAGTGTACCTACACCACGTGGACTGCAGCAGCTCACCATCACCTTTGAGGGCAATTAAGAATGGGCAATAAAGATGGCCTAGCCAGCAACACCCACATTGTGTAATTTTTTTGAAAAACTCAAAAGTGCTTCTTGTCCAACAACCCTGGCATACCAAGGATAAAATAGATAAAAATGAGTTTAAAAAGGATAGAAATCTATATCTGATGAGTCTTGATTTTTTTTTTAAAAAATCCTCCATTTATTTGCTAACCATATACTTCAGCTTGAAAACAATTGCTCTAAAAATTCAACCCCAAGAGGAAAAACTGTTTCAAGTTCTCTGGTTTGGGGAGAGTGCACCATAATATTACTGAGATACATGCCCCAGTGGAGGATAACATGTTATCACTCATTAAAGTGCCCCAAACTTGCCCCACAACCAAGGATGATGGAGCAGGGTTTTCACTCCTTTCAATGGTGAGGAATATGTCGGGTCCATAGTAAAGTTGCAAATCTGGAGAGAGTAGAAGAATTTTGTTGGCACAATAATTTGATGTTCTAAGCTACAAGCAATACTACAAACCCTTTATAAACAGACTTAAAGGGCTGAATTGTAGACAGAAGCATCTTCCTTCCCTTTGTCACTATTCACCATCTCCTCACTACAATAATTATTGCATTTTGCCAATATTGTCTTAACCAAGAGTGCATATTTCTTACAACTTTCTCTTTCAGGAAATAAAAAAGAGAGTAACAAGCAGGAAAATGTGAATTTGGAACAAAAGGAATTTTTCAGCCAAGAGGAAGAATATATACAAAGTTAAATGTTAAGAGGGAAATTCAAACAGATCAATGCATGCCAGTTACACTAATTAGAGATGGTTCTTGCTCCCAGATACAATGGTAAGCCTTCATTCCTTTCTTTGTTCCTACTGTTATTGGTTGACCGACGTCTCGCTTCCACACACCTCACTGCCTTTTGATGTTATCTATCAGAATGGAAAAAGCGATGAATACAGTGGAGATGAAGATTTATCTGCTGAACTGTTTCATTCAGGAGATGCTGCTTCTTTTAATAGTGAGGAATATATTGGGTCCCTAGTAAAGTTGCAAATCTGGAGAGAGTAGAAAAGTCTTGTTGGCACAATAATTTGTTAACCTGGGCAGACTGCTGACAGGCTTCAAATCCATCTGCTGCTGGCATAAGAAGTCACAGTTGTGAACTAATAAACACTAAACAAAGAAAAAGGGCCTATTCCACATCATAATTGTTAGTGCTACAATAAATTGACATCAGTCAGAGTGCCTCTACCATAGGAAGTAAAAAGTTTTGATAAATTAGGTCCAAACCTAAAGATTTTAGGTGACTGTCCCTTTGTTCCTATTCCTCCAGCATAGATTTATTTACACATCTTTTGAAAAATTGTACAAAAGCAAAAGGGATAATCAGTAATGCTGAATTTGCACAGTACACCTAGTTGTCTGGAAATAAAGTCTCCAAAATCTTGGCTAATTTTTCAGAATCTTTTACATTGTGATCTTTGAAGTCCAGTGTGATCAGGCTTTTGCCTGTGGAATTCCACCTTATGGTCAAGCACGAAACTGAACTACAGGACCCGAAAAGTAGAGACAGCCACACTTGCCCTCACGTGGCAGTTTTATTTTTATACCAAGATCAAATAAATTCATTTCCACTAACTTTGTTCAAGGATAAACCAGATTCTCTCACCACAAATAAAACATTTTGAAAAGCTTTTATCAGGAGTGGGTGAATGTTAAAAAAGCAGCCTACGCTGTCGAATGTCATTCACAAAGGTGGTGTACAACAAAGCCATTGGAATTTTCATCCAAATGCCCTCACCCATAATATTAGTTCCAACCTCAAGACAATGAGCCCATGAGCTCACAAAGAGCAAAACTGGCCAACATTATTGGTAATCTATAGTACAAGCAAGATGAGTCACCTCCCTGTGAAACTGAGTTACTTGCAGATACTGGGTGGAATTCAGTGCAATAATGACATTGGCAACAAACATTGTGGCCTCAATTTTGAGATTGTAATGATAAGAAATTGTTCACGCTCAGTCATTACTCTGTGGAACTGACAAACTTACAGCATCCTTGCTTAGCATTGTAAGAGGTAAATACCACAGAAAAGGGCTCTTCAGCCCATCATATCTATAGCAAAGACAAACCACCAAATTATTCTAATTCTATTCTCTAGGTCTTAGTTCATAGCCTTGTATGTCTTAGTATCACAAGTGCACATCTAAATACTTAAATATTAGGATGGTCTTGCCTTGTTCAGCCAGGAAGTTTCAGACTCCCACCATCCTTTGATCGAGGAATCTTTCCTCATCTCCCTAAACATCCTGCTACTTACTTTAAATCTATGCCCTTGATTGATTGTTGTTCCCTTGATTAAGAGCAAAGGTTTCTTCCTGTCTACTCCAACAATGCCCCACATCTCAACCACATCCCTCTCAGTATCCTCTACTCCATGGAAAACAATCCCTCAATCTCTTCAGCCCAGACAACATCCTGCTAAGTCTCCTCTATGCCCTTTCAATGTTATCAAATGCCTCCTATAACATGGATTCAAGAACTGCATGTAATACTCTGGCTATGCAAGCACAGTTAAACATGGAACCCAAGAAAGAAATTGTCAGTAATTCCCCACTCCTCCATTTGGTGCATTGGATGTCAAAATCCTCAGATGGCAATCCCAAGAACTCATTTGAATTGGCATGAACTTCCACACCTATACTTTCATAGGTAATGAATGGGATGGGAGGAGTGTGCAACGCATCTAGCGCCTACCATCCATCTCCCCCACTGTTCCATAAGTCATACCATTAAAGTTTGATTCATTCACTAAATGGCCAAGTATTTATCTTCACCACTGCTGGATACAGGGTGAAAGAGACTTTAACTAGGCTTATTTCAATAAGCTCAGAATGATTTCTGTTTTCTAATAAATTACTTGTTTGAAACAAGTTGCAACAATTAGTTAACACACAACTGCTATCTGGAGTATAACTGGATTACTGTCTGTGCAGAGTCTACAGGTTCTCCCCTTATCTGCACAGGCTTATTGTGGGTGCTCCCCAGATGTTTAGTATTGGCCATGCTAAATTCATCCTCCATGTACATGAACAGATGCCAGAGTGTGGCAACAAGGGTATGTTCACAGTAACTTCATTGCAATGTTAACGCAAGTCTACTTGTGACACTAATAAATAAACTATTTAGAACATTACAGCACAGAACAGGCCCTTTGGCCTTCGATGTTGCGCCGACCAATATAAAAAGCAATGACCCTCCAAACTAAACCATTCCCTTCTCTTCCATATACTTATCAACTAATCTCTTAAACGCCACCAAACTTGGCGCATCTACAACTGCCGCAGGCAGGGCATTCCACTCCCTAACCACCCTATGGGTAAAGAACCTACCTCTGATATCCGTCCTATAACTATCACCCCTTAATTTAAAGCTGTGTCCCCTCGTGCTAGCTTTCTCCATCTAGGAAAAAGGCTATCACTGTCCACCCTATCTAAACCTCTAATCATCTTATGTGTTTCAATAAGGTCTCCTCTTAGCCGCCTCCTTTCTAACGAAAACAAACTCAAATCCTTCAGCCTCTCCTCATAAGACCTGCCCTCCATACCAGGCAACATCCTGGTAAACCTCCTCTGTACACTCTCCAAAGCCTCCACATCTTTCTTATAATGTGGGGACCAGAACTGCACACAATACTCCAAGTGCGGCCGCACTAGAGTTTTGTACAGTTGCAACATGACGTTGCGGCTCCGAAATTCAATCCCCCTACCAATAAAAGCTAAGACTCCATATGCCTTCTTAACAACCTTATCCCTTCAAAAATTCCAGTACATACCAGGACAAATAGAGGGCTCTGTAGAGACAGTAAATTGAAGAGTACACTTTGAAAGTTTTCAGTGCTCTCAATCTGGAGTTCCCTCATATGTAGAACATAGAACATTACAGCACAGAACAGGCCCTTCGGCCTTCGATGTTGTGCCGACCAAAATAAAAAGCAATGCCCCTCCAAACTAAACCATTCCTTCTCTTCCATATACTTATCAATTAACCTCTTAAACGCCACCAAACTTGGTGCATCTACAACAGCTGCAGGCAGGGCATTCCACTCCCTAATCACTCTGAGTAAAGAACCTACCTCTGATATCCGTCCTATAACTCATACCCCTTAATTTAAAGCTGTGTCCCTCGTGCTAGCTTTCTCCATCCTAGGAAAAAGGCTATCACTGTCCACCCTATCTAAACCTCTAATCATCTTATATGCTTCAATAAGATCCCCTCTTAGCCGCCTCCTTTCTAACGAAAACAACCTCAAATCCTTCAACCTCTCTTCATAGGACCTGCTCTCCATACCAGGCAACATCCTGGTAAACCTCCTCTGTACCCTCTCCAATGCCTCCACATATTTCTTATAATGTGGCGACCAGAACTGCACACAATACTCCAAGTGCGGCCGCACTAGAGTTTTGTACAGGTGCAACATGACATTGCGGCTCCGAAATTCAATCCCCCTACCAATAAAAGCTAAGACTCCGTATGCCTTCTTAACAACCTTATCGACTTGACTGCCTACTTCCAGGGATCTATGCACAAATACACCAAGATCCCTCTGTTCATCAACACTATTAAGAATCCTACCATTAGCCCTATACTCTACACATTTATTATTCCTGCCAAAGTGCATTACCTCACACTTTTCCACATTAAACTCCATTTGCCACCTCTAGGCCCAGCTCTGCAACTTGTCCAAGTCTCTCTGCAAACTAGAACACCCCTCTTCACTATCTACCACTCCACCAACTTCAGTGTCATCTGCAAACTTACTAATCCATCCTTCAATACCCTCATCCAGATCATTTATAAAAATTACAAACAGCAGGGGCCCCAAAAAAGACCCCTGAGGTACACCACTTGTCACCGAACTCCACGATGAATATCTCCCATCAACCACCACCTCTGTCTTCTATCTGCTAGCCAATTCCTAATCCAATTAGCTAAATCACCCTCTATCCCATACATCTGCATTTTCTGCAGAAGCCTTCCATGGGCCACCTTATCGAACGCCTTACTAAAGTCCATATATACCACATCAACTGCCTTACCCCATCCACCTCTTTGGTCACTTTTTCAAAAAACTCAATAAGGTTAGTAAGGCACGACCTACCCTTCACAAAACCATGCGGACTATCCCCAATCAATTCATTTCTCTCTAAATAACTATAAATCCTATCCCTAATAATTCTCTCCAATACCGTGCCCACAACAGAAGTAAGACTCACTGGCCTATAATTCCCTGGAAGGTCTCTCTTCCCCTTCTTAAACAATGGGACCACATTCGCTATCCTCCAGTCCTACGGAACCACACCCGTAACCAACGAGGACCTGAAGATCAGAGCCAGAGGCTCTGCAATCTCCTCTCTTGCCTCCCAGAGAACAAGGTAGATGAAGCTCCAGAGGAGAGAATGGCCAGATCAATCCTTCTTGTCTCAGCCTCTCAGATTTCCCAAAAACAGACAAGTTCCACTCAGATGAGAATTCCTAGCTGGATAAACTACTATTCCAAGAAAGGCAAGGAAAATGTGAGCTGTGCAGCTTCTCAGATTCGTAATTTAGTCCCACTGAATTCAAAAAAAGTTATATAGTGAGATGCAGTTACTGTAATTGAATAAGGCCCTAAATAGTATACCAAATCAAATTACTGATGACCCATCTCTCTGGCCTTACCATTTTTGTGAAATGTCAACTTTCATTGTGATTTAAAAAATTAGATTTAAATTTAAAATTTTTCTGTTTCTATCTTAATTGCATGTTTATTTCCTTGATACAAGCCACTCTCCCACAAAGAATTTCAACAGAAATTCTACCTGAAGAAATCATTAGACACAACAAGTACCTGGTCTCAAACCCAACCCAAAATCTGCTTGGTTTCAACCTTCTGAGGAAGAAAAGTGGTCCACTCAACAGGTTCAGATGAGCCGCAGCTCTGGCTTGGCCTACATGGGCACCAGTTCCAACTATGCATCACAATGGAAGAACATCCAATCCACAGACCTAGCAAAGGACTATCCGCATTCAATGCGGCAGGACTAGAAGAAACTGCTTGGCTTAGGGACTTTGCATTTGCTAAATAAATAAAAACTGCTTCACAATTCCTGATTTGCTGCTTGTGAGAATTCTTCACTGTGTTCGACTACATAACCCATTTCATAACAGTATCACTGTTGGAAGCCTCAAAAGCTGAACTCAGAATGAAATTGCCAATTGGGAAAGGTGAATTCCACACCAGAGGTACTAGCTTTCTTGAAAGTCTGTGGCTAATGCCCTCATTTCACCACTGAATGCAATCTAGACTGATATGCTTTGCTCCACAATCACCACAAGACAAGAATAATTCAAATACAGTGCTGCAGTTTCACAAAACAACAGGGACATAGTTATGGGCATGTCTTAGATCTAACGAGTTGTGATGCATTGCAGTGTGGGTAAAGTGTGCAGGTTAGGTTCAATCTACTTCATAAGTTTGCCCTAGAAAGGCATAAATATAAGTTAGTGTTAAGGGGTCTTATCTACACAAGATCATCTCCTGAACTGTGTGCATTATCCACGCTCATTTCATTACCAATTGCAATTTGTGCAATATTTGTTAGTCAAGGGAAGATCAGTTGCTGCCTGTCAAAACACAATATATTACTTAACTGAGATTTAAAATTTCAATGAAATTCCTAGAACAAATCAGTAAAATTGTTACCCTCAGGCAACCTGCTGATTGATTGAATATTTTAACTGATTCAGAACCCTCAGCATCATTCTGTAACACACTAAGTGGCTGTGCAATCACAGCTACATCAATTCAGCAAATTCGACCTTGCCACAGATTATAAATGGCGCATGGGGCTACAATAATTACCTGTCTACTTTTGCACTGAGTCTGTGTGGAGTAGGGCCGAAGTCCCAACAAGTTATGGCGTGCCGTAACTAATGACGTTAGTCACTGAACTAGAATTTCTGCACTATAACACAGTAGGTGCACAAATAACAAAGAACCAAGACACAAGTTTCTAGCAAAATCAGGTTTATTTGTCTTAAACACAAAGAAAAATATTCCTTTAAGAAAACAGCTCATTTTAAAATTCACAATATTGTCTGTTTACAATTTTACTGGAAACAGATATAGAATCACTACAATGCAGAAGGTGGTGGTTAGCCCATCACTGGGCAGCACAGACCACAAACCCCAACAGGCCTTATCCCCTTAGCCCTTCCTATTTACCCTGCTACGACCTCTGACATTAAAACGTACAATTGAGCATGGCTGATCAACCTAACCTGCAAATCTTTGAACTATGGGAGGAAATCAGAGCACCCAGAGAAAACCCATGCAGACACAAGGAGAACATGCAAACTCCACACATACAGCCATCCAAAGCCAGAATTGAACCCTGGTCCCTAGCACCGCTGCTTCACAGCGCCAACCACTATGCCATCCTATGCAGTTTCTAATCAGAAACTGAATAGTTTAAAACAAGCTGGGGTTGTACTCTGTCAAAGTCCATACAATTATTCTACAAATGAGACTAACATTACGAGAATTCATGTTCTTGAATGACTTGGCAAATGAAGTCAGCTCAGTCCTACTTAATGTTGATTCAAAAGGACCTTTTGATTGATGTATCTTGTAATCTACCACTGATGGATAGGGACATGATATCATGAAAAAAAGGAAGACTGTAATGCAATCCAGTTTGAGTTTCACTTCTGCCTTTGAGAAAACACACATGCACAACTCTGCTGCTGATGTCTTCAAGTGTTCTAACTATACATAGTTATTATGTGTTTAAATAATAAACAAAGCCACAATGTGTTTATCCAATCTCTTATGAGTAATTGGTGCCTTTTTGTCAGCATAACAAGCCAACAGTGAAGTGCTGCAAAAGCCATTCTAAAGCATAGGAGCAGTGCATAGAAGAGATAGTGATCAGCTACTTTCTTTTATCAGTGAAATGAACAGCTTTTTCCTTTAATGTCCAAATCATTTGTCAAGAGGGGGAGCCAAACATTTTGGCATAGTATATGGAAATCCCTCAATAGGTTTAAAGGTTCTAGAGTAGGCAGAAGATGCCTTTAAATGCAACAGAATGTTGCCACTGTAGCTTGATTTTACAAGCACCTCAACCATTCCTCCTTTGCCTTGAGAGCCCAGAAGATCATTGATCCTTAAAGAGACCAAGGACTTTAGAAAAAGCGGTTTTCTTCTTAGTTTTTCCTTGAGTAAAGAACAAAGATGCTGCACTTGTACATAGAAGATCACACACACCTTTCTCTATTCAGCATCAGTAATAAAGCATTGACAGCATAGGCAAAAAAAAAAAAATCAGAATCATAGAAATCCTACAGTACAGAAAGAGGTCATTTGGCCCATTGAGACCACACTGACCACAATCCCACCCAGGACCTACCTCCGTATCCCTGCTTATTTACCCATTAATCCCTCTAACCTATGCATCTCAAGATACTAAGGGGCAATTTTATAGTAGGTTCCCAATCAACCTAATCCACACATCTTTGTACTATGGGAGGAAACTGGAGCACCCAGAGGAGACACGAGGAGAATGTGTAAACTCCACACAGACAGTGACCTAAGCCAGGAATCGAATCCAGGTCTCTGAAGCTGTGAAGCAGCAGTGCTAACCATTGTGCTACCAAGAAGTTTGGATAGGGAAAGAGCATCAGCAATTAATGCATGGTGACTATTTGGACTATGGAATTTGCAATTGTGTAATGGGCAGAGATTCTGGGCTTGGAGTATTGAAAGGAGTTTTCACTCAGCTCAATTACTTTAACCAGTTTTTTTGAGAAACAGTTCAAGTCATTACTGTAGATTGTCCAGGATCCTGATAATTTACAGCTGAACTCACATACACAAGCAATTGTGTAAAGTAATATAGTTACTATTTAGTACCTGTAGGATAGCATCAATGCGACTCCTCTCAGCAATCAGGAACTCATTTTCTGTATGACTGGCCTGAATGATTTTATCCTTATCCTCTTGCTCACTTTGGAATCGCTGTTGATCATCTTCCCTTGCTTGTTTAGAAATTTGTAGAACTTTTTCTAATTCCTTCACTTTCAGCTGAAGTTCTGAATTTTGCACTGTCAATACAATACCAAAACATTCAGCTGCTGCCTAAACATTAGTAGCAGTTTTGATTTACAAAATGTTTAGTGTTACTGCTTTCAAAAAAATATTCCCAATAAATGTATAACAGCCATACACATATTACAAATTGCACCCTCACCCACTACTATCGTACAGCAAATTCACTGAAGCAATGTGATGGACCTAGACTGAAAAGAGAGGTTTCATTATCAAAGGGCCAAATTTAATACATGTGAAGGGGTCTTGTCTGTCGGTTTGAGAGCTTCTTTGGAGCAACTCCATCAGCATCAAGTGCCTCTCCAGAACTTGTGGCCAATACAGAAATCCCAGGAAAGACTAGTGTTTGGAGAGCTGCCAGCAGAGGTCAATAAATATCTATCGCAGGCAGTGTTAGCAGGAGTGATGGGTAGCCACTATGCACATAAGCAAAAGGTTTAAGATGGCTGAGAGTACCAGACCACAAGTGAATGATGGCAGGATGGGAGTTTTTTCCTCAATAGATCTCTCCTGTCTGATGCCAAGTCCCTAAATCAGGCACTGAGTAAACAAGAGGGCATGCCCATGCCCAGGAGGCCACAAATAAATATGATGGAAAGCAGTGGAGGCAGAGTCATTGGTCAGAATTCTCCCAGAAAAATTCTAAGTATCAAATTTGCAGGAAAACTGGAATAATTCAAGCTGTTTTTTTTCCAGTGAAATTGACAATAGAATCTCCCACATTCTGTGCAATGCAGAGGTCATCAGCTTGAATCTCATTAGATGTCAGGGGACAGGGCCTATTCCTGCTGAAAAGGCGATAATCAACAGGCCTCTGCACACCTCCCATTTGTTGACTAGCTTGGGACCTCCATTGCTGCTCCCCCTTCCCCTCCATGGTCCAATTCAGCCCCCCAACAATTCCCAGACCATCCTAACCTCCAGCCATCTCCCCACCCACGCCAACATCCCTATGCAAAGTGACCTCCCAGCCCCTCTGACTGTCCCTAGGCTCCACTCTAATAGACCCCGCTCATAAACCCTGTCCCCAATAGGCCTCATCCACTTGGCATTGTCCCAAGCCCAGTGGACAGTGCCAGGGTGCTTATGCCAAGGGGCACCACCCAACCTCTTGTTGGTCCTGATTAACTCCTTCACTCCAGCAGGGTCATCTCAATAGTTTCCCCAAAAGTGGGAACCTACTGTAAAACCTATTAGATTGAAACTCTCTGGTGGGGTGGGAGAGGCTAGCGGGCCTGGAGAATTCAGTCTAATTACATTTAAAATATATTAACACACTGAAATAACTTATCTGATCTTCACAGCAGTTTCCAGCACAGATCATACCACCAGAAATCCAGCACTGCGAGATCGCACACACGAATCCTGTGATTGCCCGGCCACACGATTCTCCCACTCTACTAGAAAATGAATGCAGCAGAGTGGGAAGAATTGCCCCCACCTGAATATACTCAAGGTTGATTTTGACAGATTTTTAATGAAAGGAATTAGTGTATATGGGGGATAGGTAGGGAAGTGATCTAATCCTGCTCCCATTTCTGATGGTCTTGCGAACACTGAAAATATTTAATTATTTTAACCACAGCACTTGCTTTCTTTTTCATTTAAATGATTTGGTCAGTGTAATGACCTCAATCAGGCCATTGAGGTTGGCCTATTGGAGTATGAACTCCTCAATTAAGGATCCAATTGATGGGCCAATTAAATAGTCTTTGCCATATACTTAACCAGAAGTGTCAGTTCCTCTGACACTCTCTCAAGTAGACTTCTCACACTCTGTACAGCTATTTGAGTTTGTAAATAAAGGGATTTTGGTGGAGAGATTTCTGCCTCTAATGACTTATTACAGTAAGGTTGAGAGGCTTCAGATATTCTAAGTCCCATGCAAGGAACTACAAAGGTCATGAATGTCGCCCAGTCTATCACTCAAACCAATCTCCTATCCACTGACTCTGTCTACATTTCCTGCTGCCTCAGCAAAGCAGCCACCATAATTAAGGACCTCCCCACCCAACTTTGCATTAAGTTGGTCTGTCTCTACATCCTAGCTGTGACTGTAACACTAAATTCTGTATGCTCTCAGTTCCTTCCTTAAGGTATGCTTTACCTGAATAGCGTGCAAGAAACAATAGTTTTCATGTGACAATCAAAATGTGAAGTAGCCTTGTTGTTACATCATGCATCCTTTGGATAGTGTTCCTGGAGAGGACATGCAGTGCCCATGGACACTAGAAGCCATTGAGCACCACAGGGACTGGGCATCTAACCCTTTTAAATCCCATTTTAGTTTAAAGTCACATTTGGTGATTTTTGTTTTGGGGTGTTTCCCTTTAATTGCTTCTTACTTTAATTGTTTGACTTAAGAGAGTTGGACAATGATGTGAACTAGAAAATGTGCGCTAAATATTTCAAATACATGCATGCTATTTTTAACTCCATGCAATCTGACTGGAAGAGGAAAAAAATTGTCACCAAAAGCAAGTGAAGGAATCGTTTAAGCCATTTGACTGGTCAGTTTCTTTGTGCTTACTCATTCATGAATGGGATTTCTGGTTATCAATTTCACTTTATTTAAAAAGCTGGTTTTGATTCCTTCATATTTAGACATTCAACTGCATTATAACAGTCTGAAATGCAACACTTTTTGTAATTTACAAGTTATTGGTTTTACAATATCAATACAAATTAATACATGAAAAAGACATTTTACCAGTTTGTTATAATTTCCATCTGGAAACATTAATTATTTTGTACCTTTCAATTGTGCAAGTACTTTGTGAATAGAGTCTATTCTGTCTTCTGAAGTGCATCTCACAACACTGGCTTCTTTCTTGGCCACAGCTAACTCATACTCCAGGGTCTGTCGCAGTGCCTCTCCTTTCTCCAGTTGTGCTCGTAGCTTAGCAATATGGCTATCAAATGTTGAACGCTGTGAAAGTAAAAAAGGCACAAACAAGTTAAATGCACTTAAAATCAAAAGTGCAATTTCTTCTACACATTTTATTTGACAATGCTGGACATTGATGTTGCAAAGAGAAGCAGTTGCAAAGCATCAAATAAACTTAATTTCATAGCAGGATGGAATAATGTAAAAGTGAAATATTAGCATCTTCTACAGTAGCACAAGTAAAACCAAGTCATTTTCTATTCCAACTTCCTACACTTCATTTACAATACATACCTTGCACCGTTGGAAGAGCTATCCCACAGACTAATCAAACAACCTGACATAGCAATACTCATGGAATTAATGAGCCAGACGCCACCAATCCTGGTCATGTGCTGTCCCAATGCCAGGACCCCACAGAGGTGGCAGCAGTACAAGTGGTATACAGTCAGGAGTGAAACTGCTAATAGGTATCCATAGAGAGAATAAAGGACGTGAGTGGCCAAATGGCAGAGAAACTGTAACAGATAAAGATATGGAGAGGAGGGAGAGAAATGGAACAGTAGAATGTAGAAAAGGGGAAGCAGGAGGAGAAAACGTAAGGGAAGGGAGATGAAGTAGGGGGAAAAGAAAAAAAAGAAGAAAAAAGCTGGAGAATAGTAAAAAAAATAAAATACAATGAAAACAAAAGTTCGAGATGGGGTACAGCAAGTTAGATTTTGTTGAATTAGATGCTGAGACCAGAAGGCTGTAAAAAGTGTCTAGCTAGAAATGACATGCTGTTCTTCCAGTTTGCATTGAGCTTCCTTGGAACACTGCAGCAAGTCAAGGACATTCATATGGACATGGAAGCAGGATCATGTGTTACAATGGCAACTAACCAGAAAGTCAGGGTCCTGACTGCTGAGCACTTTCAGTCTGCGTGCAAAGCAATTGCCCAGTCCATGCATGGTCTCTCCGATATAGGAGACCACATTGGGACTAGCAAATGCAATACACCAAATTGAAAGAGGTTCAAGCGAAACCTGGAATGAATGTTTTGGACCTTTAATGGTAAGCACAGAAGAGTAAAAGGATAAGTGTTACACCTTCTGCAATTGAATGGGAAGGTGCCACGAGTGGCAGAAGAGGTGTTGGGTACAGTGGAGAAATGGACTAGGTTATCCCAGAGGAACGGTCTCTGCAGAATGCTCAGAGGGAGTGAAGGGAAGATTGTTTGGTGGTGGCATCATGCTGGAGTTGGCAAAAATGGAGAAGGATTATGCCTTCCAGAGGCTGGTGGGGTGACATGCGAGAACAAGGGGGACTCCATCCTTGTTCTGAAAGGGAGAGGAGGAGGAAGTGAAAGTCATGACGCAGGAGATGGGCTGTACGCTGTTGAGGACCCTGTCAGCAACTGTAAATGCGAATCCATGGTGGAGGAAGAAGGAGCACAAAGTACCTTTGGAAAATGGCATCATCAGAATAAACGTGATGGAGGCAAAGGTGCTGAAAGGGTTGGAGTCCTTACAGCATGCGGAGTGTGGAGAGCTGTAGGAGTCAGTGAGCTTGTAGTAGACATTGGTAGATAGTGTATTGCTGAAAGTGGAGACAGAAAGATTAGGGAAGTGTCTGAGATGGACCAGCTGAAAGTGATAGAGGGGTGGAAACTGGAAGTGAAGTTGGTGTATTTTGAGAGATCTGGGTGAAAGTATGAAGCAGCACCAAAATAGTCAATGAACTGGTAAAGGAGTTGTGGAAGGGAATCTGGGTAGACCTGTAACAAAAAAAAAAAGTTCCACATACTCCATAAAAAGGTAAGCATAGCTAGGACTCATGCAGGTACCCATTGCTACTCCTTTCATTTGAAGAAAATAGGATGAATTAAAGGAGAAGTTGTTGAGAGATAGAATGAGTTCAGCCAGACAGAGTGGTGGTGGATGGGAATTGTTTAGGCTCTTTTTAGAAAGAAAAGTGCTGGTTTTTACTAAAAGGGATTGATTTTAACAGAGCTTGCAGCTCAACACTGGGTATCCATGGGGTGTTGCGGGCCGTCAGCTGTAGAATTGTACATAACCACAATCTATAATCTCATGGCCCAGGATAAGCCTCCACTTTACCATGATCATCACAATCGCCATCAAGACAGGGCATTAACCCCGAGTCAAAGAAGAATGCAAGAACACATGCCAGGAGCAACACCAAGCACACCTAAAAATATTAACTTGTTGGACCTGCAACATAGGATTACTTGCAGGGCAAATAGTGGAAAAAGCATACAATACTCTTACTTAAGTGATCCCACAACCAACAGATTAGATCCAAACTCTGTAAGCTTCCAGCCATGAAGTAATGGACAATTAAACAATAACTGGAGGAAGACGTTCCACAAATATCCCATCCTCAATGGCGGTGAGTAGACAGGTAAGTGGAGCTGGGTCCACAAAAATATCAGCCATGACCTTATTGAATGGTGGAGCAGGCTCAAGGGGCTAGTTCTTGCATTATGTTCTAAAAGAGTGCAGAAATACTGCAGCAAACAAAGTCAGCTTGCCATTCCCCTAAGTCTGTCCACCATCTACAAGATAAAAGAAAGGAATGTAATCAAACTCTCACTTGTCTGGATGAATGCTGCTCCGGTCAAACTTCCTGAGTGTGACATCAGACAAAGCACCCTACCCACAAAAATCAGAGGCAACCACGTGTATCTACAAGATGCACTGATAGCACCTTCAAAATCCACAATCTCTACCATCTAGAGAAGACAACGACAGCAGACATTTGGGAACACCACCAACTGGAAGTTCCGCTCCAAGCTACACACCACCATGACTTGGAACCAGTGCTGTTCCTTCCCTGTTGGTGGATCAAATTCCTGGAACACTTCCAAACAGCATAGTAGATGTACTTACACCACATGGACTGCAGTGATTCAGCTCACCATCACTTTCTCAAAGGCAATTAGAGGATGGGCATCAATTGCTAGCCTAGCCAATGATGCTCACATTCAACAAATAAACTTTTAAAAAGATTGCTCCACTTTTAATATCCCAAACGTCTATAGATCAAATACACAAATATTAAATCATTAAGAGGCAAGACTGAACATTGAATTAAAAAAGGATAAATTTCTAATGGTCAGTTGATGATCCTTGTAGAATGCACATTGTATTTCAAGTTGTTAGTTTGTTCAAATTGAATTTAAATTAAACAAAAATTAAAAGATCAGATTATCAGATCATAATACTAAATTGTTGATTTTGAAGACAATGTTTCTTCAAAGAAGGAAATTGTTCATGAAATTTAACATATCTGGATCCATCCCAACCTACAGCTTCCATGAATTTTCACTAGTCTAAAATCACACAGACCACATACTGCACTGTATTAAGCCCAGATTACTATTCATCTTTATGCCTTCTCACCATAGATCCTTGAAATCCTCACCTACAAATTATACAATGAGTCTGTAGCTTTTTGTCCCTCTGTAACTACTCATTGGACTTTAACATCCAGTGCATTTGTCGCTCCACTTGCAGTGGCAAGAATGTCAGCTCTATGCATTCCAATTTCAGTTCTAACTTCCTCTCCCTCTTTAAAAAGTCTTCCCAAAAACCACTTCTTAAACTGTGATCATCTCACATAATCATCCAAGAAATAGGAGCAGGGATACATTGTATGGCTCCTTGAGCCTGAGCTGCCATTCGTTCAATGCAATTATAGCTGATCATCAACTGTCATTCCACTTTCTCATATGCGCCTTAACTTCCCTTCACTGAAGCTAAAAATCTTTTATTTCAGCCTTAAATATATTTAATGATGCAACATTGTAGCCCAGAGAATTGTCAGAATTTCAAAGACGCGTAACTCGAGTAAAGAAATCTCTCCATCTCAGTCCTAAATGATCAGCCGGAGACTATCAGTGGGATCTATGTTCCGCAATCAGACCTTTATTGTCTACCCTATCAAACCTCTTCAGAATCTTGTATGTTTCAATAAGATCACTCTCATTCTTCTAAACTCCAGAGATATTAGGTCCACTTTACTCAGCCTCTCATCACAGAGCAGCCTCATCATCCCAGGGATCAATGTAGAGAACATTCACTATACCACCTCCAAAGCAGGCATGTCCTTCCTTAATTCTGGAGACCATACTGTACAGTATTCCCAGTGTGGTCCCAAAGTCTTGTACATTGTAGCAAAACTTCCATGGTCCTGTACTCCAATCCCCTGTAATAGGGGTCAACCTCATTCCACAAGGTTTCAGCACTCATGCCTTTCCTCTTTCATATTATAGGAATACAAAATATTATTGTTAACCAATGCTTTGAGGGAATCCTGAGATGATATCTAATCTTCAAAAGTAGAACATCTGGAAAGTTCACACAGCCAGACACCAATATAACTGGAGAAATCAATATGGAGAAATATGCATAAAATTATAATTTTGCTGAACTCACACCACTGTCTGCATGGTGCAATAAAGGCATTAATTTCATGCAAAACAGACATGCCTATAAATAATTCTGCAAGCTTACCTCTTCATTAAATTTGCTGGTAAGTTCTAATTTCTCTTTTTCCAATTTATTCAGCTTCCACCTGAGATCTGTAGAACTGTAGTCACCATCCCCAGGTTGCAATTGTTTCATTTGATTCTGGAGCTGATTAATGGTACTCTGCAATCTAAAGATTTTTTTAAAATATATTGATGTAGCATATTCCACAATCTTAGGACATCTGTAAATGCTTCCTACCTAATAAAGACTCTCTGAAGTTGTAACACAGGTGACATAGCTTTCAGTTTGTACTCAACAAAACATTCCAAAACCAGCAATGAGATAAATGAGTAGAAAGCTCATCTGTGCTGAGGCTAGTTGAGTGGACAAGGGACTGGACAGAGTGGGCCTCCCTTGTTTCTCTTCCACTAGCTCCATGGGATTGCGTACATCCATCCATCATAGGACAAACAAGCTTCACTATAACACAATTATTTCAGTGCCAAAAGAGACCATATGGGCCACTGAGTAAGCATCTTACCCATACCCTCCACCCCCCCCCCTCCTCACAACCCTTGTTAAAGTCCAAGATTGTCAAAATGAACTGAAAAACTAAATACTTTAAATCACAATCATGATGATTGAAAACGTAATTGTCATTCCTGGAGTGTTTTCCAAACAAAAATAAGAATGACTGAAAACAAAATTATGCCAAATTATTTCCCAGATATAAATGATTCACTGTTTGATCATATCGTAGAATCCCTAAGGTGGAGAAGGCAACTATTTAGCCCATCAAGTCTGTACTAATCACAATCCCATCCAGGCATTTACCCTGCTAATTCCCCTCGGGTCAATTTAGCATGATCAACCCAACTTAATCTTTGGACTGTGGGAGGAAACCGCAGCATCGGGAGAAAACCCACGCAGAAGTAGAGAAGGTGAAAACTCCACACAGACAACAGAGGCCAGAATTGAACATAGGAGCCTGACCTTGAGATAGTAGTGCTAACCACTGTACTGGCATTGAATAATTCCATGAATTACTACAGCTAGCTTACCTCACAATTTCAGTGGCAGTAGAACTTTGCTTTTGCTGACAAGACAGCCTCGAGGCGTTCCTTGGATTTGTGCTGGTCTTCAATGGAAGAATTTGGGAGCGGTTATCTGTCCCTTCCAGGGAACGACGCAGAGGATCCTGCAAATCTACAGCAGACATAATTTCCTTGCCTCTACATGTTTTGAAACCTTGAAGTAAACAGAAAAAGTCAATAACGAACATGATAATACAATGTGGAGAACTCGTAGATAAGTGAATGCCGACCTTACATTATTCTTCCAGTAAAGTTTGCTCTCGGTAAACTAGAAGCCATTCTATCCGAAATGTGAACCATCTACTCCCTATACCTGTCCACCGTTATTGTGAACGGGTAAAGGGTAAAAGGATTAAAAAGACAGAACATGACAGACACACTTACTGCTCACTTCTCGCCCACCAATGAGTTCGCCCCGGCCTTGCGACCAATTCGTGCTGGAGAACACAGAAAAAGTCGTGTTTGTAACCAGGGGCATGGGGCTCTCAGTGCTGAATCGAGAACAACAATGTCAGGACATAGAGTAATTGAGACCTAAAGTACCAAACTGTTGTGTTATTGTAAGTGGGAGCAGGGTCAGGGCAGCAGCCAGTGCGGGGGCATTTACTGTTGCGTTTCACAGTCGAGCATTGTGAACACACTGCCTGTATAAGGCTGCAAAGGCAGCAACTCCCGGACTGCATTGTTAAAATACCCAGCACCCAACCGTGGAGTCAACAGCTAGCCAGCAGGGAGCAAGCAGACAGAAGGGTACTGGGGTAACCCGTTGGGGTAAGGGGGTAAACCATGAGGATGAGTGTGAGCACAAGGCGCTGAGCGGGTGGGACAGAGACATCGATCACAGCTGCTGTTTAAAATTATCCCACCTTTAGGGGCATTTCACACGAGAAACCCAACACCCTCGTCCCGTTTGTCCTTCGCCTTTACACAAAGTTCGTGGGTTGGTGAATTAGCCAAATTAAAATGGGGCTGGACCAAGAGACAGGACAGTTCCAGCATCATAGTCATTACTACTCAATTCAAGCCCCACAGCAACTCAACATTTCCAATGATATCAATCTGGAATAAAAACATTGTGGTCAGCATAGTGGATAGCATTGCTGCCTCACATCGCCAGGGGCCTGGGTTCAATTCCCAGCTTGGATTAATGTTTTGTGGAGTCTGCATGTTCTCCCAATATCTGTGTGAGTTTCTTCCAGGTGCTCTGGTTTCCTCTCACAATCCCAAGATGTGTGGCTTAGGTGGACGATGCTAAATTGCCCCTTAGTGTCAGTGGGACTAGCTAGAGTAAGTGCATGGCATTAGGGGAATACGGCCTGGGTGGGATTGTGATCTGTGCAGACCTGATGGGCCAGATAGAATCCCTACAGTGCAGAAGGTGGCTATGTATCATTTTCATCAAAAATTAGTATTGGCAATGCTCCTTCTAATATCTCTGAATTATACACCCAAAACCTCAGCAATGTTGTTGATCTTACATGTCTCTTGAAAAAGCCGAGGAAGTCACTCAAGTTGTATCAAACCATAAGTTGTAACAGATAATAGCCGACACCAGCCTAGAAATCAGACATGACAAAATGTTATGATCTCAGTAGAGATCCATGGCTCATGAAAAGGTGTCACTGACTTCAAAACAGGAAAATGCTTTGGTTTCTGACCAGTAATGAGGGCTACAGCCCTTACCACATTCTCTCTTCATTGGTCTCAAAGCTGCATTGGACTCAAATGTCTAGTACCTGTTTTTAATGAAAATCAAAAAAAGTCTCCAGTCAATCAATCCTTATCACAACATGGCAGGATGTCCCAGATAGAAATTTGAACTAATCATCTCATCTCCCAAACATTCATTCTGTTCTGGGAAACCATTTGAATAATTTAAACCTGTGACTGAGTCAGCTCTCTGTCTCCATCACAGGGTTCAAGGAGGAGTAGCCATTGTTTAATGTTTTCAATCTTTCAACAGAAAGAAATTTGCAAACAATTCAACTCACTCAACATATTATGAAGCAATAGCTGAACACATAGCAAAGACAATGCACTCCAACAACATCCTAGCTGTAGAATTGATATCTTGTGCTCTAAATCTACCTGCATTTCCAGCCAGGCTGATGCAGTGCAGCTACAAGAATAGCATCTATCTGACAATGTTAAAAAATGCACAACAAATACAGTCTGGTCAATTACCATCCCACTCTATGCTCAATCATCAAAGTGATGGAATGTCACTGACAGTGCTACCAAGCAGCACTTCTCACAACTGACTTATTTGATGATGCACAGTTGGGTTCCACCACTTAGTTCCTGACTTAATTACAACCTTTGGTAAACATAGACAAAGACTAAAGTCTCAAGATGAAACAAGAATGAGTGCCTTTAGCAGGATTTGACAGAGTATAGCATCAAGATATCCTCAGAATTGAAGTCTTAGGCCCAATCTTCTTCAGCTGCTTTTTCAATGGCTTTCCTCCCAATTTAAGGTCAGAAGTGGGCACGGTAGCCAGCTCCCCAAGTAGAGTTTAATGAGCTGATAAGGTCACAAGTAACATTCATGCTACTCAAGTGCCAGTCAATAGCCATCTCTAATAAGAGAATTAACAACTTGCCCTTGATATTTAAATAACATTACCAGTATCAAACCCTTCAATATCCACATCTGGATCAAAAACATAATTGGATCAAGAAGGAAGATATACTCAGAATGGGAAAAAGTTGTAAGGTTCAAAGGGAGGGGGAACAGGACAATATCCTGGACTAGGATTGGAGGTATAGCCTATGATATGGGACAGATAACTGACGGGAATAACCTACAGAGACAAAGGGAGGGGTAACAGGACAGGAGATACAGTACCACGGGAGAGTGAAGATATAGACTGGGTTTTGGGGGAAGATGCCTGAGCAGAGTGGCCCACAATATGAGATTGGACCCAGAAGTGTGCAGGAGGGAGCGGAGAATTACAGAATCCACTGGAGTATTGGTACCCAGGGGTTTAGAGCAATGTACCCAGGGGAGGGGGCAGTGGTGTTGGTGCCCGGGGACCACAATCGGTGCTGCACCGGATGGGCACCCTCAAAGCGCCCCCCAGCCCGGACCGTAGAGCAGAAATAACACGCGGCTCGATGCTCCGAGCTTCCCACCTTGTCGCTGGACTAGGACCTCTGTTTAAATGTCCCGCGCGGAACTTCCACCCGGTGGATCCGGCACACGGAGCGGGGCGCGGCCTAAGTTTAAAAGCTAACTGCCACCCTACCCGCGCGCCACTTCCGCCCCGCACACTCGCACTTCCGGTCATAAAGTACAGAGATCCTCAGCCGATTGGTGAAAACCGCTGGTGACTTTGGCATTACCGGGCACGTGACAATTGGGAGCGGAGGGGCGGGGCGTATTGCCTAGTAACGGGAAAGGAACCGGCGCGTGCGCAGTGAAAACTTCCAACTGTCAACGGCCAGAGCGGCTCGCGGGCTGGGAGAGCGGGAATGAGAGAGAGAGAGGGAGTGATAGGGAGAGAGTGATAGAGGGACAGAGAGAGAGGGAGAGATAGGGAGAGAGTGATAGAGGGACAGAGAGAGAAGGGAAGGAGAGAGTATAGGGGAAGAGAGAGGAGAAGAGAGAGTGATAGAGGGAAGAGAGAAAAGAGAGAGAGGAGAGATAGGGAGAGAGTGATAGAGGGACAGAGAAGAAGGAGAGATAGGGAGAGAGTGTAGAGGACAGAGAGAGAAGGAGAGAAAAAAAAAGGGAGAGAGTGATAGAGGGACAGAGAGAGAAGGAGAGATAGGGAGAGAGTGATAGAGGGACAGAGAGAGGAGTGATAGGGAGAGAGTGATAGAGGGACAGAGAGAGAAGGAGTGATAGGGAGAGAGTGATAGAGGGACAGAGAGAGAAGGAGAGATAGGGAGAGAGTGATAGAGGGACAGAGAGAGAAGGAGAGATAGGGAGAGAGTGATAGAGGGACAGAGAGAGAAGGAGAGATAGGGAGAGAATGATAGAGGGACAGAGAGAGAAGGAGAGATAGGGAGAGAGTGATAGAGGGACAGAGAGAGAAGGAGAGATAGGGAGAGAGTGATAGAGGGACAGAGAGAGAGGGAGTGATAGGGAGAGAGTGATAGAGGGACAGAGAGAGAAGGAGAGATAGGGAGAGAGTGATAGAGGGACAGAGAGAGAAGGAGAGATAGGGAGAGAGTGATAGAGGGACAGAGAGAGAAGGAGAGATAGGGAGAGAGTGATAGAGGGACAGAGAGAGAAGGAGAGATAGGGAGAGAGTGATAGAGAGACAGAGAGAGAAGGAGAGATAGGGAGAGAGTGATAGAGGGACAGAGAGACAGAGAGAGAAGGAGAGATAGGGAGAGAGTGATAGAGGGACAGAGAGAGAAGGAGAGAGAGTGATAGGGAAGAGAGAGAAGGAGGGAGAGGGATAGAGGGAAGAGAGAGAGAGTGATAGAGGGACAGAGAGAGAAGGAGAGATAGGGAGAGAGTGATAGAGGGACAGAGAGAGAAGGAGAGATAGGGAGAGAGTGATAGAGGGACAGAGAGAGAAGGAGAGATAGGGAGAGAGAGAAGAGGGATAGAGGGAGAGAAGGGAGAGAGTGATAGAGGGAGAGATAGGGAGAGAGTGATAGAGGGAGAGATAGGGAGAGAGTGATAGAGGGAGAGATAGGGAGAGAGTGATAGAGGGAGAGAGGGAGAGAGAGATAGGAGGAGAGAGTGATAGAGGGAGAGAGAGAGAAGGATAGGGGGAGAGAGGGAGAGAGAGAGAAGAGAGATAGGGGATAGAGGGAGAGAGAGAAGGAGGGATAGGGGGAGAGATAGGGAGAGAGTGATAGAGGGAGAGATAGGGAGAGAGTGATAGAGGGAGAGATAGGGAGAGAGTGATAGAGGGAGAGATAGGGAGAGAGTGATAGAGGGAGAGATAGAGAGGGACATAGGGAGAGAGTGATATAGAGCTGGACATAAGGGAGAGAGTGATTGAGGGAGATATGGATATATTGAATGTGAGGTATTATCTTGATTGGAGTGAATCATAGGGACACTACCTGATGTATATGTGTAGATCGTTCTCAGATCGATTGGTCGGTTTTAGTGGGAGTTGATAGACTCTTAGCGCAGTGAGAGAGAGAGAGTGAGTGATAGAGGGAGAGAGAGAGAGAGTGAGTGAGAGAGGGAGAGAGAGAGAGAGTGAGTGATAGAGGGAGAGAGAGAGAGAGTGAGTGATAGAGGGAGAGAGAGAGAGAGTGAGTGATAGAGGGAGAGAGAGAGAGTGTGAGTGAAGAGGGAGAGAGAGAGAAGAGGGAGAGAGTGACGTGATAGAGGGAGAGAAGAGTGAGTAAGAGGGAGAGAGAGAGAGAGTGAGTGATAGAGGAGAGAGAGAGTGAGTGATAGAGGGAGAGAGAGAGAGAGTGAGTGATAGAGAGGAGAGAGAGAGGAGTGAGTGATAGAGGGAGAGAGAGAGAGAGTGAGTGATAGAGGAAGAGAGAGAGAGAAGTGAGTGATAGAAGGAGAGAGAAGAGAGTGAGTGATAGAGAGAGAGAGAGAGTGAGTGATAGAGGGAGAGAGGAGAGAGAGTGATGATAGAGGGAGAGAGAGAGAGATCGAGTGATAGAGGGAGAGAGAGGGGGGAAGAAAAGAGAGTGAGTGATAGAGAAAAAAAAAAAAAAAAAAAAAAAAAAAAAAAAAAAAAAAAAAAAAAAAATGAGTGAAGAGGGAGAGAGAGAGAGAGAGTGAGTGATAGAGGGAGAGAGAGAGAGCGAGTGATAGAGGGAGAGAGTGATTGACAGAGAGAGGGAAAGTCAAATAGAGTGACAGGAAGAGAGAGAGTGATAGATTGACAAGAGAGTGATGGGGAGAGAGAGAGACATAGTGATAGGGCAAGAGAAAGAGCACTATGGAGAGAGGTAGGGAAAGAGACAGGGAGATAGAGAGATAAATAGAGATACAGAGTGATAGGGAGAGAGATAGCATTATACTCAGAGAGAGAGATAGAGGTAGGGAAAGAGAAAGGATGAGATAGGGAGAGGAGGTGAGAGGGTGAGGAAGGAAGAAAAAGTGATAGGAAGAGATGTCTACTTTAGCAAAGCCTTTGACAAGGTATCGTATAGAACATAGAACATTACAGCACAGAACAGGCCCTTCGGCCTTCGATGTTGCGCCGACCAATATAAAAAGCAATGCCCCTCCAAACTAAACCATTCCCTTCTCTTCCATATACTTATCAACTAACCTCTTAAACGCCACCAAACTTGGCGCATCTACAACCGCTGCAGGCAGGGCATTCCACTCCCGAACCACCCTTTGGGTAAAGAACCTGCCTCTGATATCCGTCCTATAACTATCACCCTTAATTTAAAGCTGTGTCCCCTCGTGCTAGCTTTCTCCATCCTAGGAAAAAGGCTATCACTGTCCACCCTATCTAAACCTCTAATCATCTTATATGTTTCGATTAGGTCCCCTCTTAGCCGCCTCCTTTCTAACGAAAACAACCTCAAATCCCTCAGCCTCTCTTCATAAGACCTGCCCTCCATACCAGGCAACATCTGGTAAACCTCCTCTGTACCCTCTCCAATGCCTCCACATCTTTCTTATAATGTGGGGACCAGAACTGCACACAATACTCCAAGTGCGGCCGCACTAGAGTTTTGTACAGTTGCAACATGACGTTGCGGCTCCGAAATTCAATCCCCCTACCAATAAAAGCTAAGACTCCATATGCCTTCTTAACAACCTTCTCGACTTGACTGCCTACTTTCAGGGATCTATGCACATACACACCAAGATCCTCTGTTCATCTAGACTACTAAGAATCCTACCATTTGCCCTATACTCTACACATTTATTATTTCTGCCATAGTGCATTACCTCACACTTTTCCACATTAAACTCCATTTGCCACCTCTCGGCCCAGCTCTGCAACTTGTCCAAGTCCCTCTGCAAACTATACCACCCCTCTTCACTATCTACCACTCCACCGACTTTAGTGTCATCTGCAAATTTACTAATCCATCCTTCAATACCCTCATCCAGATCATTTATAAAAATTACAAACAGCAGGGGCCCCAAAACAGACCCCTGAGGTACAACACTTGTCACCGAACTCCACGATGAATATCTCCCATCAACCACCACCCTCTGTCTTCTATCTGCTAGCCAATTCCTAACCCAATTAGCTAAATCACCCTCTATCCCATACATCTGCATTTTCTGCAGAAGTCTTCCATGGGCCACCTTATCAAACGCCTTACTAAAGTCCATATATACCACATCAACCGCCTTACCCCCATCCACCGCCTTAGTCACTTTTTCAAAAAACTCAATGAGGTTAGTAAGGCACGACCTACCCTTCACAAAACCATGCTGACTATCTCCAATCAATTCATTACTCTCTAAATAACTATAAATCCTATCCCTAATTATTCTCTCCAATACTTTGCCCACCACAGAAGTAAGACTCACTGGCCTATAATTCCCTGGAAGGTCTCTCTTCCCCTTCTTGAACAACGGGACCACATTCGCTATCCTCCAGTCCTCCGGAACCACACCCGGAGGTAGGTTGTTGCATAATGTTAAATCTCACATAATCGAGGGTGAAGTAGCCAATTGGATATAAAATTGGCTTGATGACAGAAGCCAAAGGGTGGTTATAGAAGGTTGTTTTTCAAACAGGCCTGTCACCAATGGTATACCTCTGTGATCAGTGCTGAGTTCACTGTTATTTGTCATTTATATTAATAATTTGGATGAGAATTTAGGAAGCATGATTAGTAAGTTTGCAGATATAAGAACATAAACAGATGACACCATGATTGGTGGCATAGTGGATAGTAAAGAAATTATCTAGATTGCAACAGGATGTTGATCAATTGGGCTAGGGGGTCAATTTATGGCAGATGGAGTTTAATTTAGATAAATGCAAGGTAGATTTTGGTAGATAGAACTAAGGCAGGACTTACGTAATGGTAAGACGTTGGAGAGAGTTATAGAACAAAAGAGACCTAAGGGTACAGGTTCGTAGCTGCTTGAAACTGGAATTATAGGTGGACAGAGTAGTGAAGAAGGCTTTTGGCATGCTTGGTTTAATTAGTCAGAACACTGAATACAGGAGCTAAGATGTTTTTTTGAAGTTGTACAAAACATTAGTCAGGCCACACTTGGAATACTGTGTACAGTTTTGCTCACCCTTTTATTGAAAGGATGTTAAACTAGAAGGTGCAGAAAAGATTTACTAGGATGCCACCGGGACTTAATGGTTTCAGTTATAAGCAGAGCTGGATAGACATTTTCCCCTGGAACATTGGAGGCTAAGGGGTGACCTTATAGAGGTCTATAAAATAATGAGGGGCGTAGATCAGCTAGATAGTCAATATCTTTTTCCAAAGGTAGGGGAATCTAAAGCGAAAAGACATAGGTTTAAAATGAGAGGGGAGAGATACAAAAGGATCCATTGAGGCAATTTTTTCACACAGTGGGTGATGAGTGTCTGAAACAAGCTGCCAGGGATATTAATAGAGGCAGTTACAATTTTGTCTTTTAAAAAGCATTTAGACAGTTACATGGATAAGATGGCTATTGAGAGTTATGGGCCAAATGCGGGCAACTGGGACTAGTTTAATGGTTAAAAGGGGTGGCATGGACAAGGTGGGCCATGACTATGAGGGGAGGAAAAAGATAGAACTAATGGGCCTCGCTGAAGTGAGACCAGAAATTCCATTGTTGGAACCTCACTCACTTTGATCCCTTGGCTGGCAAGATGGTAGAGTTCCAGCCATAGAGTGAGAAAAACAGGAACATGTCAATGTTTAATCAGTTACATTGTTAAAGAAACTGATCACGGGTCTTTGAAAACATATAAATAAGGAATGGCAACGACACTGACCAGATAACGTTGCCAATGAACAAATTTTATAAACCCTTAGCAAGGAAATGCATTTTTTCTCTTTATCAGCTGCCTCAAATTCTGTTACACATCGTAGACAAGGACGGTTGGCCCAAAGTGAAGATTTGAAACTAAGATACATTTTGCAATTGAAGACTGCAATTGGAGTTATTTTGGAGGAATGGCTGAAACCCAAGTTTAGAGTATCAGGGTATGACGTTCAGACCTAGTTCTGTGAAACTGAAGCTTATGACCAATGAAGTGGGCATATGTACATGGTCTACGACTTTACCAAAGAAAAAATGAACTATGTTACTTCACATTTGATTTGATTTATTATTGTCACATGTACTAATATACAGTGAAAAGCACTATACAGACAAAATATACCATTCACAGAGAAGGAAAGGAAAGAGTGCAGAATGTAGTGTTACAGTCATAGATAGGGTGTAGAGAAAGATCAATGTAATGCAATATGGGATGTGCTAAAGTATCTAATGACAGCAGGGAAGAAGCTGTTCTTGAATCGATTGGTATGTGCCTCAGACTTCTGTAGTTTTTCCCAATGGAAGAAGATGGAAGAGAGAATATCCAAGTGAGCTCCTTATTACACTGGCTGCTTTTCCAGGCAACAGGAAGTGTAGACAGAGACAATGGATGGTTGCATTATGGCCTGAACTTCAGTGAGGAACCTTTGTAGTTTCTTGTGGTCTCGGGCAGAGCAGGAGCCATACCAAGCTGTGATACAATCAGAAAAAATACTTTCTATGGTGCATCTTAAAAGTTGGTGAGAGCCATAGTTGACGTGCCAAATTTCTTTAGTCTTTTGAGAAAATAGAGCTGTTGGTGGGATTTCTTAACAATAGAGAATCAGATGCAGAGTATTTTCAGAGCTATAGGCTCACCATTTGGACACTGCTGAAATTTTGATAATTTAACATTTGTGGATAACGTTTATGAGATGATTTGGTAAAAGCATATGAAGCATGGCCAGACCTTGATACATTTGGATAGATAGTTAATTGGATGTGTCATGGAGTATAATAGGTTACATTCAAGATTCTATTTGGAGATCCCACATTCAGCACTTGTTTTCAAATTGTTGGGTTGTGCTAAAGTATCAAATATGGATAGATAGGCTCCAGGTTTTGACTGCAGTTGGATTCTTAGAAAGAGATGCATTTCAGGAACAAATTTCTGAAGCTTAAATAAAAACAGGAAGCATTCATTTCAAGCCATTTAATATCAGTAATGGATCTGCAGCAGTAACCCAGAGATAGCGGATTCAATATTGGTAGTGTTTTGAAACTGTTTCGATATGAGGTGCAAGCATCAATATCAAATATGGGATTTATTAATGGTTAATCATATTGTAAGGTGAGATGTGAAAAATGAAAAAAATTTCTTTTTGATTAATTTGAAAGATTGTTCTTGGGTTTTCAAAGAAAATGGAATCTGTCAATGTCTTATCAATTACATTGTTAACATTTGTTAATGTCAATTACATTGTTAAGGTCCCGACAGAGTAGTTCTGGAGTGCCCCACTCAGTCAGAAATTTGTAAAGTGTAACTCCCGTTCTGCATATCTCCAGAGAGTTGCCCCCTCCCCACAGCAGTGGAGAATCTGGAGGCAAGGCCTGGAGGGTTGCGGATGATTCACAATGTTCATTTTTAGTGTAATAGAGTTCTTTGTTAGTGTATCAAGGAGAATATATTATTGTGTTAAGGTCAGTTGGTGTTTTATAATTTAATATTGTAGATTGTTTGTAGCCCAGATGCTGTACCCCTCAAATAGAAGTAACCCTCAGACAAAGTGACCCAGGTTAAAGGCAAGCAAATTTGGCAGATGAAAATCCAGAGAGTGAAAGCTTGGTGGGTTGCAGATAAATCACAATGGTTATTTCACTGTAACGATGTTTGTTATTGTATTAAGAGGGTATATTACTTGCTGAATCATGTTTATATAAGTTTGTTGATTTATTATTTCATGGTGTAACCCCCAGAAGGTGCAGTCCTTGAAAGTGCAGTCCTGAGAGCAGAGCTCCGGCGGTGAAACCCTTGAAAGAGAAAAGTCTTGGAAAATTGTAGATAATGAATCCCTTTCTTACTGTAAGGGAGTTGTTTGTTATTGGTTAAAGGATGTTCTGTTAGCTGTCAGTTTTGTATACATTAATATTATAGCTTGCTGGTTTATAGTTATTGTGAATTGTTTGCAACCTTGAAAGGCCTGTTGTGGATAACTCGCAATGCATAGTAGCTGTTTACTACTGTGCTAAGTTGTTTGTGCGATTGTATTAAAATGTCATATTTTATTATTGATACTGTGTTATGTCGGGTGTTATCTCTATAATTTATTATTGTGAGATGATATCATATTCTGGTTTGTAATTTGAAAGTGTAATGTATTTTGTATTTGCAAACTGTTTGATAAATAAAAAATTGACAACTGGCAAAAAAAGTTACACTGTTAAAGTTTGTAATTAATTAATGTCAATTACATTGATAAGGAAAATGGTGATGGATATTTGAATACATATAAACAGAGGCTAGCTAGGAGATGGTGTGGGTAAGGTGTCTTGACATTGGATAAAATCAATAAACACTCAGTAAAGTTCTGTGTCTTAGTTTTGACTTTAGCAACTGATATGAATCCTGTTCAATAAAAATAAGGACAAATAGAGAGAGAGAGAGGCAGAAAGATCGAGGGTCAGTACTAAGGGACTGCTGCACTTTGAAGGGTCATTATTGAGGGAGTGACACATGGTTTTGGAGGGTTAGTACTAAGAGAGTACTATATTATTGGAAGGTTAGTACTGTTGGAGTGCCACTCCGTGAGAACTTCAATACTGAGGGAGCACAGCCTTTTGAAGGGAGTACTGATTTGTGGGTCAGCACTGATAGAGCACTGCACCTTTGGAAGGTCAGTACTGAGGAAGTACTGATAAAACAGATGAAACAGAAATCAAGGTCCCATTACTCTCTCAAGTAGACTTTCTGACTCAGATGAGAGACAGTCATTCCTGACACAGAGTGAAAATATAGCAATGCCAGAATCATTTCTCTACAATTACAGGTGAGCAGTAAGTTTGTAGATTGTGAACAGTAAGTTTGGCCATTGGGAGTTTCTAATAATAGTAATGATTTTTTGATCCTTGAGGAGGCTCCAAAAATTAACTGAACTTTTGGGTAAATCCTCTCTAATAGATTTGGAACCAAAATAAAGTGAATATCAGAAATCTTAAATAGAAACAGAAAATGCTGGAAGTACTCAGTTAGTCAGCCTGCATCTGTGGAGAAAGAAACAGAGTTAATATTTCAAATCAATAATCTTTCATTATAACTCAGATTTGCAGGATAATGGTACAGGAACCGGGGATTTTCTCTCTGTAAATGCTGCCAGACGTATAGGCTGTGTTTTCAAAGGTTTGAAATTATTTTTTTAAATGTGTGAATGGATTGACTGATGTACCCCAATCTAATCAGAGATTTGCTTCAAATATTCAAAACAGTAATTATCAGACATTTAAAATCAGATTAATCACAAGTGGTGGATTGACTCTGGGATTTAAAATGTTTAATTTTCCTGATAAATGTAGTTTAAACTTTATTAATCAAATCACATCAAGTTACCTACCATTCTTAAAAATTAAAAGACTATTTTGGAAAAACACATTTTTAAAAAATGCATTTTAACATGCTGCCCATTGCACTTTTTATTGCAGGTTTTAAATAAAACGATATACAAAAAAGTGGAAATTTATTGAGAGCTGGAACACTTTTTACAACAGGTACATTCTGCACCAGGATCAGCAATTGCCCCTCAAGTGGAAACTCCAAATCTTCAGTGAAATTTATATTGCCTGACTTCAGAAACATTTTAAATGGAATTGGTGTGGTTACTGTAGTAAGATGGTGGTCATAGTTTAGTAGGTTCTAATAAGGCACTTATAGACTTAGATAAGAGCAAAGAAAAATATGGCACAGGAGCAGGCCCTTCGGCCCTCCAATCTTGCGTTGCCCATGCGCCCAATTAGACCATTTGTTGTATCCCTCTATTCCCAGTCTGCTCATGTGGGTATTAGATAAGTCTTAAATGATCCCAGAGTGTCCGCCTCAACTACCTTGCTTGGCAGTAGTCACCCTGATATCTGTGTTGAACCTTGCCTCCCCACCCTCCCATCTTGAACTTGTGACCCCTTGTGTTTGTCACCTCCAATCTGGTAAAAAAGCTTTCCACTGTTCATCCTATCTATGCCCTTCATAATTTTATACACCTCTATTAGGTCGCCCCTCATCCTCCGTCTTTTCAGGGAGAACAACCCCAGTTTACCCAATCTCTCCTCATAGCTAAGACCCTCCATACCAGGCAATAGCCTGGTAAACCTTTTCTGTACTCTCTCCAAAGCCTCTACGTCCTTCTGGTAGTGTGGCGACCAGAACTGGATGCAGTATTCCAAATGTGGCCTAACCAACATTCTCTATAGCTGCAACACTATATACCAACTTTTATACTCTATATGCCCCATCCAATAAAGGCAAGCATGCTGTATGCCTTCTTCACCACCCTCTCCAACTATGCTGCTACCTTTAAAGATCTGTGGACTTGCACACCCAGGTCCATCTGTGTGTCTATATTCTTGTTGGTTCTGCCATTTATTGTATAGCTCCCCCCCCAACATTAGATTTACCAAATGCATTACTTCGCATTTATCTGGATTAAATTCTATTTACCATTTCTCCTCCCAATTTTCCAGCCTATTTATATCCTGCTATATTCTCTGACAATGTTCATCACTATCCCCAACTCCAGCAATCTTTGTGTCGACTGCAAACTTACTGATCACACCAGCTACGTGGTCTTCCAAATCATTTATATATATATCACAAACAGCAGACGTCCCACTACAGAGCCCTGCGGAATGCCATTAGTCACAGAACTCCAACCGGATAAAGACCCCTCCACTGCTACCCTCTGTCTTCTATGGCCAAGCTGGTTCTCTACCCATCTAGCCAGCTCACCTTTTATCCCATGAGATTTAACCTTTTGCACCAGCCTGCCAAGAGGGACCTTATCAAACGCTTTACTGAAATGTATATAGAAGACATCCATGGCCCTTCCCTCGTCAATCGTTTTTGTCACCTCCTCAAAAAACTCAACCAAATTTGTGAGGCACGAGCTCCCTTGTACAAAACCATGCTGTCTATCGCTAATGAGATTATTCCGTTCTAAATGTGCATACATCCTATCTCTAAGAATCGTCTCCAACAATTTCTCAACCACAGATGTCAAGCTCACTAGCCTATAATTACCCGGGTTATCTTTTCAAATCTTCTTAAATAATGGGACCACATTTGCTATCCTCCAACCCTCTGGGACCTCACTTGTATCCAGTGAAGAGACAAAGATCAGTTCAACAGTAAATATTTATTTACTAGACACTATATACATAGATACAGTGATGGTCCAAGCTAAGTGCTGTCTCCAAGCTTGCTTCCACACATGCCTCTCTTCAATACATCACTGAACCTACGTGTTGATTATGTGCTCTCTTATATCATTGTGTGGACGTAACAGAGTCCCACATTTATCCTTCATGTGCTAGACCCTTATATGACAGTTACCATGAAATAGGTACATCTAAATATAATAGAAATATACTGGGAGAAACAGGAAACAGACGATGAAGTAACTCTGAATAAGGGGTAGGGCCATATACTAAATGCTTTGGACCAAAGTTCAGCAAATACATTGCAATGTTGAATTAATCTACTTTGAGTCCAAGTCCAACTAATTGCACACAGTGACCGGGTTTCATCATGTTTTATGACTAACTATAGTATGTTGCTGTAAAAATATGTGATAAATATTTAGCAGATACCTCTGATCAACAACTGGTCTGAATTGCTGACAATTGGCCCCACATAAGGTATTTGATTTGTAAGTTTGAGAGCCTTATTTGCTACTTGTAGTCAGATCTAAATCTTGAAGTTTAACTTGTCTCTGGAGTCTGAGCTTTTCTGAAGACTGGACAGCAAGTCCTGTACTGTGTCAGTTCAACATTCAACTGAAGCAGGCTATCATTGATAGGCTATTGCCACTGGGGATGGGGAGCAAACTTTAGCGGGGAGAGGAGGGGAAGTAGGGAAGGGAGGAGGGAGGTGGGGGAGTGGTTGTAGGAACAGTAACATCTCTCGGGTGCAGGGTGACTAGGGAACCTAGAAAAGAAAGCTTTATAGGTAAAGGAATAGTCAAGAAGAAATTGCCATCAGGGAGGTCGGGCCAGAAATCTCCTCTAGCCACGAAGGAGGAGGAAAACAAAACCTTTCTAACAAACCAGAGTTAAAGAAGTTACAAACAGCAAATGCACTAAGCCCTCATCAGCTTGACCCAGTAATAATATAGGTTACTCCAGTTAAGTTCATGTGAAGTTAGATACCATTCCACTTCAGTTAAGTCAAATATCTCATATGCACAAACTGGTTATTTTAATCACCCAAATCTTCGTTAATACCAAATAAACTAACTAATTTCTTTGATTAGTTCTGGCCATAGAAGTTGCAGGTGAGGAAATAGGAAGGGCAATAAATATGCATCCTGACAGCCAGTTTAAATTCATGACATGTTTCAACAATTAACATATACAAATTTCTGTGGGGATGTTAATATTTTATCCACATTATTGTACTGTATTAATCTTTTCTAGCATATCTGATGCCAAGCAATGTAGAGGATACCAATTTTCCACGCTGCTGCTGCTTACAAATGTAAATAATGTAGCTGCATGACAGCTGGTGTCAAAGAATTACAACATCCCTCATGACTCTTGGTAATAATTGATAGACTTTCTGAAGGTAAGGAGGGAGAATTTACAAAACTCTCTGTGGTAATAATTGAAAAATATTCCACACCTTAATCCAGAAACAAGACTGTAGAAGCTGTCTAAACTATTGATAATCTGGATGGAAGAAAAAAAATGAAGAATGGGTGTTCAAATATCAAAAATGGATAATTCTTCAGGCCAAATATAAAGCTTTGGATGATACATCAGTCAGGAATTAGAGATTTCTGTAATATGATTAACAAACAGGGTGGCACAGTGGTTAATACTGCTGCCTCACAGCACCAGAGACTGGGTTTGATTCCCGGCTTGGGTCACTGTCTGCGTGGAGTTTGCACATTCTCCCCGTGTCTGCGTGGGTTTCCTCTGAGTGCTCCGGTTTTCTGCCACAGTCCAAAGATGTGTGGGTTAGGTGGATTGGCTGTGCTAAATTGCCTCTTTGGGGAACTAGCTTGGTAAAAGCATCATCTTGTAGGGATAGGGCCTGGGAGGGATTGTATTGTTGTGGATTTGATGGGCCAAATGGCCTTCTTCTGCACTATAGGATTCTATGATTCTAAACAGAATGTAATTCGCTTGTGTTTGCATTATATTGGAAAAACGGTATTCAAGAGTTACAAGTAGGCATAACCTATGTTCCCAATGGTGCTAAAACTGTACAACAAATAATATATTTTGGGAAAACACTTAATGGAACCTTTGTTTTTAGAAATATGCCAGACTTAAAAGAAAAGATTAGAAATGACAGTGAAAATATCAATCTAAGAAATAAAAAATTTAAAATGTCCCCATTTGATCTGAGTGCAATACCAACAATTATTGTATAAATTTCCACAAATTAATGTGCAGCTGTTTCACAAAGTATATATTATTTTACCACTCTGTATAATCATTTCAGAACGTACACTATTCTGAACCCAATTTAAAAAACAACATTTGAAGGAGTAAAACATAAACCACTGAATTAATGTCTGATGTATTTTCATGGTGGCACAGTGGTTAGCACTGCTGCTTCACAGCTCCAGGGACTTGGGTTCGATTCCCGGCTTGAGTCGCTGTCTGTGTGGAGTTTGCACATTCTTCTCGTGTCTGCGTGGGTTTCCTCTATGCTCCGGTCTCCTCCCATAATCCAAAAGATTACGGGTT
This sequence comes from Sphyrna mokarran, assembly GCA_024679065.1. Lineage (NCBI taxonomy): Eukaryota > Metazoa > Chordata > Chondrichthyes > Carcharhiniformes > Carcharhinidae > Sphyrna > Sphyrna mokarran. The sequence continues at coordinate 129,123,245 of JAGIQG010000006.1, read as the reverse complement.
AGGTTGATTGGCTATGCTAAAAATTGTCCCTTAGAGTCCTGAGATGTGTAGGTTAGAGAGATTAGCAGGTAAATATATAGGGGTATGGGATTAGGCCCTGGGTGGGATTATGGTTGGTGTAGTCTCGATAGGCCAAATGGCCTCTTTCTGCACTGTAGGGTTTCTATGATCCTATGATGTTAAAGTGTCAAATTTATTATATCTGCTGGCAGTGCCAATCCACATTATGTTTCCTATAGCAAAGGGTCGGTGATGTTGCTGGGTGTATTCTATAGGCCGCCCAATAGTGACAGGGAAGTTGAGGTGCAAATAGGGAAACAGATACTGGAGAGATGTAGAAATAACAGAGTTGTTGTGATGGGAGACTTCAATTTCCCAAACATCGACTGGAATATCCCAAGGGTAAGTGGTTTGGATAGGGAGGAGTTTGTTAGGTGTGTTCAGGAGGGGTTCCTGACACAGCACATGGACAAGCCTACAAGAGGAAAGGCTGTACTGGATCTGGTACTAGCTAATGAACCAGGAAAGGTGATGGATCTCTCGGTAGGAGAGCATCTTGGGGATGGAGATCATAATTCTATCTCCTTCACCCTTGCATTGAAAAAGGATAGGATCAGGCAGGCTAGGAAGGTGTTTGTCTGGAATAAGGGGAAATATGAAGACATCAGGCAGATGTTGGGGCGAATAAACTGGAAGGATGTGTTCTTGGGGAAAAGCACAGAAGGAAGGTGGCAGATATTCAAGGAATGCTTGTCTGGAGCTTTGCACGACAACGTTCCGGTGAGACAAGGAGGTTTTGGTAGACGCGGGAACCGTGGTGCACGAAGGCTGTGGTGAACATAGTCAGGAAGAAAAGAAAGGTGTATAAAAGGTTCAAAGAGCTAGGAGATGTTGGGGATCTAGAGAAGGATAAGGCTTATAGAAGAGAGCTTAAAAAGGAAATTAGGAGAGCCAGAAGGGGTCATGAGAAGGCCTTGGCTGGTAGGATTAAGGAGAATCCCAAGGCCTTCTACAAATATGTGAAACGTAAAAGGATGAGAAGAGAAGGGATAGGACCTATAAAAGGTGAAGGGGGAAAAGTCTGTATGGAACCGGAAGAAATGGCAGAGGTGCTTAATGAGTATTTTGCCTCAGTATTCACGGTGGAAAGTGATCTGGGAGGATGCACTACAAGTTTGCAGCAGACTGAAAAGATTGAGTATGTAGATATTAAGGAAGCAGATGTGTTAGAACTTCTAAATGCTATCAAGATAGACAAGTCTCCGGGACCAGATGGGATGTACCCCAGGTTATTGTGGGAGGTGAGGGATGTCATTGCAGAGCCCCTGGCAATGATCTTTGCGTCGTCGATGGAGACGGGAGGGGTTCCGGAGGATTGGAGGATTGCGGATGTGGTCCCTATTTTCAAGAAAGGGAACAGGGATAATCCTGGAAATTACCGACCGGTGAGTCTGACCTCAGTGGTTGGTAAGCTGATGGAGAGCTTCTGAGGGACAAGATTTATGAGCATTTGGAGAAGTTTAGGTTGATTAGAAATAGTCAGCATGGTTTTGTAAAAGGCAGGTCGTGCCTTACAAGCTTAATTGAGTTCTTCGAAAATGTGACTGAACACATTGACGAAGGAAGATCAGTGGACGTGGTGTACATGGACTTCAGCAAGGCATTTGACAAGGTCCCACACGCAAGACTTCTTGAGAAGGTGAGAGGCCATGGGATCCAAGGGGCTTTGGCCTTGTGGATCCAGAACTGGCTTGCCTGCAGAAGGCAGAGGATGGTTGTGGATGGCTCTTTTTCTGCATGGAGGTCGGTCACCAGTGGAGTGCCCCAGGGATCTGTTCTAGGACCCTTGCTGTCTGTCATTTTCATAAATGACCTGGATGAGGAAGTGGAGGGATGGGTGAGTAAGTTCGCCGATGACACGAAGGTCGGTGGTGTTGTGGATGGTCTGGAGGGATGGCAGAAGTTGCAGCATGACATCGACAGGATGCAAGACTGGGCGGAGAAGTGGCAGATGGACTTCAACGCGGATAAATGTGTTGTGGTCCATTTTGGCAGATCCAACGGGATGAATGAGTACACTATCAAAGGTCGGAGTCTTAGCTGTGTGGAAGAGCAGAGGGATCTTGGGGTCCGGGTCCATAAGACTCTCAAATCGGCCTACCAGGTGGAGGATGTGGTTAAGAAAGCTTACGGTGTACTGGCCTTCATTCATCGAGGGATTGAGTTCAGGAGTCAGGAGGCAATGCTGCAGCTTTATAGGACCCTTGTCAGACCACACTTGGAGTACTGTGCGCAGTTCTGGTCGCCTCACTATAGGAAGGACGTGGAAGCTATTGAAAGGGTGCAGAGGAGATTTACAAGGATGTTGCCTGGATTGGGAGGCAATGCCTTATGAAGACAGGTTGAGGGAGCTGGGACTGTTCTCCCTGGAGAGACGAAGGTTGAGAGGCGACCTGATAGAGGTTTACAAGATGTTGAGAGAAATAGATAGGGTGGAGTCTCAGAGACTATTTCCCAGGGCTGAAATGGTCGCGACGAGAGGGCACAGATTTAAGGTGCAGGGAAGCAAGTACAGAGGGGATGCTAGGGGAAAGTTTTCACTCAGAGGGTGGTGAGTGAATGGAATCGGCTGCCGTCGGTGGTGGTCGAGGCAAACTCGCTGGGGTCTTTTAAAAGACTTCTGGAGGAGTATATGGGATCCAATGGGATTGGGGGTTATAGATAGGTCTATGGCTGGGTAGGTTTTGATGTGTTCGGCACAACTTGTGGGCCGAAGGGCCTGTTTGTGCTGTAGTGTTCTATGTTCTATTATCACATTTTTGAAACAAACCATTCAGGTTTGCTGTTATGAATAACCTATCTGTATTTCTATTAGAAACACACTAAAATTTAATAGCTCCTTTCACCTGTATAGTGTGTCAGTTTTGCTCTTAGGCATCAACAAGTTCTTTCCACTTCCCAAGGTGCCAGGAAGTTTTCTTATACGGCTCAGACTCCTCATGATAAGCCACAGGAAGTTAACTTGTAATTATATAAATAAAATGTTTAAATCTGTTTCCCATTGTTTCAAAAGATTCCACTGCAAATGCATAACTTTAAACATGTAAGAAAATGTTAAAATATTAATATTAGCAAGTTTTAATTCCAATTAGTAGCAATATTTCCACCTCCCCCAAAAATATATATATAATCCAGCCAGAAAATGTGGAAGTAATTAGAAATCTTGAACATTAATATGTGAAAATAAATCAGGGGGGAATTCTCTGGCCTCCCAGCTGTGTCCTTCTGAACAGTGGGAGGTGGCACATTGTTTGTTGGTGCTGGGATTCTCTGGTCCTGCCACCTTCAATGGCATTTCCCATTGATGCCACCCCACGCCACCGTGAAACTCCCAGGAGGGGGTGCACTGTGAGGGGCACCAGAACATCCTGCCAATGTGAATAGCCACAGAATTCAACCCCCTTGGATTTATGTTGTGAGGGCTAACTTGAATAATATTCAGACCAGCAAGTGAAATTGTTAGGCTGTAAACAATCAAAATTGCTTCCTAAAAGCAACATGACCCACAGAACTGGCCAGTAAAATGTTAACGCTTGTGCCAAATGATACTCTACCCATGGCCATACTTAATATTAAGAACCCACTGATTTCAAATATGGGACAATCTCAAAACCCAGAAGGGTAACTTGAAACATTGGTTCTTAAATGTGTATTTCGCGATTTGGTATAACCTGAGGAGCTCTTGCGCGCAGTGGGTTACCATCTCTGCCTCTGAGCTAGAAGCTCTGGGTTTGAGGTCCACTCCAGGACTTGATGGCCAAGGAAAGTGCGTTCATAACATGGTCAAACAGTCAAACAGCAAATCCTTTCACATGTGCCAAGAGCAGGAGTGATTCCTGGTAAGCTACACTTGGTGTAGAATGGCATCCCTCAAGCTATAATCCCTTGGCAACAAGTTCACAACCTGTTCCAGTAATTACTACTATGGAAATAGACAAAAGTCTACCTCAGCTATGGGAAGAGAATTGCAATAACGTGAGTAATATGTGCACATCAGTGAGGAAAAGTCCAGTCTTCCCGTTAGCATTCAAATAAAAGAATGTTTTATTAATTTTAAAAAAACACACACAAGAAAAACAAAATACAAAGCAAATGTATACTTAAAATAATAGTTACGCAGAGAATACCTAATGGAATTAATCTTGTTCTTTTCAATCTACATTCCTGAACTCTGAGGAAAGTACCTTAGCTCAAATCAACATTCCATATAGTGTAACTATGAGCTAAATCCAGCAAATAGTCATCACCCACAATTTAGGCAATTTTTCTTCAGTTCAATGTTGTGTTTCTATGAGATTTTCAAATAACTGTTTGGAACCTAGAATTCCATGCCCTGGGAGAATTCCATTTTCCAGTCGGACATGGTTTCTAGCTGTTGTTCTCTCCTGACCATGAGAAACTAACTAGCTCCTGATATATCATATTTCCCTTTTGATCTCCTATCTACGAGTCATTCTGGATCAGGCCTTTAGTATTTAAATGTGAATTGTATTCTTATTCCTCTTTGTACTTATCTGGTCTACAGGTAGAATTTTAGGTCTGGCCTAAAATTCTATACTCCATTGCCCCCACCATCGTTTAAGTAAATACTTGTGCAGGTATGCCTTTTATTAGACAATGAGTCAAGGATTTTTTCTTTGAGCAGATTAGAGAGGAATGAATGGTTGGTCTCATATAAAATCAAAACACCATAAATGCTGGAAATCTGAAATAAAAACAGAAATCGTTGGAAAAACTGGCAAGCCCGGCAGTGTCTGTGGAGAAAGAATCAAGAGTTAACATTTTGACTCTTCTGTGTGATTGTTCTTCAGAGCCAAATGGTTAGTCTAGTTTTGTAACTCCTTTCTGAGACCAGAGGACAGGATTCTTCGAAGTTAAACCGTCTGGATTTATAGGAATGATAGTCTCAGCATCTTCATCTGCCTACTTCCAAAAAAAAAGCCACCAACATAAACTTGCAAGTAGATGATTGAAAGGGCTCTATTCACTCACTATTTCGGCACAGAGGTATATACTGAATAGTCACCATCTGTTTCAACACACTTGGCATAATATAGAAATAGTTTAAACTTTTTGAATGTGCATACAAGCCATAAATTTGTGTAGCAGATTTCCTGAGGGCTTTCTACTGAATGCCCATGTCACTCCAGCTGCTTTTAAAACATCATCAGCCTCATCACTTAGGAAGTTTTAACATCTGCAGATTAATTTAATCTCCCTTAAATTATCCTCTAGAAATCTAACGAAGCCATATGTCCACAGTACCCCCAGATGTTTTCTAAAGATTGTGGAATAGGATAATTCTAATATGTGAGTACTTCTCCTGAGAGGAAGATATTCCAACTTTCTTTCACAGCCTGTTGGAGATTTGCACATCATTCATCAGGAAAGATCTGATCAGTTAGCGAATGTAGTTGATTCATCTTTGAGTAGCACTCCAACACATTTAAAAGTATTAGCTAAAGTTCTCAATGCCATCTCAGCTTTTCAAGGGATGGTAAGAAAAAGTTTTCATGTATAGTCATTTTTCAAACCATTGATATTTCTTCAGATAGTATGTTGGGTGAAAACTGCCACTGTATATTTCTTCTTTGTAACTGTAATCTAGATCTGCCAAAGACACATACAGAATTATACCTATATTTGCCTTACTACTAGCAAGGCCACTCATCCTAGGAAAGCTAAAAGTATGGAGAAAAGTTCTACAGAGACGCTGCATATCTATCTACAAGACCATCTCATATAAGGTTCTTTAACTATGTATGGAATGGTGAACGTGCAGATCCTAGTTTAGTGTTTGGGACTCTACTGTAAAATACTCAAAGAGGTTGACACTTGCAGACTGCTTTCTGAAGTTGTTCTGTTTGGTCAGAGGATGGATGTTTCTGAGTACACTTCAATCCAATGCTCTACAGACTTTTTTTTAATGTTTTAGTCTTGTGACAGTGACCGCCTCAGTTCCATGCAAGTTGTGAAGGGTTGAATTACTAATCTGGGATTCTGATTTAGGATGTTGTAAATGATATATCAGCTACTGAAGGGTGTGGTGAATGATGTTTCTTTCCTGATGTGGGGGATTATGTTGTTATTCTCTGTAAGCAAAGAAAGTTGTATGTGGCTATCTATATAGGCTTAATTAAGTTTACTAGAAATAGATTGTGAGATTCAAGAGATGAAAAGTTAAAGGTGTTAGGTTGATGGTTTATAATAGGAGGTTACATCAAGTTTGAACAAATAAATAAGTTGGATCTAAAATTTGCATTGTGAGATAAGTGGGAAACTTGGTTTTCAGCTGTTGAATTTCAAAACGGAATTCAGAGGGACAAGCAACATTTACAAATCACAAAGTTTTTGAAAGACAAGCTGATTAGGTGCATTGGCCAAATTCTCTCTCAGTGTATCCAAACAGGTGCTGGAGTGTGGCAACTAGGGGATTTTCACAGTATTTTCACTGCAGTGACAATAAGAAATAACTTTAAGTATTTATAAAACTTTATTGACGCAAACATAGAGGCAAATTAGAACACATCAAAGACTTTCCTCTTTGGAGAAGTTGAGTTTGAAGAGTATTTGAGGACAATGGAAGCTGAGATGAAAAGGAAAAAGATATTTAAAAAAAAGTGTTTAATTGAGTTGATGTGCATATGAATCTCTGAAGATCAGTTTCTTTGTGGGTAAGTAGCTGTGGAAGTGTTGAATTGGAAACTGAGTTAAATCAGCACACCTTTAATTTTCAAAAAAGGTTTGTTTCTGAATTTCCTTATGAAATTCCATGCCAGAGTGGATGTGTTTGATAAGTTCTTAGAATCACAGAATCCCTACAGTGCAGAAGAAATCATTTGGACCATTGAGTGTGAACCACCTCTCTGACAGACTATTTTATACCCAGGCCCCCCTCTCTCATCCTATCCTCATAACTCCAGATATTTACCGTGGCTAATCCAACTAACCCACACATCTTTGGGTGCAAGTGACAATTCATTGACTTGGGCTGATTTTTATGCTTAAAATCCATAGAGGTGGGAGTGCATTGTTGTCAAGAAAGTAATTTATTTCTGTACTTTTGACCAAGCAGGTTTTTTGGGGGTTGTTCTATAAGACTGCTGTAACCATGTAACTCTAATCTTCTGCGCTTTTTTTCAAAAAAAAAGGGCAATGCTACCAAATAAATCTGTTGAACTTTAACCCGGTGTTGTAAGACTACTTACTGTGCCTACAAGAATCCAACGCCGGCATCTCCACATCATCATTGTAACATCACTCAGTTAATAGAAGTTGGTGGATTTCCTTTATAGTTTTTTTATAATTTTATAGTGGATTTTATAGTTATATTCATAACATCATCCTCCAGTTTATTATAAACTTTCAGTCAATGCTTTACCTTTCTAAAAACAGAACTGACTTGTTTGTGCATTAAAACTGCTCCCCTGTCTCGAAAGGGAAGAAAAGAATTATCCCAGACTAAAATAAAAGCAAATTATTGCAATTGCTGGAATCTGAAACCGAAAGAGAAAATACTGGAAAATCTCAGCAGTTCTGGCAGCATTTGTAAGGAGAAAAAAGAACTGATGTTTCGCATCCAGATGATCCTTTGTCAAAGCTCTGACAAAGTTTTGAGAACAGGTCATGTGGACGTGAAACATCAGCTCTTTTCCCTCCTTACAGATGTTGCCAGACCTGCTGAAGTATTCCAGACTGTTGGTCCTTCCCTAAAACTAATTCAAATGAGTGATTTCAAATTGAACCGGTTATTCAAACACAAAAGCCCTGGTTGCTTCAAACATTCATGGTGTAAAAACTCAGGCCCAGGGTGTGTACTAGCGTAACGATCAGCCCTTGTTTGGAAAAAGGATTTTGAACTTGTGGAAGTCACATGATCATGGAAACCATTTTGATTGTCTCCTCCTAAAACCAGAGAAGCTGCTTGCAGAGAGAGAAAACAATTCCACCGAAAGCCATCGCCAACTGCAAGTCATCTAAGCAGCCAAAGTGGAGAAATACAGTGAACATGGGTGAAGGACTCAGACTGCTCTAATTTTGAATTGACTTGAGAGACAACCTCCTGGAAATTCAACTACAAGAAACTTTGCAAGTTAATGAGAAGCCTTTGCTTTACCAGATTTTCACTTCAACTTTAAAGCATTACTTCCATCTCAAAAATTACAGGACTGCCGTAAAAAAGACTGAGATAATTAAAGGTAGCAACCGTATTGTCATTCTGCGTGTAACTCAATGGGGCGGGGAGGGGAGTCCGCTGCCATTCTGTATGTGATCAGTTTGGAGGAAGGAGGGGCAGGGAGCCACAATTGGTCTGAGTAGTGGGCAGGTGGAGGATAAGGGGGTCAGCTATGTTGTGGGGGTGGGGCAATGTCTGTAGGGGCAGGTGTAACATTACACAGCTTGGGAGCAATGTGGCAAAGGAGCATTTTCCTATTTTGTTTTAACTGGATGTGCAGGTGAAGGCTCTGATTGGTGGGAGCTGCAGTATTTCGTGCACGTTAAGCCCCTCCCACAGGTGATTCAGAATCACTGCTATTTTTTCAGGCAGGGTGTGCATGGGGATGTCTGACAATGGGTTTAAAAACCGGATTTGAAACCAGTTTCAAGTCTGCCCAGCACTTCAAATTAAAATGGTAAAATTGAGCTCACATTTTTTTCTGTGACGAGGGTGTTTAACACCAGTAAAAAGGGCAACATCATCATTGGTATGCAAAAATGTCCCAAACAGTTTTATGTTTCTCAGACATTTTAAACTCTACTACCACTATGGATTGTGTGAAAATTTACTCATCCTGGAATTGTCTGTGGTTGTAGGTTTTCACACAGTAAAATATTGATCATCAATGTCACTTAAAATTATACTCGCTGGCACAAATATACTTGCAAAGAAAGTAACATTTAACTGAACGTATTAATATTATCACCAGTATTTTTTAATTTTCTGCACACAACAAGTGACATCACAATATTCATGGAAGCAGCCTCATGTTAAAAAGCATTGAACAAATTAAAGATGAACCAAAGAACAAGAAATGTGAAAACACATCACCCTGCCATTATCCAGCATGTTTGACTAACAGTGAGGTCACATTATACCAAAAGCCACAACATCAATTCAAATTGGAACTGGAACAAAAAGACTAATTAAGCATGTGGTCAACCTTTGGGGTACTTTGCAGATTGCCCATGCACCACACAGTGATTTGTAGTTTGTTTTCTGTGTGGATCACAATGTATCTGCTGATTTCCCTATAGGGTTAGGCTATATAATTAACATAAAATATTGATACATTTTTGCTACTGAACATAATAATCACATCAAACAGAGTTCTGTAAGACACATACTGATTACTGTATGTTTATCATAAATGAACACCACATTATTCATACCATTTCCTGAATGTTATTCGCAGGGGATGAAACTGTTCACAGCAGGTGAGTCACAGAAAGGAATACTAATAAGGAATTAATTTAAAATAAGTCTGCACAGGCTCCAACAGTTTTGCATTGCAGTCATACTTGCAGAGATGGAGTGGCTATGGCATTAAAAAGTAAAGATTTTTTAAATGTGTAACTACTACCAAAGAAATACCCAGAGTGTATAATCTAAAGTTTAGAGTTAAGGAGCTATCCATAAATGTTATAATTTTAACCGAGTACTCTTTTGAGGGGGGCAGTTAATGCTTCATCTCCACTCTTTTATAGGCATAAAACAGAATCAGTTGTCTTCATTTTTGTGATCAGTGTGCTTTGGGGAGGGAGTAAACAATAAAATATTCTTGCGGAAAAGAAAATGAAAATTACAGTTGGTCCTTAAGAGACAGTGTTTTTCAGCATTTACATGTATCAGATTAATCAGCATATATTCCACATCACTCTATCTTCAAAGAACAAAGAACAATACAGCATAGGAACAGGCCCTTCGGCCCTCCAAATCTGCATCGATCAGGTGTTCCTAACTAGACCCAGTATAGCTTCTGCAAAATTTTCATAGCAAGGCTTCATAATGAGATTTTACTACACCAGTAACATGCTTAAAGAACATGTATATACTTTAATGTGCACTTTTCACCAAGTAGGTCATTTATTTTGGACAACTTAAAGTCAACTTGTGTGAACTTCCTGAAAAAACCTTTGACTGTAGTCTTCAGGTACGCGACATGCAAGATATCTGACATTGCATTTGTACTGTGCAAAATCCTACATTATACGCAAACCAACTACGCAAAATATTAGTTAGAGCATCACTCCAATCTCCTGCTTAAATTGTACCATTGCCAAATTCAAAGCAGCAAGACTGGTGTTGCTGAGGAGCATTTGCCTTTTAAAGTGTCCTATTGCAGAATGCCTTCCATCACAGAATAACCCTGAAAATCTCCATTTACTAAGTGCAGCTGGAGTGCAAAATCATTTCGGAATTGCAGGAGTACTTTGACACCAACATTAGCTATTTCATTTGAAATTAACTTACTATTTTTAAAAAAAATTCACACTGCGAGACATGGTCCTTGATTTTATGTGTGCTTCCTTATCTGCTTTATATTGCTGGGCATTGGAAATGTAAGTAAAATCAGTTTGCAGGATTTAAATGACAAAAGTATTCATTAGAACAGGTCAGAAGGTTTATAAAAATGTAAAATTTGATAATATAATAACATATCAGAAAAAAGAGAATCCGGACAAAAAATGCAATAAGCCACATAAGACTTTCAGAAAGCTTTTGGGGAGGTGATGGCCTAGTGATATTATCGCTAGATTATTAATCCAGAAACCCAGCTAATATTCTGGGGAACCCGGATTCAAATCCCGCCACAGCAGGTGGTTGAATTTGAATAAAGCAAAAACCTGGAATTAAGAATCTAAAGATGACCATGAAACCAATGCTGATTATCAGAAAAACCATCTGGTTCATTAATGTCCATTAGAGAAAGAAATCTGCCATCTTTATCTGGTCTGGCCTACCAGTGACTCCAGAACCACAGCAATGTGGTTGACTTTCACAACCTTCAGCAATTAGGGATGGGCAATAAACGCTGGTCAGCCAGCAACGCCCGTATCCCACAAATGAACTAAAGGCTCACACAGCAGATTATTATGCAAAGTTAAAATACACAGGATTGCGGATAGTGTCTTGAGATAGATACAAAGCTGGTTAGCTGACAGGAAGCAAGGATTTAGAATAAATGGGTCTTTTTCCAATTGCAAGTAGTGGGATATTGCAGGGATTTGTGCTTGTACTCCAACTGTTCACATTATATATTAATGATTTGGTCAAAGGACAAGGGAATTAAATGTGTATCTCAAGATTTGCAGATGATAAAAAGTTGGGTGGGAGAGTGAATTGTGAGGAAGATGCTTCAACATGATTTGGACAGGCTGAGTGTGTGGGCATCCACATGGCACATGCAGTATAAAGTGGAGAAATGTGAGGTTATCCCCTTTGATAGCAAAAACGTGAAGGCAGATTATTACTTGAATGGGGTGTAAATTGAGAGAGTTGGATACTCAACAAGACTTTGGTATCCTCATGCATCAGTTGCTGAAAGTAAGCTCACAAGTACTGGAGGCAGTAAAGAAAGCAAATGGTATATTAGCTGTCATAGTGAGAGGATTTGAGTGTAGGAATAGGGATGTCTTACTGCAATTGTACATTGTTGAGGCCACACTTTTGGAGTATTATGTGCAGTTTGGTGTTCTTATCTCAGGAAGGATTTTCTTGCTATTCAGGGAGAGCAGTGAAGATTACCAGGCTGATTCCTGGGATGGTAGGACTATCATATGAGGAGAAACTAAGTCGATAAGGATTATATTAACTGGAGTTTAGAGGAGTGAGAGGAATCTCATACAAACTTAAAATTCTAACAGGATTAAATAGGATAGATTCAGTAAGAATGTTTCCAATGGTGGGGGTGTCCAGAACTAAGAATTATAGTTTGAGTAAAAGGGATATAAATTGTAGGACTGAGGTGAGGAGAAATTTCTTCACCTAGAGGGTGGTGAATGTGTGGAATTCACTACCAGAGAAAATAATTGAGCCAAAACATTGTCTGATTTCAAGAAGAAATTAGATAAAATTCTTGGGGCAAGAAGGGATACTGGGATATGGAGAGAAGAGGGGTATCAGAATATTGAATTTGATGATCAGCCTTGATCAAAGTGAATGGCAGAGCAGGCTCAAAGGGCCGAATGGCCTCCTCCTGCTTCTAGTTTTTATGTATGTTTCCAAGCGTAACAGTTCCGCTAGTATTTAGAAAAATAAGATAATTACTACTTTGGGATGTGCAGTAATGGGACGAAAATCCTAAGCTTTAAGGAAAACATTCAAAACCACTATGGTTGATTATTTACGATACAACAAACTTTAACTCCAAGGAACAAAAATTTCCCGTTTTCTACTACAAAAATGTGCAAGACCACATCTTTCATCAGAATTCAAACATAAAATGACATTATTAACATTTTACAACAATAACTTTAATTTTTATAGCACTTTTAGCAAAATATTCCAAAACACATCACCGGAGAGTCTAAGTTGATACTGAAGTTATAAATTCATATGAAATTGGTATCTATAACATAGATAGATGACATTTTTACTCGTAACTTTAGTTCCAATGTATGAACCACACATATAAATGTCAATGTGAAATGTAGAAGGGTTGGAGGGCCAAAGGGCCTGTTTCCTATGCTGTATTGTTTGTTGGTTGTGCATTTAATTAATGGAAACATGCTGAGTGGTGGCCAGGAGCTTCCTCATCTGGCTAGGATGGGTGAAAGTAGAATCAATCTATAGGGACAATCACCACTGGGACTTACACATTCTTGCCAGCTACAATTAGTGCGTTAGGAACATAAAAAAATTAAATAAAAAGTAAAGAGAATATAATATTGCCTGGGGAATTCTACAAACCGAAGGAAGTGACAAAACTCAGAAAAATGACAGCTCCGTATCTCATTTACGAGGGTTAGGTTAACAAGGTAAGTTTCTGAGCAGAAACTAGTTGTAAACTGAAGTCACAACAGGCAGCCTACAAAGACTTTGACTTTGAAAGGGGAAGTACAGAAAACAAGATTATAGCCGGATTCTCTGATCTTGTTCGCCCCGCCACTGCTGCCAGCAAGAACAAAGAATTCGGCTGTCTGCCAAAACTCCATTCACTGCAGCGGGACTGGAGAATCCCAGCTGTGGGTGAGATTGGAGAATTCCAACCTCTGAGTCAGTTGCTTCATGGTGGAAACAAAGGAGTCATTTCAATTATATTTTCTAACTTAAATGCATCATTTTTATTTTTCTACCACAAAACCGCCTACAGAACTTTATTCCCAGCTGTTTAAAAAATGCAATCAAGTATTATTTTTAAAGTATGTGTAACCTCATGGTGTATCTGCATTGATAAGACCACTCCTTAGAAAAACAAAACATTTTCTTTGCAGCAAAAAAGACTTCAAGTGTGATATTTAGCAAAACAGATGAGAAATTGTTTTCGGCAATATATTTTTTAGTTTTAGTTATGCTTCAGTTGTACACCACCTTTGTTAAACGTCCATCGGGAATTGTTCAGTCAGCTTGGAAGTACTTTGGCCTTGGAAGGAATACAACACAAATTCACAAATTGATCCTGGGGCTGAAAAGGTTAAATTGTAAGATCAGTTTGCATAAATGTGACTTGTAATCACTTGAGTTTCAGGAGTGCCTTGCTGTTGAGAGATGAAGTGTTTTAAATATTAGAAGGTTTGGGAACAGTAGATGGAATGTGACTCTTTCTTATGGAATTCAGATCAAGGGAACACAATCCTCAGTTTTGAGCTAAGCCATTAAAAGCTGAAATCAGAAAGCATTTCTTCATGAGGGCAGCATGGTGCCACAGTGGTTAGCACTGCTGCCTCTCAGCGCCAGGGACCCAGGTTCGCTTCCTGGCTTGGGTCACTGTCTGTGTGGGGTTTGCACATTGTCCCTGTGTCTGCATGGATTCTCTCTGGGTGCTCCAGTTTCCTCCCACAGTCCAAAGATGTATGGGTTAGATGGATTGGCCATACTAAATTGCCCCTTAGTGTCAGGGTGATTAGCTAGAGTAAATGTTTGAGTTATGGGGTTAGGGCCTGGGTTGGATTGTGATTGGTGCATTCTCAAGTAGACTACAGACCAACTTGAAGTTAGCTGAGAACAAATGTCATTGAGATCAGTCATGTAAAAGACAAATCTCTTTAATTTTAGATGTGGACATCTCTCTCTTTTTACATTGGAAGGGGGAGATGGATGGAATACATCAATAACATTCATCTTAACTCATCACTATAAAGTAATTTTTGGATTTTTAAAGCAAAAAAGCCCAGATAGCTTATTCATGTACCGAACAGAATTCCTATGAGATCTGAGATCTAACCAGTTCTAGATCTTAAGACTCTGCAATATTATACATTTTAAAATTAATTTTTAACTGCCTCAACACTTTGGTGTTTTCTAAAAGATATTTCCAACAATTTCCTAGAAGTTATTGTCCCTGTAGCTTGATATGCAGTCAGGGATGAGAAATGCCATATGCCTGGCTAGAAAGGGAGCATTCTGACTTCTTTATGTGGAATGCTTAAGAGCTGGGAGAGTCCACCTACAACATGGAATGTTAGTTTTGATTCCTTTTCTATAAATTGCTTCTTTTCTCACTTTTGCAAATATTTTTACTGTATTTATTCTTGAGATGTGGACGTTGCTGGCATGGTCAGAATTTATTACTTATCCGAATTGCCCTTGAGAAGGTAGCATTGTAATGCCTCTTGAACCTCTGCAATCAATATTATGAATGTACTCCCAGAATGCTAGGTAAGAATTTTGATCCAGTGTCAATGAAGAAACAAAACATATATCCAAGATAGGATGGTGTGAAACTTGTTGTTCAACAGGGAAGTGTACTGATTTATTTGCTAAGGAAGGGCAATAAGTTTTAATCAGCAAACTTCCTTGTCCATGTTTGATCTGAAATCATACTTCACAGTATCCTAAATCAATGTTGTATACCCCCAAAGCCTCCCCCACTGTATATTTACATCTGTCCTGTATGTTGGGCAGGGTATTCCCAGGGATGATGATGTAGAACTTTGGGATTCTGCTTGCCAGACTGTTGTTTGACTGGTGCATTAGGACAACTTTCCAAATTTGACATCAGTCTCCAGAACTTAGTGAGAATTTAATATTGATATAGTACCTTTAACGCAAGAAAAATTCCAAGGCATTTCACAGAGGCATTGTAAAATTTGACACCACATAAGGAAGTATTAGGCTTGATTAAGGTTATTAGTTTTAAAAAAAACATGTCTGAAAGGAAGGGCAAGGCAAAAATGTTTAGGGAGGGAATTTTAGTTTTGGTCATAGGTAGCTCTAACCACAGTAAACAATGGTGCTGCAACTAAAAATGAGGATGCTTGAGAGGCTGGAATTAGAGTGCAAATGCCTCACAGGGTTGCAAGACTGGAGGAGATTGCAGAGATAGGGAGGGACTAAGCCATGTAGAGGTTCCAAAAATTTGAAAATTTTAAAGATGAGGTTTTGCTCAATCAATTAGAGATGTAGATCAGCAAGTATTGAATGATGTGAGAGTGGGACAAGGGCAGCAAAGTTTTAGATAGTTTCAAGATGAAGGATAGGATGGGGGATTCAGGCCAAAAGTATGTTGTAGTCAAGTCTGGAGGTAACAAAGATGTAATATAAGGGTCTGGCATAGAAAGGATGAACATTAAAAATTATTTAATACATTTTAATTTGAACAATAACATGGGTAGAAGGAGATTAGCCAGGAATCTGTTAGCTAATAGTTAACCATAGCTAAGCTTGTGTAAGGATGATGAAAACTCAGAGCTACAGGAGTATAGAAAGAGGCATTGGTGGTAAATAGCACAGAAGGTTCTATCATTAGGAATCACAAAGGCAGTTGATGCAAGGAATACGATAAGGTTATAACAGAATTATCTATTAGAGAGATTATAATAGAACCAATGAGTTGAGACTGCTGAGGAACATTTAGTTAGTCACATACACAAAAGGGTATAAAAATTGAGATTTCCAAGTGATCAGTAATGAGAACCAATATTCAAAAGCTTCAGACAGACTGAATCGCCTTGGCTAAAGACAAATAGCACACTGCAAAGTGACGTTTGCATGTTTTATGTCCATAAAGTTTGTCTCTTAATACTTCGAACCTTCCTGTGGGGAATAATAATGTCCATTGGTGAGACTATTTGCTATTGTTTGAAGTGGCTTCCAATGCTTATAGCCAGTGATGAAATTTTGACAAAAGGGTCATCCAGACATAAAATGTTGGCTCTGTTCTCTCTCACAGATGCTGTCAGACCTGCTGAGATTTTCCAGTAATTGTTCTGTTTTTGTTTCAGATTCCAGCCTCTTCAGTATTTTGCCTTTTTCATAGAATATGATTCTTGAAAGAAAAAAGTTTAACCAATGTGTCTAATAGACAGGAGAACCTGTTGACTTTTTCATTAATGGGACGTAGGGAATGATTTAAAGTTGTGGTGACCTGAAATCAGTGCTAACCAGAGACAGAACTGTTGATGGCAGTAGAGGATGATATAATCTCACACATACTCCAAGCTAAAGATGACCCTTGAAAAGGTCATTTAGATTTTCAGGCAATTCAAAATCCATTTGCAGCACAGATGCACCTCAAGAGACAAAGGCAGGTTCTGGTACAGAGAAAGCTGCAAAGTCCAGCTAGTAAAACAACAGAGCAGCAGGACACTCCAGTCTAAGGGAATCAATACTCTAACTGATCTCAATCAGATGGACAACCGTACTGACACTGTGAAGCCAAGCAATCCGATTAGAGTGATCAGAAATCTCAGCAGTGTTTTAATTGTAACCACATAGGACACTTTGAAACACTATGCAAAGCTAACACAAACAGATGCACTGATGATCTCAAGGTGATTCGCAATGGCACGATAGTACAGTGGTTAGCACTGCTGCTTCACAGCTCCAGGGACCTGCGTTCGATTCCTGGCTCGGGTCACTATCTGTGTGGAGTTTGCATATTCTCCTTGTGTCCGTGTGGGTTTCCTCCAGGTACTCCGGTTTCCTCCCACAGTCCAAAGATGTGCGGGTTAGGTTGATTGGCTATGCTAAGAAATTGCCCCTTAGGGTCCAGGGATGTGTAGGTTAGAGGGATTAGTGGGTACGGATATGGGGGTAGAGCCTGGGTGGGATTGCGTTTGGTGCAGACTCAATGGGTCGAAGGGCCTCTTTCTGCACTGTATGGTTGTATGGTTCGATGATGCAAAGTAACATACCAAGAGAAAACCAATTGCTTCCTCCGCTGAGCAATTAAGTAAAATACTTGAATGAAACTAGAGCCACAAGCAGGCTATACTGTGTAGCGGATGTCCTTCATGAAAAGAAGTAGTGAACCTGTTGGATTGTTAGGACAGTGTAAATTTACCACTTAGGTAGAGACTGAAAAAGCAAATTTTTTTTTTAAGAACTGCAACTAAAAAATGTTAGGAGGGAGTGGCTTCTTACATATAAATGTTTAGTGGGAGTTGGCTTCTTGCATATAAATCACAAAGATAACTTACAGGTATCGCAAATAATTAGGAAAACAAAGATATGTTCGCATTTATTGTAAGGGATTTGGAATACAAGATAAATGAAGTCTTGCTGTAGTTTATAGAGTTCTGGTGACACCACGTCTGAAGGATTCTTTTGGTCACCTTACCGAAGGATATATTTGCTTTAGAGGTGAAGCAACAAAGGTTCATGGATGAGAGAGTTATCATGGGAGGAACATAGAAACTAGAAACAGTAGAAGACTATTCAGTCCTTTGAGCTTGTTCTGCCATTCATTTTGATCATTGAATTTCCTGATTTCCGCACCCCCCCTCCACCTTTTTCCCATATCCCTTGATCCCTTTAGTCCCAAGAGCTATACTTAATTTCCTCTTGAAATCAGACATATTGGCTTCAGCTACTTTCTGCAGTAGTGAATTCCACATATTCACCATCCTTTGGGTGAAGAAATTTCTCCTCACCTCAAACTACGATTCCTAATTCTGGACTCCCCCACTATTGAGAACATTCTTTCTGAACCAACTCTAAATAAACCTGATAGAAAATTATAATTTTCTATGAGATTCCTCTCTTCTAAACTTCAGTGAATATAATCCTAACCGATTTAGTCTCTCCTCATATGTCAGGTCTGCCATTCCAGGAATCAACCTGGTAAATCTTCGCTCTACTCCCTCTGTAGCAAGGACATCCTTCCTCAGATAAGGACATCACAGCTGCACACAATACTTCACTGTGGTCTCATTAATGCCCTATACAATTACAGCAAAACATTCTTATCCCTGTAGTCAAATCTTTGCACTATGACGGCCAATATACCATTTGCTTTCTTTACTGTCTGCTGTACCTGCGCGCTTACTTTCAGTGACTTGGGGACATGCATGGGGACTTCAAGGTCTTGTTGAGTATCCACTTCTCTCAATTTATGCCCATTCAAATAATAATCTGTCTTCCTATTATTGCTACCAAAGTGGATAGCCTCATATTTATCCACATTACACTGCAACTGCCATGCAGATGTTCACACACGTAGCCTGCCTAAATCACGCAGAAGCATCTCTGCATCCTCCTAACAGCTCACCCTTCCAACTTTGTATCATCTGAAAATTAGGACATAATACATTCAGTTCTCTCTTTTTTACCATTAATATATAATGTGAACAATTGGGATCCCAGCACAGATCCCTGCAGAATCCCACTAGTCATTCACTGCCAATCGGAAAAAGGGGAAGAAGATCAAGACAAGTTATATTGCCATTTTTTATGTTGACACATATACAAATCATCTCATACAGATGTGGAAGTGACACATAAATGTACCTTGGTGTTCTGTGATTGAAATAAGACTTTTAATCTGACACATTATAATATTATTATTGTAATTACATGCTTAAGTTGCAATAAATAGCCTTAAAGAAAATTATGGTAATTGCTTTGAGCCAGATGGATTTTGAAGTGTTATTGAAAGCAAAATCTGAAAGAATGTTTTGCACCAAAGAATCTTTACATAAAACAAGTACAACACCAAAATTAAAGGATGATTCAATTCAATGGTAGTAGGTTTTATTTGTATTGTTGGCAATGAATCAACAAATCTATTTACTGACTTGTTTTTCATGGTTGTGTGAAGTAAAAACTTTGTACCTATTTTCTGTTTCGACACTGATTTCAATATATGCATCTTCATGTTAATTAGCTATTTGCAACAAGCGAGCACACAATTATTCATATTAATGTAAAATAAATTCAAATAATGTGTTTCTAAAGTGACATTAAGACATCACGTTCTTGTACACTTGTGTAGAAAGATTTCCCAAAAATAAATGAATGTAGGCCTGGCTTCAATTTTTCAGCCATTGCCATGACAATACTCAGGTCACCTTCCACTATAAGGTCAAGGTCAGTCTTCAAATTGCGTAAGGATTTGAAAAGCTTCTTTCCCTTCTGACTAAAGAAAAGAAATAAACAAAACACAGCATTAAAACAAACAGAATCAGAATTTTATAGGCGGCAATTCAGGTTACTCTGTTTGTACCAGCTCACAAAAAGCAACTATTTAATCCTATGCCTATGCCCTTTCTCTATGCCCTTTCAAATGTATTTTATTTTACAATTTATTTTGCAGAATGTTTTCAAAAGTGTTCTGGCAAGACAATTTACGTCCCAACAATCCGTTTTAAAAATAAAATTTAACCCAACACTTCCTAATTTTCTTAGCCACAACGGTAAATTTGTACCCTCCTGTCGCCGGATAATGAAGAGATATTTTCTCAATAACCTTATCAAAATTCAAATAATTTCAAGAACTGCCAACTGATCTTCTCTTGCCTTTGATGTAAACAAATCTAGCCTTGGTCTAATTAATTTGTTGCACTAGATTAAAAATATTTGTTTTGTATTCAGTGCCCCTATTTATAAAACCAGCAATACCATAGTGGTTTCATCAACTTATCTTCCAGCTTTTAAAGGTTTTTACATTTGAATTCTTAAGTATCTCTGTTCTTTTCTTGCTTTTAAAATATTGTAATTTGGCATATATCTCTATTCTTTATTCTCTCTATAATATCTTTGGAGGCTGCTGGATAAGATCTGGATAGTCACATCATCTGTTTATTCAGCTTTGACACCAAATTGTAAGATACAAGTCACCTATGATTAAATATAGTTTATCTTCCTCAGGACATTCTTAATGAGTATCCAAATTCTCCTTCTCAATTTAAACACTAACAATTGCCTGCATGTTCAAGGCACCAGATGCTCCCTGGTATGATTTTAAATTCTTGATTTAAAAGTGGATCACCAGATTTCAACTGCACATGGGAACTTCAATGATAATCAACAATATTTCAATCAGTATGCATGTCGTCACTACAACCAAAGAAAAAGAAGCCCTTTTAATGGTAATAACCTGATGCACTTCTAATCTCACCATCAGAGAGACACTGCAAATTGGTTTAATATCTAATTATTCAAATACAGAAAATTCCAGGAAAACACCAATAAGCCAAGGATAATTTAAGATAGCGATAAAGACATATAATCCCAAGAGCATCAATAAACATTTATCTGTCGAATAAACATTTAGATTTAAAATTTGATTTTAAGCAATGGTTGCTGAATGGGGACATCTGCTGGAGATAACTGTCACACCACAGCAGCAAAATATTAAATAAAAGCATCATTTAACTGTAGACATTTATAATAGATTAGAGTTTAACTTGCAGTCAATTGTTAGACAGTGCTAAAACCACTGTTTATCATTATTACTTATGGAACTATAGAAATTAACTGAACATTTAAATTTAGAACAATGGAAAAAGCACACACAAAGAACATTGTAGTCCATCTGGCTAGCACCAAAAGCAAATCCCCATTCACTCAGACATATAATTTTTCACAAACATTTTTCATGTTGCCTTCCTGATTAAACAATACGAAGTATTTATCAGTGGGTAAAATATTGAAATATTATTTTTGCATAATTTTGAATTCATAAGTGTTAAAAACTTACACAATGCATCCTTATATTTCTGTAGCTATAGTGTTATAACATCTAACTTATTTACAAATTTTACAACAGAATACATATTGCTGGAAGTTTAAGTTACTTACTTAATCGATAAGATTTGTCTTGTACCTACTCTAATTTCTCAAAGCTGGTCTTTTAGTCAGATTTACATTCTAAGAAGTGTTAATTCCAGCTCAGTTATGGGAAACAATTTCAGGATTAAAATATTTTGGAATGTGTACAATTGTTTTCAAAATCAGTGTTAATATGCAGAGGAATGGAGAACAAGTTTGCCTATAATTTATAAACAGTTTTAAGCTTATTGAGAATAGAATATATGTCACCAGTTCCAAATTGAGCTTACTGCTTTCGCATAGTTCCAAGGTTATCATCTGGTAATGCTCAAGGGATTTGTAAGTGATATAGGAACATAGGAAGTAGGAGTAGACCATCGAGCCTGCTCCGCCATTCAAACAGATCATAGCTAATCATCTACCTCAAATGCTATTTTCTCCCCAGTATCCCCATATCACTTGGTGTCATTAATCTCCAGAAATTTATCAATTTCAATCTTGAACATGCTCAATGATTCCACAGCTCTCTTGGGTCACAGAATTCTAAAGATTCATCACCTGTGTGTGAAGAAATTAGTTCCCATCTCAGTTTTAAATGGACTATCACTTGGTCTGAGACCATTATTCTCAGACCATGCCATTTGGAGTAGAACTCGTCAGACATCTATCCTATAAGAATTTTCAATGAGATCATCCCTCGTTCTCTAGATTCTAGAGAATACAAATCTTGTTTCCTCACTCTTTCTTCATAAGACAATCCCAGGGATTAGTCTTGTGAATCTCCGTTGCACTCCTTCTGTGGCAAGTATTTCCTTTCTTCAATAAGGAGATCTAAACTGTATACAATACTTCAGGTGCAGTCTCACATGGCTCTACAGGAATTGCAGCAAGACAGCTTTACTCATATCCCCTTGCAATGAAAGCTAATGTTCCATTTGTCTTCTTAATTACTTGCTGAACCACCATGCTAACTTTAGTGATTTGTGAACAAGGACGTCCTGGTCCCTTTGGACGTCAACACTTCCTAATCTCTCTGCATCTTCACAAGTCCCTTGGATCACTCCCAATTCTGAGAACTTTTCTGTATCTTCCTCTGGGAAGACAGACACTAAATAACTGTTCAGTTTCTCTGCTATCTCCTTATTTTCCGTCATAAATTTTCCTGTTTCTGCCTGTAATGGACCTGTGTTTGTCCCTGCTAATCTTTTCCTTTTCAATATCTGAGTTCACCTTTATGTTTCTCTCTAACTCTTTTTCCTTACTTTACAAGTTTCCTGGTCATCCTTTACTGGGTTTTAAATTGTTCCCAATTGTTGCGCTTACCACTTTTTCCAGCAACCTTGTAAGGCACTTCCTTTAATCTAATGGAGTCTTCAACTTTTTCTGTTAGCTACAGTTGATTCACCTTTCCTGAGGGGCTTTTATATCTTACAGGACTGTATATTTGCTGTAAGTAATGAGATATGTTAAATACTAGCCACTGTCAAATCTTTCCAAGTATTTTCTCAAATCACCATAGCCAACTTGCCTTCATATTTTAATAATTTCTCTGTTCAGATTTAGGACCCTAGTTTCAAGATGAACTATATCACCTTTCACACTTAATGTAAAATTCTAATAAATCATGGTCACAATAAAATAATAATGCAGCAAACAAGATGATATAAGAGTGACTGCTTTTACATTTCATTACCATGAATAATATTTAGCAGATGCATTTGTATAAACAGTGAGGCACTGCAATTTTAAAACAACACTGAAAATAGAAAAGAAGC
The DNA here is from genome assembly GCA_024679065.1 of Sphyrna mokarran. Taxonomy (NCBI): domain Eukaryota; kingdom Metazoa; phylum Chordata; class Chondrichthyes; order Carcharhiniformes; family Carcharhinidae; genus Sphyrna; species Sphyrna mokarran. Next base: position 129,100,259 of record JAGIQG010000006.1, on the reverse strand, counting down.
CTTGCATACGTTTCATCCTCTATGTATTTTATCACTGTTTGGGCTTTTCTGTGGAGGATGAGGAGAAATTGTGAAAGGAAAATTCTCCTGAGGGACAAACCAGATTTAAGCTGAAAAATCTGAAGAAGAGAAATTTTCAATCACAATTTTATTCAGATTCACACAAACACTTTAAAAACATTATTTCTGCAAAGTTTATTCTTTTCCAACAAATGTTACAAACTATATCAAAATCAAGATACTGGAGTCAGAACTTTACTGCACAGAAAGAGATCCCATACCGTCCCATTACTTCCATGACCAAATATAAGACAAAGTTATTCATTAAAAAAAGACAAACTATTATACTAAAATATCAGTAAATTTCCTTTATTTAAGAAATACTGCTCATAACTGACTTCATAGTCCTAATATCTCATACCTGATCTAAAAACGACTTCACCAATGTGTCGCGATGCATCACATCCTGGAAGATATTTCTGGAAGAGTTCATTGAAATGTAATTTAATACAAATATAAACAAGGAAACAAAATTACAATAGAAAGAAAATTCTATCAAAAATGCATCTGGTCCATGCAATGGATTACAGTATTGATCTCTCGCTTTTGAAACTCAAGTTTAAATCTAACCTGGGATTAAATTACTTGCAAACTACAGAATTCTACAAGTGAGCCATTTATGAAAAACAGAAAAACCTCAAAACTTAATCAATTAAAATTTCATTTAAAAATTTAAAAGTTTTTTGACATTTTAATTATTAAACAACCAAAAGGGTAGGAGGTAGCCCATAGATAATAATACAGCCCACTATTCTAGTCCAATCCAGAAGATTGGCGGTATGTTACAACATTATATATTTATACCATTCATGGGAAAATCCTACAGAGTGAGAACTACAAAAATATGTGATGTTAAGTAGAATGCATTGTTAAATCTCTAGCCAGGAACACTTGTGGGATGCTATGACATGCCTTCGTGCACTTCATTAACTGGAGGGGAAAACAGCGATTCTTTTTCGAGTCAGAATAACTTGGAGAATTATTTAATATTAAAAGGATGACATGGAGAAACAACATGCTTTGACCCAGAATAATACAGCAAAGTTCTAAGTAGTGAATTATGCCCACAATTCTCCACACATGTTCCTATATTGACCTTTATGATTAGTGGGAGGCAGTAAACAGAAACAGGATGCTTTTAAGAATCTTAAATAACCAGCTAAAGAGTAGTGTTGGCACTGAGCCGTGAGCAGTTTGCAAAAGAATTCCTCAGCCACTGAATGATACATTTCAAATGTTTTTAAATTTTTGTTTCATATCTTCTTAAAAAGGATATTGATGACTGGGCTAAAGATTTTCTACAAACTGAGGTTTGACTATCTTCGTTTAATTTTGAAAAGTTGAAGCTTAATTCATTCCTAAGAAAGTCTCCACAAGGTATTTCATTCATACTTTACAATACGTGATATAATAAACATCAGGGCTCGTAGTCAGAAACTGTGGATTATCATTGCAGTCAGGATGATGTGAAGGAAGCTCTTCGTTGTGTGTTAACTGTCTGCAGAGAGAAGCCTTGATTTTAATAGCGGGATAAGCTCACGTCATCTGGATGCAACCCAATGACTCAATTTTTGTAATATTGTGAGATCACATTATAGAAATTTATTTAATAAGGTAACTTTTACATCCAGGTTTGACTAACAACTTGAAAACAAGTAGTAACAAATTGGGTTGATTCCTAATGTAAAGTACAAGTAAAACCAAAATATGTAAGTTTCAGTACTTGCATAAATCTCAATGTATTGAGATTTCTACGCTATAGCATTTAAAAATTATTGGAACTTTTTTCTTTCCAAGGTGTCCAGATAATGGAATCTACTATACCTGACTTGGAGCTGGATCTTTTCAGGAAATTGTACAAGCAAATTTCTATTTTCCCATGCCATGAAGGCCACACAAAATGTAAATTAAACTCTCAACAAAAAGCATACAGTGTATTATTTCCCAGACCAGCCCACAGCAACATGACTTTTTGAACAGTGACAGAATCTTAAACAGCAGATGAAGCTAATCTTTTGCACACTATTATTATGTAATGGCAATATGAGCAGTATTCTCCACTAACAAGAGAATGCTGCCATCAAGTCATAAGATGTTATGCTTATTTCCGTGCTGGTGTGATGCCAGGAACATAAGTCATACAACCTAACAATTGGTAGATCACATTAAATAGCGCATCACTTTGGCTGTTCACAACAGGTAGGGGACTGACTGTATCGAGCTTGCCTGTGTTTGCAAAACTCAAAATGGTTTTGACTGGATATGATTCTGTGATTGGACAACACTTGCTAAACAATCCCGATTGTGCTAACAGTTACACTGCTTCTTTTTTCTAACAATGCTCTAACTCTGTACCAAATAATTGTTTGCTTTGAAATACTCACAGATCAGGAGTAAAACTTTCATCCATATGAATTACAGTCTCAGGAATCATATCTTCTTCTGATGCAGTCTTCTGAAGTTTGTAAAGTTCCTGGTTCATGTAACTCTGCTGGTTATACATGTGTTCATGACATGGGGCCATCTGTTTCACTGTATTCACATCAACATCAATGTGCGTGGTTGGATATGGAGCATACATAATCTGACGGAAAGGCAGCACAAAACTACCAGTAGCATCCTGAGAAAGTGAAAATTCACAACTGTTGAAATCAGAAATATCAATTCTAAAGTAATTGCTTTCAGTAATGATTGAAGATACATTTTGAATTTACTGAGCTTTAACACTTCATAATTCCACATTATCATAGATTTCCAGAATACCTACAGTGCAGAAGGAGATCATTTGGTCCATCAAATCTGCACCAACCACAATCTCACCCGGGCTTTAACCCCACATATTTACCTTGCTAATTCCCTGACACCAGGATCAATTTAGCATAGCCAATCAATCTAACCTGCACATTTTTGGGCCATGGGAGGAAACCCACATAGACACGGGGAAAATGTGCAAACTCTACACAGACAGTGACCCGAGGCTGGAGTTGAACCCGCGTCCTTGGCGCTGTGAAGAAGCAGCACTACCACTGTGCCACCTCTTTTGGTCATAATTGCAAACATAGTTATTGAACTGGAAAATGCCATATAAATTGGAACAAGTTCAAAAATTATCTATGTATATTTTCATTTTGAATAGGAAAACAAACTGTTCTATCTGGTTTAATCCAATGGACTAAGGTTAGGTTAAAAGGAGGAATTATAATTTGAATACCACAGGTTTTCAAACAATAGATTGCTGTCTCAAAAATCATCAGATTTTGTCTATTAGTTTTCCATTTTTCTCCATTTATTAACTCACCCTCATGCTATTTTTAATCGAATTAAAACACAAATGGTGATTGTGCCATTCTCATTTTAGATATTAAGCACTCACTTTCACAAACACAAGGGATACCCTGATAAATATTAACTTTTCCAAGAGATTCTCCCTGAAAATCTTTGTCATTCACAGATATATAATGTACTCTATATGCAGAATTAATTTTCATTTCACAGGATATATTCTGGGTAGTTTCCATAATGGACTATTAATCCATTTGTATGTTTAGTGATATCTGATTCTCATTTCTGAATGACAGCAAAATCAGACAAAATATAAGATAATTGATATCTCAATTTTCTTTAGAGAAACAGTAAATGCATTCTCTTTAAAACAGGCTATAATTTTTGACATCTGCTCCAGTATACAAATAAAATGCTGCTGTCTGTACATTCACATGAGATTGAAATGAAACAAAATCTTCCAAGGTTAAAACTGTATGTGCCTACATGGATTTAAAACTGCTGCACAACTGCTAGTTAACATCAGGAGCTTTTTATTCAAAAGGGCACAGAATATAAATCATCCAATAAGTTGTCTTCTGAAACTTATAGAAAAGAAACTGCTTTACAAATTATCAATGAGACTGAACTCCTAATCCCTGGACCCCCTCCAATTAGCTCCTTATTATTGGACTCTGGAGAGTCTTTGGGTAAAGAAATTAATCGAAAACTGCATTTCATCAGGGTAGGGATCAGAGAGAGAAAAAAATGTGTGTAAACAATTTTTTATCCCAAATTCTAGTTCTCTAATTAAGATAAGAACACAAAATAATATTCATTTTCTGTCCCCAGTGGAGAATAAGCATTCATTATAACTTATCACCAGCATAATGCTACTGACTTTGTTGATGCAGTAATGGCAACCTTCTATCCCATACGACAATGGCTTGCACAGTGGTGGTCAACTCTCTGTTAAGTATAGCCTGGTGCCAGTGGGCAAAGGCGGCGCATAATTCACTGGCTTCTGTTTTCTCTGCACTAGTTGCGTTTTTGTTCTCCTCTTCCAAGGTTCTTCCCGATTGCTAGCCATGGGATTCCCAAACAACTTCCAGAGAGAGAATGAGACAGGCCTTGCTCCTTACAGTCAGTCTCCAAAGGTCATGGCCGTTAGCGACTGTCTCCCATCTGTCAATCTCCATTGTTAGTGTATCAGATCAGAAACCCCAAGGTATATTCTGAAGCCAGACTAGACACCAGCAATTACTATTTTGGCATTAGTGAGAGTTTAGAGTGTTTCACTCCAGGTACAATTCTACTGACACAGTAGGGAGCTTTTATCAAAAATTTTATTTAACAACATAGTTTAATTATAAAAGTGAATTAACTTAACTTTTAACAATTGAACAAACTATAATTTTGACAACATACAATTCTTAGATGCTAAGCTATCTCCATATGAATTCCAATCAAGCAACCCTCTTCAAAATCAGTTAACAAAACACGGGCTTATTTGTTTGAACTTAGGATGTTAGCCACAGAGCTCCCAAACAATCTCCAGAGACAGAAACACAAAGAGACAAGTCTTGCTTCTGTTAGAACCAGGCAGTAACTGCTTGTTTTAAAATGAAACAAAAGACTTTTTTCCTTGCAAGCTTAGCTCATCCCATTAACACGACTCTAACCAAAACTCTACTCTGAAACCTAGGAGAAAGCTAAGTAAACTTAAAAGTATTAGCCCTGCTTCAACAAATACTTTGCGCACTTATTCTCCCAGTTACTATTTTAAAAGATTTTATAGATTAAATCGGCACCTTGCAAAACAGAGCTGAATTTTAAATGTACCCTTTATCAATATATTTCTTAAAGGACAGTATCATCACAACATCATCCTCATATTCTGGAGACACAGAAACCCAGAAGATTGTGACCCAGTGGCTAATTCACTGTACAGAAGGTCTTTGGATATATGGCCATCATTCATGGGATAAATAAGGTTGAGCCAGCGCAGATATTCTTGGCAAGAGTATATGCTGATGATATTAGAATACTTCAAGACCTGAGCTTGTGACCTTGTCCCATCAAGAAAGATCAAGGATAAATGTGAGATTGAAGGTGGAAACTGTGTTTTTACATGTCTAGCATATACTGTCCAGGTCTCATCACTGGAGAGGAGTGCGCTGAGGACAAAACCTTGGTTGACTTGTAGTTTGGAATTTCCAGTCAGATTGCTATCAGCTTGGACATAATACTGCAACTTTTGCAATCAGTGTCTTGATTTTAATATGGCAGATTATTGTGGAGAATAGATTTTGTGAAGTTATCAGTAGCCCTCACTGTCACATTGTCAGTGCTGATAGATGGCGGCACAGCAACATCCTGGACCACAACAATATTTTTCCTGATGCTGATGGTCAAACTAAACTCTTCGCAGCTGTGGGTGAGTCTGTCCATTTGTCACTGAAGATGTTTCTCAGTGTGGGATATCGTCAGCATAGAGCAACTCTCTGATGAGGACTTAGCAGACATCTATCTAGATCTTAGGCAAGCAAGATTGAACAGGTTAGTTTTGGTGTGTAAGCAAACACTCTCTGTAGATAACATGAAGGCAAATGACAGCAGCAGAGAGAGCAATTTGCCAAAGTGTCAATGCCAAAAGTCAATCCTGTTTAACCTACTACGGCTTATAAAGGGTTCTGATGATGCCCCAGCTGAGCTGATCTTACCCATCATGTAATCGTGGGAAGGGGAGATCACACTGAGCAGTGTTGGTGGGAAGTCAATTTTCTCTGGCAATTTACAATGTCACTACTCAGGCGATCAATGCCTTGATGAGATTGATGAAAACAATATATAGTGGTCTTCACTATTGAAAGCATTTTTCCAACAGCTGTTGGGCTAAGGAGATCATGTCAATAGTAGATCTTCCAGTTGAGAAATCATACTGAGTTCAGGGTAGATGCGTTCAGCCAGGATGCAGTCTGACAGAAGCATCACGGGCAAATACTTTTTCCACAGTGCTGATCAGGAAGACACCTTGGTTATTGTTCATATTGCTGTGATCACCCATGTTTTGCACAACAGGGATATTCAACTTTTCTTAGTGAAGGGCCATATATCAATTTTTTTCTCACTCACTAGCCAGTGAGCAAAACTTTCAAATGCATTATCTTTCTGAAAGACTCTGGCCCACAGTTTGTTGGGCCTTATGAATTGTAATATCTTACAGTTTTGAAGAAGGGCTTCGGTTTGAAACATAAACATGATTTGCTAAGTGCAGTATTTTCCATTTTACTTTCATGTCTGGTTATGAACTCTTGTTCAACGTGCCCGAAACCCCTAAACATTTTTGATACAGGAGTTCAATTGGTTAATGCACTCTTGGAATCAATGAAAACCCAGGTATGATCAATTACAGAATTGCAAGGAGATGCTGCAGGGCTCGTACGTAGGCTTCCGCAAACAGCTGAAGGATATTGTGATCTCTGGAAACAGCTGAGAAATGCCTGGTTCCCACCTGCAATCACATATGGAATATCTACTGGAACAACAATAGGAATGTGTGCTTGCTGCCAGCCAGTCCAAACTGTGAGGCGTGTGCCAATGACTACTGGTTACAGCTCTAACAGAACATCCAGATGTCCTTCATTCATGCATTAACAAAAGTTCATTGAGTAATTGAACACAAGTTCTCTCAGCAATCTCAGGTGAGCTCTTAAAAGAGGAAGAAAACTGAAAACAAATCAATACACACACACATGCGAAACTGGTTTGCCATCCTATAGGCCAGAGGATGATTCTTGCCAATACAAGAAAGGAGTAACTTAAAAATTGCAGGAGTAAAGAAATACATTGTTATTTTATGTGAATATAACCTTACCTTTAAAAGGCCTTGAACAAAGAGACCGGAATCATATTTGAAAGAATCATTGGCATTCGCAAGTCGTGAGCATTTTCGTTCATTTGGGCTCAAGAAAAGGCAAAGAGTGCGAACCATCTGTTAATGCAGAGAAATAATTAACAGATTGCAAAATAAATTATGCACAAAGCAATCTTTCAAAATATAAAAGTCTAGAAAGGCACTGATGTGCCTGATTTATTGTAGAAATAACAGAGACTAATAAGCACTCATTGTTATTACCGTGTAAATCAAACAGTAACTACATGCAGTTAGCTGTGGAAATCTAGAAGTTCCTATCCAAGTTGTCCTGTTCCTCCAGAAACTTATTCAGAGAAATTTAGCATTGAAATACATGGAACAGCACAAAGTTACTTATCAATAGCCACTAATCTCACCATAAAAAGTTAGGCCTTGCTCGTTCCAATCAAAGGAACTTTTTAATGGCATATCAAGCCTTAGTTGCTGCCAAATAAACTCTCGGACACTGAAAATTAACCTTAAATATGCAGCCTCATTCTTTCACTGTTGGAGATTTTAAACAATGCAATTTCTAAATTTTTGGGGGTTTTTTCAATTCTATTTTGTCTTTTATATTTAATTTAATGTTGAATTAAACATTCTAACTTACATTTCCTGGTATAGATTCCATACTCTTATTAATGATTTTTCAGTCTGATTCCTTAATTGCAGATATAGTTGTTTGCCTTTCATACACAGGTCCCAAGCCTCTGTACCAAATGGCTTTCTAGTCAGTAAGCTACAGTGCAAAACCCTATTGCAAGTACAATCGTAACCCCATAGAGGTACAATCGTAACAAATAGCTAGTGCTGCTTGTGAACTACTGAGAGCAAAAGTCTGTCTATACTGCATCACAATTACATTCTGAAATGTCAGGGTGAATGGGTCTTTTTTGGGCTGGTAAGATGTAACTAGTGGGGTACTACAGGTTCCAATCCTCAGGTCCCATCTCTTTGCAATCTATATTACTAACTTGAATGTAGGGATAGTAGATACCTTAGCCAAATTTGAGATTACATTACAATAGATGGGATAGTACATTGTGATAATGACATAAGAAATTTACAAATGAATATGGATAGATTGAATAATAGGGAAAAATCTGGCAGATGGAGTTTAATGTGGACAAGTGTGAGGTTGTCCATTTTAAAAGGTAATAATGAGGCATTGTATTTTTCCCAAATGGAGAGAAACTTCAGAATGTTTTGGTGCAGAGGGATCTCTGTGTCCTTGTGCCTGAATCACAGAAATCTAGTATGTAGGTACATCAACTAATAAGGGAGGCAAATGAAATCTTGGTAGTGAAGTTTGATGCTACTGTACAAACATTAGTGAGACTGCACTTAGAATAGTATGTACAGTTTTGGTCCTTTTACTTGAGGGAGAGACGTAGTTATATTGGAGGCAGTTCAGAGGAGGTTCGCCAGACTGATTGCAGAGAAGAGGGGTTTGTCTTACGAAGAGAGATTAGGCAGTTTAGGCCTATACTCCCTGGAGTTTAGAAGAATGAGAGGACATCTAATTGAGATGTACAAGATGATAAGGGGATTGAAAAAGTAGACATGGAGAGCACATTTCCTCTTGTAGGGCAATCTAGCGCAAGTCATAATTTTAGGATAAGAGTGACAGATTTAAAACAGACGCGAGTAGAATTTACTTCTCTTATCTAAGGAGTTCACTACCTTAGTCCGGACAAATGTGAGGTGATGCATTTTAGAAAGTCTAATACAGATAGGAAATATATAATAAATGGCAAAACTCTTAGGAGTATTGATAGACAAAGGGATCTGGTGTATAGATACATAGGTCACTGAAAGTGGCAATGCATTTGGAGAAGGTAGTTATATGGCATGCTTGCCTTCATCGGCTGGGATACTGAATTTAAAAATTGGCAAGTTACGTTAACACTTTGTAGAACCTTGGTGAGGTTGCACTTGGTATATAGGGCTCAATTCTGGTCACCACACTAACAGAAGGATGTGCAAGCTTTGGAGAGGGTACAGAAAAGATTTATCAGTATGTTGCCTGGTATGGAGGGCATTAGGTATGAGGACAGATTGGAGAAATTTGCTTTGTTCTCACTGCAGCAACAGAGGTTGAAGGAAGACGTGATAGAAGTCTACAAGGTTAAGAGAGGCATGGTCAGAGTGGATAGTCAGAAGCTCTTTTTTTTTTTTTACACAGAGTGTGGTGGGTACTTGGGACTCGTTCCCCGGGGAGGTACTGGAAGCAGATATGATACTGACTTTTAAGGGACGTCTTGACAAGTACATGAATGAGATGGGAATAGAGGGATATGATCCCTGGAAGCATAGGGGGTTTTAGTTAAGTCAGGCAGCATGATTGCTGCAGGCTTGGAAGGCCAAAGGCCCTGTTCCTGTGCTGTGATTTTCTTTGATCTTTATTCTTTTACAGCGGGTTGGATGCAGGACTTTGAATAAATTTAAGAAAGAGGTGGACAGATTTTTAATTAGTAATGGGTTTGAAGGATTATGGTGAACAGGCAGTAAAGTGGAGTTGAGGCCAAGATGAGATCAGCCATGATGGTACTGAATGGTGGAGCAGTGCCTACTCCTGTTCCTGGTTCTTATGATCCTTATGAAATATATTGTTCATCAGGATAGCAAAACTTATGTTTACAAAAATAAAAGACTGAGAAAAAAGGTCTATTTTACAACACAAAAATCCATCAACTGGTTGTTAAACCAAGTCTACATTGGAGAAGAAACAAATACCTTGTTTACTTTTTCTGGATTGCTTCCTACAACAACAGAACACCCACATGTCTGCAGATGAGAACTAATAGCCCTGCAAATCAACAAAGAGTTCCCATTATTGGAAGGAATTACATTTCCCAATATATTTATGGCAGGATTTAATGCTTAGATTCATATAAGAAGTAGGTGAAATATTTTAGAATTTATACTTCAACTCAGAAAACTCAGTCTATAAGAAAAGCATTCAAATTTAGTACAAAGTATTCCGACAAATTATATTTGACATTTATGCAACTGGATCATTATACATTATTCATCACCTATGCAGTCCCCACAAATTTTTCAATAACACAAAGCAGTCTCTGTCACATTAATTCTGCAATGTCTTAAGACCAATACAAACCAAATCCTCTGACTTGAGAATGCAAATTCTGCTGCAAGATTATCTAAAACTTTGAGGCACCTCAATCACGATATAAATATTTTTAAAATATAGTATATAACATGATAACATCTGCAAGTTTTTGTTTAGAAGAACCATCCATTGCAAACAATGGGTGGGATTTTCCAGCCATTCCTGCCAGCAGGATGTTCTGGTCCTGCTGATGATGACCACCCACTACAGACTCTCCCACAGCGGAGGGTGTGAAAAACAGGAAATCCCGTTGACAGCAGTGGGACCAGAAAATTCCACTGCCAACCAGTGGTGGGCCACCTTCACAAAACATGCCCAATTTATAAGTTCATTGTGCTTTGCCTGAGTCCACATGTTGCTTTACTGTTTAAAATAATAGACACATAACCTCCAGCTTTATCATTGAGCCAGGTAAAACAGCCATGCTAAATGGCACCTAAATGATTTTGCAATCATTTGGCACCATGCTAAATGAAAAACTGTCAACTTACATTGTTATGAGTGCACAATGCAGATATTGAGAAGGCAATGAAGACAATTTTACACCTCATGTATGGTCAATAGGTTTTGGAGCAGGAATTTGAGAGGATATCACATCAATGAAAGACAGGGAGCATGTATCCCATGAGGAAAGTTGGGTAACTCTTCAAAAAACAGGAAACAGAAGCAAGTAAAGAACAGGAGCACCACAGGAGGGTTTAATTCGGAAGAGGAAAATAGAATGAGAGTAAGCTTACAGAAAACTTAACGACTGACAGCAAAAGTTTCTATAGATGTGTGAAGTGAAAAAGATTGTGAAGACAAATGTAGAGCCCTTACAAGTAAAATTAGGTGGGTTTATAATAGGAAACGAAGAGAAACAAATACTTTGGATCTGTCTTCACTAAGGAAGGCACAAATAACCTTCAGAAATACTAGGGACAGAGGGTCTAGCATAAAGGAGGAATTGAAGAAAATCCTTATTAGTCAGGAAATCATACTGGAGAAATTGCTGGAATTGAAACCTGACAAGTTCTCAACGCCTGATGCTCTTCATTCCAGAGTACTTAATGAAGTGAACCTAAAACTTGCGAATGCATTGGTGATCATTTTCCAGCATTCTATAGACTCAGGAAGTGTTCCAGTGGATTGGAGGGTAGCTAATCCCACTTTTTAAAAAGGGGGACCGGTGGTGAGGAAAACACTGGAATCAATTATTAAGAATGTAGTAACTGAGCATTTGTGAAATGGTGACAGGATTGGTCCAAGTCAACATGGATTCACTAAAGGGAAATTGTGCTCGACAAATCTTCTGGAATTTTTTGTGGATGTGACCAGCAGAATGGACAAGGATGAACCAGTGAATGTTGTGTATCTGCACTTTCAAAAAACATTTGCCAAGAGATTTCTGAGCACAATTTCATGGTATTGGTGGTAGTGTATTGACGTAGATAGAGAACTGGTTGGCAGATAGTATGGATGAGGCTTCAGTCTAGAAGAGCTAAAGACACCAAATATTAACAAGAGGGAAGCACGTACCATTGGCACTGCTGTTGATCACACGTGCCACAACAAGTCAACCGAATCTATTCACCGTTACATAGAACATTACAGCACAGAACAGGCCCTTCGGCCTTCGATGTTGTGCCGACCAATATAAAAAGCAATGCCCCTCCAAACTAAACCCTTCCCTTCTCTTCCATATACTTATCAACTAACCTCTTAAACGCCACCAAACTTGGCGCATCCACAACTGCTGCAGGCAGGGCATTCCACTCCCGAACCACCCTTTGGGTAAAGAAAACGTTACGTTCAACGTTTGAAGGAATATCGCTCCAAGCTAATCATCTTCCTAAGAAAGGCTTCAATGCCAAAGAAGGGAGATTCTTCTGCTGAAGAAATTAAGATGGCAACCCAGCTAACTGGACCCGTCATGCCAATCAAGAATACATGGCAGACAAGAAGCATAGCGTGGGAATAAACAGGTTCTTTTCAGAGTGGCAGGCAGTGACTAGTGGGGTACTGCAAGGTGCAGTGTTGGTACCCCAGCTATTCACAATATACATTAATGATTTGGAACAGAGGAATTGAATGCAAAATCTCAAAATTTATAGATGACACTAAGCTGAGTGACACTGTGTGTTGTGAGGGGGATGCTAAGAGGCTGCAGGGTGACTTGGACAGCTGGCATATAATGCCAGATAATGTGGATAAATGTCAGGTTATCTATTTTGATAGCAAAAACAGGAAAGAAGATTATCTGAATTGTGGCAGTTTAGGAAAAGCAGGAATGCAACATGACTTAGGTCTCATGGTATAACAGTCACTGAAGGTTGGCATGCAGGTATAGCAGGCGGTAAGAAAAGCTAACGGCATGCTGGCCTTCATAACAAGATGATTTGCATATAGGAGTAAGATGTCTTGCTGCAGTTATACAGGGCCTTGGTGATTTGATTTATTGTCAAATGTGTTAGTATAGAGCGAAAAGTATTGTTTCTTGGGTGCTAGACAGACAAATCATAGTGTAAATAGAGAAGAAAAGGAGAGAGTCCAGAATGTAGTGCTACAGTCATAGCTAGGGTGTAGAGAAAGAGCAACTTAATGCGAGGTAGATCCATTCAAAAGTCTGATAGCAGCAGGGAAGAAGCTGTTCTTGAATCGACTAGCACGTGTCCTCAGACCTTTGTAATATTTTCCTGATGGAAGGAGGTGGAAGAGAATATGTCTGGGATGAGCGAGATCCTTAATTATGCTGCTGCTTTTCCGAGGTAGGAGGAAAAATAGACAGTGTCAGCAGATGGCGACTGGTTTGAGTGATGGACTGGGCTTTGTTCATGATCCTTTGTAGTTCCTTGCGATCTTGGACAGAGCAGGAGCCATACCAAGCTGTGATACAACATGCTTTCTATGGTGCATCTGTAAAAGTTGGTGAGAGTTGTAGTGGTCATGTTAAATGTAATGAGGCCACACCTGAGTAGTGTATGCAGTTTGGTTTCCTAGTCTGAGGAAGGACATTCTTGCTACTGTTGGGGAGTCCAATGAAGGTTCACCAGACTGATTCATGGAATGGCAAGTCTGACATAAGAGAGACTGGATCAACTGGGCTTGTATTCACTGGAATTTAGAAAAATGAGAGGGAGTCTTATAGAAATATATAGAATTCTGATGAGACTGGACAAGCTAGATGTGGGAAGAATGTTCCCAATGTTGGGGAAGTGCAAAACTAGGGGTCACAAACTAAAAATAAAGGGTCAACCAGGTCTGAGATGTTGAAGAACCTTTTCACTCAGAGTTGTGAACCTGTAGAATTCTCTACCACAGAAAGCTGCTGGGATCAGTTTGTCAGATACGTTCAAGAGGGCACTGGGCGTGGTCCTTGGAGCTAAATAGAGAGAAAGCTGATCTGTATTGAAAGTGGATGATCAACCATGATCATACTGAATAGTGATGCTGTCCTGAAGAGCCAAATGGCCGACTCCTGCTCCTATTTTCTACGTTTCCTCCTCAGATCCTAAAACGTATTTTTGCTTGCCTGGATATCTAAGTCAATTGTAGCATGCCAGGAATTCAACAAAGAACTTTAATTTTTGACAGACACCCTAACTATGACTGCAACACTACCTTCTGCACTCTCTCCTTCTCTTCTCTATTTACACTATGATTTGTCTGTATAGCACACAAGAAACAATACTTTTAGCTGTGTACTAACACAAGTGACAATAAATTGTGTAATTTTCCATATTTTTAGAAGACAGCAAAACAAAAATAATATAGCAATTAAAATAACTTTCTCATCTCCTTGATTAAGTAGAAAATAAGAAATTGCCCTATCTATAACGTATTCTTAGTAGCACTTCTCTTTTTCCTCACCAGCTATGGATGGCTCCTTGATGTGCTTCCAGTACATTCTCAAATTTGAATCAGTTTCATATCTTCTAGGAAATAACTGGGACCAAATGATTTTAAGTGATGGTTTTCTTGCAGGGAATCAAATATATATTTAAAACAATCTCACTCAACGTACACATGCAAACTCAATTAAGCCAGATGTCTCAGGGAAGAACTAAAGACAAAACCTATGACAGCGAGAAGCTAATATCATGATATGAATTAAAGAGCTAAATTTTCAGAGATCTGATGTCTCCTAGTAACTGGCTGAGCAACTGGACTGTCAGAAAACCTGCATACCTATTCAACTCAACAGCTGTGTAGCTGTGTGGCTTATAAACAGAAATCTTGTCTCAGTTAATGGATGAAGAATGGAATAACATGGGTTAATGGTAGAAAGGATTAACAAAGACATTTTAATTCTACAGTAAGTATGAGCAATATAGAAAAGTCACAAGGAAGAGTACGCAGCTAGATTGAAACCAAAGACCCAGAGGTGAAAGGATGATGCTCCTACTTTCACTTTAATCATTGTTCATTTCATACCTCTTCAGGGAATCAACAGAACTAAGTTTAAGGTTAAATTAACAATGCTGAAATAAGGTTCATATTCCCTGTTAATTAGGGATATATATGTGCGGTTTGTCCTCTTATGTCATAGCAAAGAATAAACAACAGCATAAAGGAATTAAAAAGTTGAAAATAAGTAAACTATACCAGAGAAGTAGAAGTGGGTCACAAAATCCGCTGTGATTGCATGCTGGCCAGCCAACAGGTGGTCAAGCAACGGCAATGATGACAAATCTGCATTCAAGTGCGGATGGTCAGGAGCAGTAGCCCATTGTGACCAGGAAGCTGAAGTTGCAGGTCCACAAAATGGCTCTTGGACTCAGCACATAATTATCAGTCAGTTCTATGCAAAATCATTAGAGCCGTTTAAGTCCAAACAACACAAATGGTCCTTCTAGCCCAGTTAGCCAACCTGTCATTTGCCAGTCACTACTCATGCATCCATTGACCCAAAGCAAGATCTTGAAGTCTGTGGAACCGACTTGTGATCAATGCAGAATCAAGAATCCAGATGGTTTCAACGTTCGGTGTTGGCTTCTACATAACCTTTTCTAGGCCAGTCGGACATCTTCCCTCAGGCTGAAAGAGGAGACCTTCTTTGTTTTGACAGGGTGAGTAACAAACTTCAGTCTCCTTAGGTTAGATACAAATAGGTGAGTATTAAAGTGTGGATGTTGGGACACATGAGAACTCTAGATTAATGGAGCAGGCTCGAATGGCCTACTCCTGCTTCTAGTTTACATGGCTATAGCTTTATTAGGGGTGCTGTAGGCACAGCAGACCCACAAGGTCTGAGATGATGAAGAACCTTTTCACTCAGAGTTTGAAATTTGAAATAGTTTTTTCAGTACACTTTCCTTGGTGATTGCAATTATTTTAAGCTCCTTCTGCCTCCATTTCACCTCTTGATTTATAAGTATTTCTGGGGTGTTGTTTGTATCTTCCGTAGTGAAGACATACACAATTGTACCGTTTTTCTTTCAATTTGATACTATCCTTAACTTCCTTCATTAGCCACAGATGATGCATTAGTCTCCTGGAGTGTTCTTTTCTCCTTAGAAAGTATCTTTGCTGATCATTATGAAACATCTCCTTAAATCTCTGATACCACATTGCTACTGATCCACATCTTCACCTATTCTCTCAGAAAAAGTGAGAGAATGTCAAATTAACACTTGCATGAAACTGGCCCCTGAGGCTACAGCAGGTATCCGAGAGCGTAATCTCCATAATATCAGTGTTGAAATGATTCTTGTGCATTTCCACAGTAGAAGAGGGCCTAGAACGTGAGCAAGGCTGGTCCTACATTGCCATTTTGACATCACTGAAGGAAGAGGCAATGGAGTGGATTAGCCATTGGGAAAGTCAATTCATCACAGAGTGTGAGGCTAATGTACCTATTGGGAAGAACAAGCCCCACAGGTAATGGACACTAGGAGGAGCCACAGGTAAACATGATGGATGGTCATGGGTTTCAAGTTTCAAATGTGTCCAAACAAGAGCCAATTCTAGGTTTTGGTCTAAGAGGTTCACATCAGACTGATCTGTTTTCTCTCACACGTGAAATCCAACCAATAGTCAGACATCATTTGTTCTTGCCTATTCATATTGGGACCTCAGAGGTTGCAGCATCACATCCTTGCCCTGCACTTTCCACCAGCTCAAATACTGTCAGTAAGTATGCAAACAGATAGTGATTCAGTGTTACAACCTGGTACCAACACCACACAAACACCAGACAAATTAATGAAGGCTGTGACAGCTGAAGTTTCTGACACTCAGCAGCAGGAGAGACCAGGCTCCTGCTGTGGTCCTTAAGGTAACAGATGCTGGATGGTCAGCATAAGGCATGTGAAGATTTGGTGGCAATTCAGAAGATATGTGTGTCCAAGCTCAGACAGTGGGAAAATCCATCCGAGCCATAAGCACTGTGGTCACTTTTCGTCTGATCAGTCCACTCTTTTGTTTGTTCACATGACTTCCTTCAATGAAAGACTGGCATTTTTCCTGGACAGTCAAATCCAGCAAGGCCTCTGGTGGCTGTCGGTGATTGGTGTTTACATCTACATGTCATCACCCTGCTCCTGAGTGACAGTATCATGTCAAGGTGAGTTTT
This sequence comes from Sphyrna mokarran, assembly GCA_024679065.1. Taxonomy (NCBI): domain Eukaryota; kingdom Metazoa; phylum Chordata; class Chondrichthyes; order Carcharhiniformes; family Carcharhinidae; genus Sphyrna; species Sphyrna mokarran. The sequence goes on along the minus strand of JAGIQG010000006.1, from coordinate 129,083,336 downwards.
ACGATGAGACACCAGGATATTGATTAAGGCTTAATCCTTCATGGGTAAGAAAGAAGATACAACTATACTTTGTGACACAGGAGGAGGAACAACAGCCATCTGCAAGTATGAGCTTCTTTGAGGGCATTTCTGATGATAACAGTGATTCTCAGCCCTTCTGCCAACTGTTCATGAGTCTCTCAGGTGACCAAAACCTTCACAGCCTCAGGGATCCCACCCAATCACACAGCAACATAGTCAGTAATCTGCCTCTACTGGATTTGGCAGCGAAGGGAAAGCACTATGTAGAAATGCTCAAAAAAGATAAGAAATCACTTTTTCTGTGAGAGAACAGGTGAAGATGTGGATCAGTAGCAATGTGGTATCAGGGATTTAAGGAGATGTTTCATAATGATCAGCAAAGATACATTCTAAGGAGAAAAGAACACTCCAGGAGACTAATGCATCATCTGTGGCTAATGAAGGAAGTTAAGGATAGTATCAAATTGAAAGAAAAACGGTAAAATTGTGTATGTCTTCACTACGGAAGATACAAACAACACCCCAGAAATACTTATAAATCAAGAGGTGAAATGGAGGCAGAAGGAGCTTAAAATAATTGCAATCACCAAGGAAAGTGTACTGAAAAAACTATTACAATTAAAAGCTGACAAGTTACCGGGACCAGAGGAACCTCATCCCAAGTCCTAAAAGAAATGGCTGCAAGAGAGGATACATGTATTTTGTTATAATTTTCCAAAATTCCCTAGATTCTGGAAAGATTCTAACACATCGAAAAATAAAAAATGTAACTTCTCTATTCAAGAAAGGAAAGAGACAGAAAACAGGTAATTAGGCCAGCCTAACATCGGTATTGGAAAAATGCTAAAATCTAAGGAGCTTATAATAGGATACTTAAAAATATTATGATAATTAGACAGAGACAGTATTGTTTTGCAAAAGGGGAATCATGTTTGACTAATTTATTAGAGTTATTTGAGGAAGTAACAAGTGATGTGGATAAAGGGGAACCAATAGAAATAGTATACCTGGATTTCCAAAAGGTATTTGTTAAAGTACCATACCATGGGTTACGGCTCGTGGCATAAGGGGTACTACATTATCATGGACAGGACAAAGGATTGATTTTCTAAAAAGAAGCAAAGAGTAGAGAAAACAGGGACATTTTCAGGTTGGCAAACTGTAACCAGTGAGTGCCGCAAAGATCAATGCTACAGCCCCAACTATTTAACAATCTATATAAATAAGGTGGATTAAGAGATTGAATGTATAGTTGTTAAATTTGACACAAAGATAGGCAGGAAAGCAAATTGTGAGGGCGACATAAAGCGTTTCTAAAAGTGATGTGGACAGGTTAAGTGAGTGGCCAAAAAATTGGTAAATAGAGCATAAATGTAAGAAAACGTGAATTTGACCACTTTGGCAGGAAAACCAGAAAAAGCGCATTATTTAAATGGAAAGAGTGCAAAATTTGACAGTAAAGAGATGATCTGTATGTTCCAGCACATGAATCATAAAACGTTGGTATGCTAGTACAGCAAGTGATTGGGATGGCAAATGGAATATTATTGTTTGTTGCAAGGGGAATGGAAAATAAAATATAAGAGTAACTGAACTTATTGGGAAGGAGTAATAAAAGTATGAGAAATATCATATCTGTGTACAGTTTTGGTTTTCTTATTTGAAAAAGAATGTAAGTGCATTATAAGCAGTTCAGAGAAGATTCATTCAAGTGATTCTTGAGATGAGGGGGTTACTTTGTTCACTCAAGTGATTCTTGAGATGAGGAAAGATTGGACAGATTGGGCCTGTATCCACTGGAGTTTAGAAGGATGAAATAATTGAAGGGCAATTGACAATGTAGATGCTGAGAGACAGTTTCTCCATGTATAAGAGACTAGAACTAGGAGATACGGCTTAAAATGAAGGGGTCTCCTTCTTTATTTTATTCCTCTCAGAGGATTGCGGGTCTGTGGAGTCAGTTATTGAATATTTTTAAGGCAGAGTTAAATAAATTCTTGATTGATGGGGATGAAAGGCTATGGGAGGTAGACAGGAAAGTACAGTTGAGGCCACAATCAGATTAGCTATGATTTATTGAAGTGCAATAAGAAGTCTCAAAACACCAGGTTAAAGTCCAACAGATTTATTTCGTAGCAAAACCCACAAGCTTTTGGAGCACAAGCTTTTCGTCAGATGAGTAGGACTTCTGTTCATAAACAGGGCATTTAAAGATACAAACTCAATTTACAAAATAATGGTTGGAATGCGAGTCTTTATAGCTGATCAAGTCTCAAAAGTACAGACAATGTGGGTGGAGAGAGCATTAAGCACAGAGATGTGTATCGTCTCCAGACAGGACACAGAGAGATTTTGGAAGCCCAGGCAAGTCAAGGGGAGGAAAACTCTCCTGTCACTAACTGTCCTGTTTGGAGATATACACATCTCTTTAACCTATGCTTAACGCTCTCTTCACTCACATTGTCTGTACCTTTAAGACATGATTGTTTGTAAAGACTTGCATTCCAACTATTATTTTGTAAATTGAGCTTGCATCTTTATATGCCCTGTTTGTGAACAGAACTCCTGCTCACCTGATGAAGGAGCAGCAAGCACTCTGAAAGCTAGTAGCTTTTAGAATCAGAGAATCAGACAGTGCAGAAAGAGGCCCTTTGGTCCATCTAGTTTGCACCACCCACAATCCCACCCAGGCCCTATCCCCATATCCCTACAATTTACCCACTAATCCCTCTAACCTATGCATCCAGCGACACTAAAGGGCAATTTAGAATGGCCAATCAACCTAGCCTGCACACCTTTGGACTGTGGGAGGAAACCAGAGTACCCGGAGGAAATCCACACAGACACAAGGAGAACGTGCAAACTCTACTCAGACAGTGACCCGAGCTGGGATTCAAACCCAGGTTCCAGGAGCTGTGAAACAGCAGTGCTAACCACTGTGCTACCATGTCGCCTTTTGCTAGCAAATAAACCTATTGGACTTTAACCTGATGTTGTGAGACTTCTTCCTGTGTGTTTGCCCCAGTCCAATCACCATCATGACATCATCCACATCTCCACATCATGAATACTTATTGAAGTGAAGCAGACTCGAGGAGCCAAATAGCCTGCTCCTAATTCATTTAACTGAGTCACCAGATATTGCATGCAATTTCTATCATTCAAGATAAACACTCACTTATGCAGGAAATCTTCACGACAGCTGTCACCAATGTCATCATCATTCAAAAGGGTATCCTTGATCTGAATCAAATTAAAACTCAACTTAATATTACATTCTTTCATCTTAAACAAAGTAGTAGTAATACAAATATCATCACTCCAAACATCTAAATGCAAAAAAAGCTAAGAGAGAGAAAACAAGGATGAATAATAGAGAATTTCAATTATCAAAAGAATGTAAATTCATGAGAAGGATGTTAATATGAGAATAACAGGAAAATTTTGAAATAATTTACAAACAAAGCAAGGTTGCTATTTATTGTTAATTTTAAGTACTTCAAAGCAGAATATATATGGGAATCGTTCAAAAAAGGAAGCAAACCCGTTGCTTCCTTACAGGAATTGAAAGGGAAACAAACATGAGGCTTTGGTCGTAGATCTGAAACTGTGGAAACTTGAAACTTAATATTTGAACTCCATTAATCGCATGCCAATTAATATTATTCTTAATAAGGGCAGAGATAACAAAACACATATGCCTGACCATGAGCTTTGATTTCATAATTATAAATGTAAAATTAGATTAGTGGAAATATAAAATATGGGAAAGAAAAAAACAAGAATAATTTGCTGTTAACAGTTTAATGAAAATGTAATGCAAAAAGCAGAAAGAAAAATGTCAATTTTAATTCTAAACAGTTAATTAGGGAAGATAATTTAAAAAAATCTGTTTGCAATTTTAAGTTTAAAATATGCACAATTAATAATCGCTAGAAAGGCAAGCTATAATGAAAATGAGAAACTGCAGTGAGTGTTCAGAAAATCATTAAGATTAGACAATGTTCACACTGCTGAACATGTAATGTGTCTTTAAGATGGAACCTTTGAACGGTGTAATGATAATTATAAGCTATTTTCACTGCAAAATGCTTTAGGAATGTTTTCTTACCATTAAATGGAGAGGTAGGGTATGCTTGAGAGCTTACATGAAAGAAAATAGTGGTTAGTAACAAAATGCTTTGTAAAATGCTATATTCAAATAAACAAAGTAATAGGATCAAATGAAATAAAGGAAATAAAATGGCTTGGGGGGAGGTGGGGTGGTGGACAGCGTCATCTATGATCTGTTACAATCATGCTGCAACCGAAATGCCACTACTTGCAGTGTTACTCAAAGGCAAGTCCTGGGCTTAAACAGCTGCTGTGGATAAATTGAAATCAAAGGGTAAGGTATCTCGAGGCTGCTCTCAAAAGCATTAGCAAAAACCCTGGGAACAGTTCGCAAATCAATCACAGACTAAAAAAATTGATAAAAATGTTTTTCCTGTCACTTTCTCAACTTAATCTTCAGCTTCAAATTTATTCAATTTTATTTCTTTGTCCCTAACTCCTTTGTGATCCCTAACTGCAACTTTGAAAATTTTATATCTTTCACCCTCATAATCCACTTTGGTTTAGTGACTGCACTTTCACAAGAGTCAGAAGTTTGTTGGCTTTAAGGTCTATTCTAGACACTTGAGTATATTATTAAGGCTGTACAGTTGTAGATGCATTTTTCACATACAATGTTGAACCAAGATCCAGTTTAACCTCAATTAACATCAGTGAAAATAATTACCTAGTGCAATTTTGGCACAATTCAAATAAACATAGGAAAAAGGAATAGAATTTGGTGATTTAAGCTCGTCACGTTATGCTCATGGCTGATCATCCAACTCAATAGTCCGTTCCTGCCTTTCCCCCATATGCTTTCACCCCTTTAACCCCAAGAGTTATATCTGATTCCTTCTTGTTTTACCTCAATTGCTTTATGTGAATTCTACAGGAACACCACTCTCCTGGGTAAAGAAATTTCTCCTTTGAATAATAATCTTTCCATCTTTTAGTTTCTCCCAAAGTTCAGATTTTATAAATAATTCAAATTCAAAACTCCACCCAATATTCCCATTAAATATATTAATACAAATGGATCTTCTTTAAAAATGTCCCGATTATAACAATCATCAATTGTTATAGAAGTGAAAAGTTTTAAAATTGAGTTTTTCAGCAGTTTCAAAATTGCTGTGAATTTGATAACGTCAGAAGAGGCAAATGGCTTCCACTCCTTTTTAAATTCATTCACAGGATCGACTGCTAGAAAGGCCCAGCATCTATTGCCTATCCCAACAGTCCTCAAAAAGATGGTGATGAGTAACCTTTTTGAACATAACTGAGGATTCCTGGCAATTTTGCAGAGAAGTTAAAGAATCAAGTTATCACATGGGTCTGGAATCACATAGACCAGGCTAGGTGAGAACAGCAGATTTTCTCTCCTGAAAGACCAAACCAGATGGGGCTTTACAACAATTCCGTAGTTTTACAGACACCATCACTGGGTTTTTTAATTAAATTTAAACTCCATGCTTGCCATTGTGAGATTCAAACTCACCATGTTTGTCCTGGGGCCATTTCCAGGCTTCTGAATTCCTACTAAAGTAACAATTCCTACTAAAGTAACAATTCCTACTAAAGTAACAATTCCTACTAAAGTAACAATTCCTACTAAAGTAACAGCCCCACAACTCACTACCCTTGATTTACTTTCAATATTGCAAACATTTTCTAGTCAGAATCAACTATTTCAGATAATTATAGTAAACAGTAGGTGAAGCCAAATGATTAAAACACAAAAATATGTACATGGTTTTTCACTTTATTGGACAAGCAGTTCACTTTCCTGTAAATACAAAGATTAGAGTACAACGGTTTAAACCTCTGGCTTCTGAAAAAATGGGGGATTCTAGTTACATTTTTAAATGAACTTCTCTATAGTAGCAAGATTGCCAAACAAAGATGAACCAATGTTCAAATGAATTTGTAAAAATAATACAAGGATATAAAGGATTTTAAATTTATTTATTAGTCACAAGGAGGCTTATATTATTACCGCAATGAAGTTACTGTGCAAGTCCCCTAGTTATCACACACTGGGTCTATTTGGGGACACTAAGGGAGAATTTTAGCATTGTCAATGCACCTAAGCAGCGCGCTTTTAGACTGTGGGAAGAAACTGGAGCACCCAGAGGAAACCCATGCTTACTTGGGGAGAATATGCAGGCTCCACATAGACAGCGATCCAAGCTAGAAATCAAACCCAGAGCTTTGGCGCTAACCAATGTGCCATTGTGCCACCTTTATACTACACTGGCAATTTATGTTGATGTATGGTCGTGACTTAATAAGAATCTGGAAGGTGATTAATACATTTGAAGAAATTGCATGTTTTAACACAAATTTAATTTTACTCTTAAGAGTTTTAACCACAAACTTACTTGAACTTCTTCTAGAACCCCATATGTTTTCATAGATGAAAATAATTCCATGACAGGTGTGATTTCTGTTGTCAGGAAGGAAATAATGCTCTGTCCCTATGAGAGAGAACAGTACATATAAATAGTAACTATCAGAACAGTAATGGAATATAATTTAAGACTTAATATTCTAAGATATACTTTGAGGGTGATGATAGAAGAAAGAATGAGAATGTCTGAATAAAGTGCACTTGGGTGTTATTACAAATATTAATGCCATCAGATGTCTGTGGAAGCTCAAGACAGATAGATTGATTTCTGGAGACCAAAAACATCAAGGAATATGGAGATATGATGTGAAAGTAGCTTGAGGCAGATGATTACTCATAAAAAAACCGAATGCAGAGCTGGCTTGATGGACTGATTGGCCTGCTCCTGTTCTTAAATGGCTCCTTATATAACTGAGGAAACTCTCCTGATGACACAGTGAATTGATCCAAAGAACAGCCAAGTTATACACACAATGTAGTTTTAGAACCAATTTGTTATCTACGTTGGGTTAGTTCCTCTCAGCCAATACAACAGTCTCAGATTACAGGGTAGAAATATTGGAATTGGGTGTCAGGGTCAAGCTCATCTGAGATGCCATTAACCCCCTCCTCTATGGGGAGAAAATTCATCAATTTTTGAAAGGCAATTTTTAAAATCTTTCAAGAACACATGTGCCACTGGCTAGGCAAGCCCATTCCTAATTACCCCTTGAGAAGATGGTGGTGAGCTGCCTTCTTAAATGACTGCAATCCATATAGCGTAGGTACATCCACAGTGCTGTTAAGGAAGGAGTTCCAGAATTTTGATCCAACAACAATGAAGGACTGCTGATACATTTCCAAGGATGATGAGCATCTTGGAGGAAAACAACAGGCGGTGATGCTCACATGCATCTGCTTCCCTTGTCCTTCTAGAAGCTAGTGATCGTGGGTTACGAAGGTATTGTCGTGGGAGTCTTTGTGAATTGCTGTTATGCATCTTGCCAATGGCAGAAACTGCCACTGTGCATTGGTGGTGGAGGAAATGGATGTTGAAGGTATTAGAAAGGGTGCCAATCAAATGGGCTTTTTGTCCTGGATGGTGTTGAACTTAGGGGAGTAAGGTGAATTACTCTCTGCAGAATTATCATCCTCTGACCTAATCTTCTAGCCATAATATTTATATGGCTGATCCAATTCAGTTTCTGCTCAATGCTAACCTCCAGGATGTCAATAGTGGGGGTTTCAGCCACTGTTATGCCATTGAACATGAAGGGGAAATGGTTGCATCCTCTCTTGTTGAAGATGGTCATGGCCTGGCTTTTGTGAGATATGAATGTTATTTGCGATTTATCAACACAGGCAGGAATGTTGGATAGCTCTTGCTGCACATCAGCATGGACTGCTTCATATCTGAGGCATTGCAAATGGTACTGAGCATGGTGCAATCATAAACAAGCACCCCCATTCTGATCTTATGACAGAGGGAAGGTCATTGATGAAGTGGCTGGAGATGGTTGGGCGTAAGACACTACCCTGATAAACTCCTGCAGTGATGCCCTGGGGCTAAGATGATTAACCTTCAATAACCACAAACATCTTCCTTTGTGTTTGGCATGGCTCCAACCAGTGCCAAGTTTTCCACCTGATTTCCACTGACTCCAGTTTTGCTAGAACTCCTTGATGTCATATTCTGTTAATTACTGCCTGATGTCAAGGCAGTCACTCTCACCTCAGGTTCACTCTTGTTTGGACTAAGATTAGAATGTGGTGGGGAGTTGAGTGGCTGTGGCAGAAACTGAAGGCCAGAGAACAAATTATTGCTGAATAATTGTCACTTGATAGCACTGTCAACAACAACTTCCATTACTTTACTGATGACTAAGAGCAGAGTGATGGGATAGGCCGAATTGGATTTGCCCTGTTTTTTGGGGATAGTAAGAAGTCTCACAACACCAGGTTAAAGTCCAGGGGGTTTATTTGATAGTTTACTATCAAATAAACCTGTTGGACTTCAATCTGGTGTTATAAGACATCTTACTGTGTTTACCCCAGTCCAACGCTAGCATTTCCACATTTTGTGGATAGAACATTGCTGGGTGAGAACTGTACTGGAATTGTTTAGCTAAGGGTGCAGCTAGTTCTGGAGCACAAGTCTACAGTATTATTGCTGGAATGTTGTCAAGGCCCATAGTCTTTGCAGTATCCGGTGCCTCCAGTCGTTTCTTGATATCACATGGAGTGAACTGAATTTGTTAAAGACTGGCATTTGTGATGCTGGGACCACAAGAGCAGGCCAGGATGTTGTTTGTTGACTCTCTCTAGATTTCCCTATAGCACACAATATCCCTGAAAATAAGGACAGGAAACCTCTTAGATCTCTCAATACAATTCTACAAATGATTGTTAAGAGGTAGCGAGAAACAGCGAGCTTCCTGCCATTTCCTTCCCTCCTCTGTAGAATTGCCTGTTTTTATTTTCTACCTCCTCCCAATGCTTTAAGCCTGAAGGAGTAATTTCTACTATTGCTAGATCCATTGCAAATCAAACTTACTTCGATAATATATTTCTCAAATAGTTGGTTATTTTCCATTTCTAACCATTACAGTAAATTGACAGGCAATTTACAGAAGTAGTACCATGATCCCTTTACAAAAAGTGATTAATAGTAAACTTAGCAACATGGAAACCCATGCTTGTCCATGGAAGATGAATATTGATAAAGGTTTCATAAATCGCTTCTGATAAAATTATTCTAAATTTAAATCGTCCATCAATTCAATTATTCAGTGAGACAGTCAAAAGAACTAAGTCTGCAAGTATGACTGACAAGTAAACATCAGTTTAAATAAAACAATGAATAGTTAAAACCTTCACAACTTAAAATCACAATAAGAGAAGGTAAATAAAATGTCAAATATCTGAAAGACTAATAAAAGGTAACACTTTGATTTAATTACTATTTTCAGCAACACCTTTTAAAAATTACATTAAAAAATATGATTGTTTCCTGTCAAGCAGGAGAATATCTCTTTTCAAATATACATGGTTTTGTAATAAAACATGTGCAGAACCACATTACATGGCCGATTCCAGAGCATCTGTCGCAGCAACTTCCATGGAGAAGCTTGCGAATGGCAAGATGAAAGTCATTTATCACCAGTAGACTTGCTAATTTGTTCCTAAAGAATAGTTTTTTTTCTGACAACAACTAGGCTAAAGCAAACTCAGACAATCCATCCAGCACCAGTCATTTTTATTGCTTTTCTAAGCACTGATTGGTCCTCTCCCACATAAACGTTCATATACAGGCTTAAAGAACACGTTAGCAGACTTTCCAACACTGGGGAATGCATACCAATATGTATGCTGTCCTCCTTCTCTTTCTTTCTCATGACTGATGTGAAGCAATTGTAATTTAATATTCAGGTTGTTAAGCCATATAATGATGCCTGGAATTGCACAGTAAATAGCTGTGATGTCTCCATTGTGTTTGGCATTGAATCACTATATATTTCACAATGTGTTCTGGGTCACCACAGTAGCACACTGGAGAGACTTAATTTTCCAAATGCACATCCAGACACCCAACAGCCATGCTGTGAAAATGAAGTTTCAGGTTGCCCTGGAATTTCAGGGATTGAAGTCAGTGATCTTTTGGATGTCCTTTCACAAGGTGTTTGCAGCTCTTGTAAAACTCCATCACATTGCAATGTTTAGGTGTAGTGCATTCGAGTGTGGCTACTTGCGGCAGATAGTGGTGTACAGTACTCAGCTACAGAACACAGCAAGACAACTGTTAATGTCTGAAACACTGATGCTGATATTCTTCAGTTTACGTTTGCTTTTCTCTGGATTATATTTAACTCTTCTCTTCATCCTGACTGCTAACGTTATAGATCACTGCAGAAGATTAACATTCTCTATTTGAGAATTCAAGCAGCGGATACATATTTTTGCTGTCATTGTCTTCAGAGTTCAGACACTAATTGTAGATCTCTTATTGTCACCCATGTTGTGACGAAATAACTCTGAAAAATCTAGGATCACAGAACTGAAATCTTCTGGAGTGCATGATTCAATTACCAAATCAACATTGAAGAATGTGAACAGAAAGAACGCTCCAATTGTAGGGTCTCTTCTCAGAAGAGGCCTATATTTAACCAGGGATCACGATCCTGCTGTTTCCGGGTACCACTGTCTACAGGAAAAATGTTCAAAATAGACATATACAGTTCAGGGCTGGCTGTGGGGTTGATACATTTTGTAGAGTAACAAATCAAACGGCATGTCACCCCTCTCCCCTCCCTCCTTTCTTCATTATGCCTAAATAGAGAAAATATAGACTTGCTAACATTTCTCAATCATCTTGTGAATCATAAATACCGAATTAAAATACTGGTTAGTTTCTGTAAATTCAAGGTATGAAAATTGTAATACAAATCATTTACCTATTCACATATTTGAACAGACTCACCTTATACATCCATATCCGTCCTTTCCTAATGATGTGAGTTAGTCTGTCCACACACAATCTGTGCAGAGGTAAGTAGAAACTCAGTTCAGTTTGAGGCAGTATCACTGACAGAGCATAAGTACTACGATCACCGTTCATGTTTCCATCAAATATCAATGAGATAATGATTACTCCTTTCTCCGAAAGTACAAAAAATTTAACATCGATAGCCCCACTTTTGGCACTCCGAAGAATCTCTCCATTTAAGGTGTGGTTTGCCAAAAATGTTATTTCTCCATCACTTAACAGCAGCTGTTCACATTTTGGAGCCCAGATGTGTCTCACTCTTGGACCAAGAATGTTGTCCCAGTAAGCAAAAGTAGCAGCCAGCAATGGTGATCCATTGTCCAAGGAAATCTCTGTTTTTGCAACAGCAGGAGATTGAGGTGGGCAGGCAGAAGACATTCTGCAGTTTAGCTGCCACTGATAAAAGTTTCAATCATTGAACATCTATAAGCAGTCCCTAGTAAAGAAAAATGAAATATACAAAAATCATATTCCAATACAAATTAGGCAGCAGTTAGAATTCCACAATTGTTCACCTGTCCAAACCAGTCACTTCATCTTGATTTTTCCCACCTCTATCTTTCTGGGTTCTTTATTTCAACTCCTCTAAATTCTCACTTCCTTGCACCCTCTAACTTGCAATCTCTCTCAATTTATATCTCCCCACCTCCCAGTCTCCCTTCGTCATCTCCTCGTTTTCCCCTCCACAATTTCCCTCCCCAGTCACATCGCACTACCCACCTCCCTGCCAACCTCAAGTTTCTCCCTCCTGCAAAATATCTCGTGCCCTAGTCTTTCTCATCAGGTATTATCCCCTCCACCCACCCACCAGGCCACATTTCTTCCCCACATCCTTCTTTCCCCTCCCCCAGCCCCCCATATCCCTCTCACCTCCAAACCTTCATATCTATCATCCCATCTCTCTCTCCCCAACCCCCCACATCTCTCTGCCCCCATCCCTGCTCTCCCATCGTCCCCCCATATAGCTGACCCCTCCTTTCCCCTTCTCTCTCTCTCCCTTCACCGTTTTCCTCTCTCCTCTGGTTATTTTCTATTTCGGGAGCAATGTCAACAGGAACCTTCGCCCGCAACGTCACATCCGGGTCCCCAGGGGCGGGGCCAACGGTATTAACGGCTGTGGTTTTGCGCGGGATCCGGTGGCGGGATGGGAATTCGGGGGGGAATCGATGGGTGGAGATCCGGGGGGGGGGGGGGGGGTATGAGAGGGGTGGGGATGGGGGATGGGGGATCTGGGGACGGGAGGACGGGACGGGGTGGGGGGGGGGGGGGGAGGTGGTGTGTGGAGGGTCCGGGTGTCCGGCTGGCGGTTATGTCCCTCCCGCCTGTCCTCACTCGGGCCTCTGGTGTTCCCTGGAGCGGGGGAACCGCTGTGTTTGTCTTTACCCGGCCGGGAAATCCATCAGTGCCTCAGGATTGTCCCCATCCCGGGGAGCAAATACCGTGTACCAACCCTGTTACACTGACAATAACAGTAATGAGTCTCACCACACCAGCTTAATGTCCGACAGTTTTATTTAGAATTACCAGCTTTGGGAACATAAGAAATAGGAGTAGGCCATTCAGCCCATTGAGCCTGCCCCGCCATTCAATAAGATCATGGCTGATCTGAGGTGAATCGGTTCCACTTTCCTGCTTTATCCCCATAACCTTTAATTCCCTTGTCTATCAGAAACCTATAAACCCTTGAATATATTCAGCGAGGTAACCTCCATCACTTCAATGGGCAGAGAATTCCAGAGGTTCACCACCCTTTGAAGAAGTTCCTCCGCAACTCTGTTCTAAACTGCCCCCCCCCATTTTGAGGCTGTGCCCTCTAGTTTGGAATGCTGCCCCTTCATCACCTGATTCCAAATCCCTCATGATTCTAAATAAACCTCTTGGACTTTAACCCTGGTGGGGTGAGACTTCTTATTGTGCACACCCCAGTCTGACATCAGTATCCCCACCTGGCGACACTAATAAAGTTAGTGTGAAAATCCCCTAAAGAGGTGCTGTTGTGGGGGGAGCAAGGCAGCAAAGTGATGGAATGAGTTTGCATAGTGCCTCCCACATCCTCATCATGTCTTAAACATCATCTTCCAGCCAATTAAATACTTCTTGACATGCAGTCACTTTAAAATGCATTTATTAGTGTCACAACTAGGCTTATATTAACACAACAATGAAGTTACTGTGAGAAGTTGCCACAGTCAGATATCTATTTGAATGCACTGAGGGAGAATTTAGCATCTATCCAGCACATTTCTCAGACTGTGGGAGAAATCCATGCAGACATGGAGAATAAGCAAACTCCATGCAGATGGTGACCGGAGGCCAGAATTGAGCCTGGGTCCCTGGCGCTGTGAGGCAGCAATGCACCGCGTTGTCATGTAGGAATTAAGGCACCCAATTTGCACACAGTATCTTCCACAAACAGCAATGTGATATCAACTAGATCATGTTCAAGACCGCAAGGAACCAAACAGCTTGTGAACATAGGCCAGTACGTTACTCAAACCAGCCTCCTGTCCATTGACTGTATCTACACATCCAAACTGGCCAATTACTCTCGATCATCAGTAAAGTGATGGGTTCATTGACAGCGCTTTCAAGCAGCACCTGCTCAGCAATAATCTGCTCAGTGACACCCAGTTTGAGTTTCCCTCAGCTGCTGACCTCATTCTTGATTCAAATATGCACAAAAGCGCTGAATTCCAGAGATGAGATGAGAGTGACAGATCTTAACATCAAGGCTGCATTTGATCAAGTATGGCATCAAGGAGCTCTGGCGAAACTGGAATTAATGGAGGCAAACTCTCCACTGGTTAGAGTCATACCTTGTACATAGGAAGAGGGGTCAGTTATCTCAATTTCAGGACATCTCTGCAAGAGTCTCTCAGCATGGTGCCCTAAGCTCAACAATCTTTAGCTGCTTCATCAATGACCCTTTCCCCGTCGTAAGGTCAGGAATGGGGATGTTCGCCAATGATTGCAGAATGTTCAACACTATTTGTGACTCCTCAGATACTGACGCAATTCAAGAGGCAGAAGGGGTCATGAGAAGGCCTTGGCTGGTAGGATTAAGGAGAATCCCAAGGCCTTCTACAAATATGTGAAAAGTAAAAGGATGAGAAGAGAAGGGATAGGACCTATAAAAGGTGAAGGGGGAAAAGTCTGTATGGAACCGGAAGAAATGGCAGAGGTGCTTAATGAGTACTTTGCCTCAGTATTCACGGTGGAAAGTGATCTGGGTGGATGCACTACAAGTTTGCGGCAGACTGAAAAGATTGAGTATGTAGATATTAAGGAAGCGGATATGTTAGAACTTTTAAATGCTATCAAGATAGACAAGTCTCCGGGACCAGATGGGATGTACCCCAGGTTATTGTGGGAGGTGAGGGATGTCATTGCAGAGCCCCTGGCGATGATCTTTGCATCGTCAATGGAGATGGGAGAGGTTCCGGAGGATTGGAGGATTGCGGATGTGGTCCCTATTTTCAAGAAAGGAACAGGGATAGTCCTGGAAATTACCGACCGGTGAGTCTGACCTCAGTGGTTGGTAAGCTGATGGAGAGGCTTCTGAGGGACAAGATTTACGAGCATTTGGAGAAGTTTAGGTTGATTAGAAATAGTCAGCATGGTTTTGTAAAAGGCAGGTCGTGCCTTACGAGCTTAATTGAGTTCTTCGAAAATGTGACTGAACACATTGACGAAGGAAGAGCAGTGGACGTGGTGTACATGGACTTCAGCAAGGCATTTGACAAGGTCCCACATGCAAGACTTCTTGAGAAGGTGAGAGGCCATGGGATCCAAGGGGCTTTGGCCTTGTGGATCCAGAACTGGCTTGCCTGCAGAAGGCAGAGGGTGGTTGTGGATGGCTCTTTTTCTGCATGGAGGTCGGTCACCAGTGGAGTGCCCCAGGGATCTGTTCTAGGACCCTTGCTGTTTGTCATTTTCATAAATGACCTGGATGAGGAAGTGGAGGGATGGGTGAGTAAGTTCGCCGATGACACGAAGGTCGGTGGTGTTGTGGATGGTCTGGAGGGATGTCAGAAGTTGCAGCATGACATCGACAGGATGCAAGACTGGGCGGAGAAGTGGCAGATGGACTTCAACGCGGATAAATGTGTTGTGGTCCATTTTGGCAGATCCAACGGGATGAATGAGTACACTATCAAAGGTAGGAGTCTTAGCTGTGTGGAAGAGCAGAGGGATCTTGGGGTCCGGGTCCATAAGACTCTCAAATCGGCCTCCCAGGTGGAGGATGTGGTTAAGAAAGCTTACGGTGTACTGGCCTTCATTCATCGAGGGATTGAGTTCAGGAGTCAGGAGGTAATGCTGCAGCTTTATAGGACCCTTGTCAGACCACACTTGGAGTACTGTGCGCAGTTCTGGTCGCCTCACTATAGGAAGGACGTGGAAGCTATTGAAAGGGTGCAGAGGAGATTTACAAGGATGTTGCCTGGATTGGGAGGCATGCCTTATGAAGACAGGTTGAGGGAGCTGGGACTGTTCTCCCTGGAGAGACGAAGGTTGAGAGGCGACCTGATAGAGGTTTACAAGATGTTGAGAGGAATAGATAGGGTGGACTCTCAGAGACTATTTCCCAGGGCTGAAATGGTCGTGACGAGAGGGCACAGATTAAGGTGCAGGGAAGCAAGTACAGAGGGGATGCTAGGGGAAAGTTTTTCACTCAAAGGGTGGTGAGTGAATGGAATCGGCTGCCGTCGGTGGTGGTCGAGGCGAACTCGCTGGGGTCTTTTAAAAGACTTCTGGATGAGTATATGGGATCCAATGGGATTGGGGGTTATAGATAGGTCTATGGCTGGGTAGGTTTTGATGTGTTCGGCACAACTTGTGGGCTGAAGGGCCTGTTTGTGCTGTAGTGTTCTATGTTCTATGTTCAACTGCAACAAATATCTGGACAATATCCAGGCTTAGACGGACAAGTGGCAAGTAACATTTGTGCCACACAATTGCCAGACAATGACCATCACCAATAAGAGACACTCTAACCACTGCCTCTTGACAATTAATGGTGTAACCATCACTGAATCCCCCACTGTCAACTCCTTAGGGCAACTCTGAGAACATGGACCACAGCGATTCAAGAGGGCAGTTCACCACCACCTTCTCAAAGACAACTAGGAACGGGCAATAAATCCTGGCCAGCCAGCGACACCCATGTCCTACAAATGAATTTAAAAAAAACTTCCTGCTTTCTTGTAAAAGCAACCAGCATAATCAAGGACCCCATGCACTCTGGACATACTCTTTTCAACCTTCTTCCATCAGGAAAACAATGTTAAAGTCTGTGGTTACGTACCAACTGACTCAAGAACAGCTTCTTCCCTGCTGCCAGAAACTCAACTGAATTCATTATATGAACACGGTGGCTGCAACAGCAGGTCAGGGACAAGGAATACTGCAGCGAGTAAATCATTTTCTGATTCCCCAAAGCCTATCCACCACTACAAGGCACAAATCAGGATTGTAATGGAATACTTCCTACCTTGCCTGGATGGGTACAGCTCCAACAACATTCAAGAGCTTGACACCATCCAGAACACAGCAGCCCGCTTGATTGGCACCATATCTATAAACATTCAATCCCTCCACCACTGATGGTTAGTAGAAGCAGTGTGTATTATCTACAAGATGCACTGCAGTAATTCACCAAAGATCCTTAGACAGCACCTTCC
Source organism: Sphyrna mokarran (assembly GCA_024679065.1). Classification (NCBI taxonomy): domain Eukaryota; kingdom Metazoa; phylum Chordata; class Chondrichthyes; order Carcharhiniformes; family Carcharhinidae; genus Sphyrna; species Sphyrna mokarran. The sequence goes on along the minus strand of JAGIQG010000006.1, from coordinate 129,066,610 downwards.
AAACCGATGACCACTTCCATCTTGAAGAACAATGGCAGCAGATAAATGGGAACACCACCATCTACAAGTTTCCCTCCAAGCTACTTGCCATCCTGACTTGGAAATATATTGCCGTTCTTCAGAGTCGCTGGGTGAAAATCCTGGAATTCCCTCCCAAATAGCATTATGGGTCAACCCACAGAACATGGACTGCCGCAATTCAAAAAGTTAGTTCACCACCACCTTCTCAAGGGCAACTAGGGATAGGCAATAAATGCTGGCCAGTCAGTGATATCCATGAATAAAAAAACCTCCCTGCATGCTTGGAAAAGCAACCAGCATAATCAAGGACTCCGCGCACCCTGGACATACTCTCTTCAACCTTCTTCCATCGGGAAAAAGATGTTAAAGTCTGAGGTCATTTACCAGCCAACTCAAGCACAGCTTCTTCCCTGCTGCCTTTAGACTTTTGGATGGACCCTACCTTATATTAAATTGACCTTTCTCTGCAACTTAGCTATGATTGTAACACTACATTCTATATCCTTTCCTTTTCTTTCCATATGTACTCCATGAATGGTATGTTTTATCAATATAGCTTGCAAGAAACAATACTTTTCACTGTATCCCAATACATGTGACAATGATAAATTAAATCAAAAATGTTGATTATAGATTAAATATTGGCCTGGATAATTTCCCTGTTTTCCTTGAAGTAGTGCCATGGAATCTTCTATATCCCATCCAAAAACTAATACTATTGATAAAGCAGCACTCCCTGGCATACTGGAATGCCAACCTTGATCTTCAGGTCCAAAGAAGCAAGAATTATAAACAAAGAAGAATTTACATTTATAATAGATTTTCTGAGGCTTTGTATTTTATAGTCAGTGAAGTACTATTGAGATATGGTTACTATTTTAATGTAGAAAACACAGCAAGCTATTTGCACTCAGCATGCTCCTACAAACAGCTATCTTATAACAAGAAATTGCCCAGAAAACCCCAAAATGGCCAAAATGTCATTGGACCCATTTCAACAATGGGAACAGGTAGAATATACAGGGGAGACAATGGCCGAATGGTATTATTGCTGGATTCTTCATCCAGAAATTCATCTAATGTTCTGAGGATCTGGGTTCAAATCCCACAATAGCAGATGATGCAATTATAATATTATTCTATTAAAAAAAATGAACTAAATATCTACCGATTACCATGAAACCATTGTCGATTATTGTAGTTTACTAATGTCCTTTTAGGAAGGAATTCTGCTGTTCTTATTCAATCTGTCCTACATGTGACTCCAGATCCACAGCAATGTGGTTGATTCTCATCTGCCCTCTGAACAAAGCTAATGAGAGATAGGCAATAAATGCTGGTCAGCCCACAATACTCATATCTCACAAATGAATTAAAAACAACATGACATTGGAGACAAGGATACAAAACGATAAAACCATGGAATCACTGGATGGATAATATGAAGAACAACATACCACAAAAGAGATGTGAATCACTGAGGTGTTCAGCTAGTTCAGAATTGACAACAATGGACTGAATTAATTCAAACTTGTCAGCACTGTGGAGTGGAACCACATTGTTACTGCTGGAAAATCAGTCACAGTAGTGGCTCTGAAAAGATGAAAAATGAAATATGAAATATAATTCTTTCTAAGCCATTGGTGATAAGAATATGAGAACCAGGAGCAGGAGTGGCCATCTGGCCCCTCGAGCCTGTTCCACCATTCAATAAGATTATGGCTGATCCTTTTGTGGGCTCAGCTCTGCTTACCTCACCATAATCCTTAGTCCCTTTACTGTTCAAAAGTTTTATATATGTTTAACTTAAAAACATTCAATGAGGTAGCTTCAACTGCTTCACTGGGCAGTTAATTCCACAGATTCATAAGCTTTGGGTGAAGAAGTTCCTCCTCAACTCAATTCTAAATCTGCTTCCCCTTATTTTGAGGCCATGCCCCCTAATTCTAGTTTCACCTCCAGTGGAAACAACTTCCCTGCTTCTATCTTATCTATTCCCCTCATAATCTTATATGTTTCTATAAGATCTCCCCCTCATTCTTCTGAATTCCAGTGAATATAGCCCTAATCTACTCAGTTGCTCCTCATAAGCCAACCCTCTCAACTCCAGAATCAACCTAGTGTATCTCCTCTGTACTCCCTCCAGTGCCAGTATATCCTTTCTCAAGTACTTCAAGAGTGGCCTCACCAGTACCTTCTTCAGTTGCAACATAACCTCGCTGTTTTTAAACTTCATCCCTCTCACAATGAAGGATAAAATTCCATTTGCCTTTTTCATTAACTGCTGCACCTGCAAACCAACTCCCTGAGATTCTTGCATAAGGACACCCAGGTCCCTCTGCACAACAACATGCTGCAATGTTTTACCATTTAAATAATAGTCTATTTTGCTGTTATTCCTACCAAAATGGAAAACCTCAAATTTACCAACATTGTGCTCCATCTGCCAGACCCTTGCTTACTCACTTAGACTATCTAAATCTTTTTGCAGACTTTTAGCATCTTCTGCACACTTTGCTCTGCCACTCACCATAGTGTCATCTGTGAATTTTGACACATTATATTTGGTCCCTAACTTCAAATCATCTATGTAAATTGTAAACAATTACAATCCCAAGACTGATCCGTGAGGCACATCACTAGTCACTGATTGCCAGCCAGAGAAACATTCATTCACTCCCACTCTTTGCTTTCTGTTAGTTAACCAATACTCCATCCATGCTAATACATTACCCGTAACACTGTGTGCCTTTATGTTATGTAGCAGTCTTTGGTGCAGCACCTTGTCAAATGCCTTCTGGAAGTCCAGATACACCACATCCATAGGTTCCCCATTGTCCACTGCACATGTAATGTTCTTAAAGAATTCCACCAAATTCCACCAAATGTGACCTTCCCTTCATGAACCCTTAATAATGGAACAATTTATATCCAGATGTCTCTTCTTTGATGATAGATTCGAGCATTTTCCCTACGACAGGAGTTAAGCTAAGTGGCCATTAGTTACCCGCCTTTTGTCTACCTTTTTTTTTAAACAGTGGTGTCAATTTGCCGTTTTATTGTGTACAGAATTAAGATGGACAATAGCCAAACTATTAAAAAATAAAGTTTGAATCTTTTCCCAATAATAATTTATACTGTCCTTCAAACATTTCCAATGATTTACCTATCACTGAGGTCAGGTTGACCAGTGAGCTTAATTAGTACTGGCAGATCATCAGTTACACATTAATGAAACCCCACAAAGGTAGCCCCTGATTCCAATGTGATGCTCCACAAAATGTATCCGCAGATGCAGAGACTTTCAACTTGTTAAGTTTCACATTGTTCTTGTTACTGCAACATCAAGAATCACACTATGGCCAGACAGAAGGAATAGCAGCTCTGGTACAAACAGAAATGCTTTATGAATTAAAAATTTCACCCTACTCCAGGTGCTATCAGAAAATTTGCACACAGTCTTTTCAATGTTTTATACCTTATTTAATTAAAGCTCTAAATTAATATTTGGATTGTTTAGAATGAGATTTTATGTTTGCTAGGTCTCCTATTTGTCTTAGGCACGATGAGAATAAATATGCAATATTTTACTAATTGCTTTTGTACGCTGTAGCTGGACCAGTCAGGATCATGGTTATATCTATTCAATGAGGTGTTTTTCTTTATTCATTTGTGGGACATTGGCATCACTGGCTGGCCAGCATTTATTGCCCATCCCTAGTTGCCTCTTGAAAGGCTGTTGAGAGTCAACCACATGGTCGGAGTCACATGCAGGCAGACCAAGTAAGGACGGCAGATTCCTTTCAATGAAGGACATTAGTGAACCAAATGGATTTTTCTGACAGTCAATAATGGTTTCATGGTCATCAGTAGATTCTTAATTCCCAATGTTTTTTATTGAATTCAAATTCCACTACCTGCTGTGGTTTGTTTCAAACATGAGCTGAGTCTCTGGATTAATAGCCTAGTGATAATACCACCAGGCCATCGCCTCCTTAAGTTTATTGATTAGTGTCACAAATAAGTTTACATTAATATTGCAATGAAATTACTGTGACAATCCTCTAGTCGCCATATTTCAGCACTTGTTTGGTTACACTGAGGGAAGATTTAGCATGGCCAATGAATATAACCAGTACATCTTTGGGACTGTGGGAGGAAACTGGAGCACCCGGAGGAAACCCACGCAGTCATGGGGAGAACCTGCAGACTCCGCACAGACAGTGACCCAAGCAAGAATCGAACCTAGGTCCCTAGTACTGGGAGGCAGCAGTGCTAATCACTGTGCCGCCGTGTCACCCATTATTTGTCAGAGACTTAACAGTGGAAAAATCTTTCATTGGCAATACTATGTCAAAAATTATAAAGGGGACCAAGGGGTGAAAATACGTTATCATATTTTTAATTTCCTGATCATTTCTATAAATTTTGGCTAATGGTCACTTTCTGTGCTCTATCATTCTAGGATCCTCAGTTATTTCCTGACTTAAATAATACTTGCTGTTTATAAAATCATTTATTGAGTTGAACAGGGTAGATGACTAATTCCAAGGTTTAGTAAATTATACATGTACTTATAATCTGTTTTATCAGTTAATACTAATTCAAGCTTTTTACACCGGCAATTGGAAAATTCCAATTATCTCATTAGTACTTAAGTTTTATTAAATCAAAATAAAAATATAGAAACATAGAAGATAAGAGCAGGAGGAGGCCATTTGGCCCTTTGAGCCTGCTCGCCCATTCATTACATCATGGCTGATCATCCAACCCAATAACTTGATCTTGTTTTTTCCCTGTAACCTTTGATCCCATTCATCCCAAGTGCTATATCCAGCTGCCTCTTGAATAAATTCAATGTTTTGGCATCAGCACTTCCTGTAGCAATAAATTCCATAGGTTCATCACATTCTGGGTGAAGAAATGTCTCCTCATGTCTGTAATTGCAGGAATAGCAGTCATGATGTGGAGATGCCGGCATTGGAGTGAGGTAGACACAGTAAGAAGTCTGATAACACCAGGTTAAAGTCCAACCGATTTATTTGATAGTAAACTCACAAGCTTTCGAGGTTTCCCTCTCTTTACCTGACGAAAAGGGAAACCTTGAAAGTTTGTGAGTTTACTATCAAATAAATCAGTTGGACTTTAACCTGGTGTTGTCAGACTTCTTATTGCAGGAATAGACAGGGAAATAATCATATATTGTTAATGTAATTACAACTTAACATTCTCCGTAATGCTATTATTTTGTAAGGGGCTCATGAAAAGACTTGCTTTTTGATAAAGTAGTTTTTTAAGTCACACATGTATTGCTTGACTATTGACACAAGGTGGAACTACAGTGCAATACTACAGATATTTATACATTGCTGTAGTACATGATTCTACCCACTGAGTGGCCTTTTGCAAAAACTAGTTTTTACAAACTAAACTCTACTGAACCAGAAAAGGAAACTGTTGAAGAATGGCATGAATAAATGTACAATCAAGTGTGCTGAATTTATTTGCTTGAATTATGTGAGGGCATATGAGTCAGTAAATTGTGGATCTTTATCTTGAAACATATACTGTGATACCATGAAATTAGATCAGAAATTAGGCCAGTACCAGTGAAAATTAATTGTAAGTTTGTAACATTATTGTGCTGAACTGTAGTTTGATGCTTTTATAGTGCTGCTGGAAAAATTTACAGAAAATGGACACACTATCATTTCCTACTGAGTCTTAGAAGATATAAAAGTTCAGGGCAACTATAACCTTAAGAATCACTGTGGATAGTTAAAAGCTTTTTGTCAGGTGGAAGAGTCAATTACTAGGGGGCATGGGTTTAAAGTACGAGAGGCAAGGTGTAAAGGAGAGGCACGAGGGCAGATATTTTGCACAGAGAGTAGTGAGTGCCTGGAATTTGTTGCCGGAGGAGATAGTGAAAATGGATATGTTAGTGAGTTTTAAGGGGTGGCTTGACAAGTACATGAACAAGATGGGAATGGAGGAATATGGTCCCCGGAAGGATAGAGGGTTTTAGTTCGGTTGGGCAGCATGGTTGGTGCAGGCTTGGAGGTGGGGAAGGGCCTCTTCCTGTGCTGTAGTTTTCTTTGTTTTTTGTTCACTGGCATAGGGTAGCCAGCTACACAACTAGAAGTAATTGCAGGACTGATCGGTTAAATGTGAAGGTAATAGTCTCCCTGAAGAGGCAGAGCATTCTTTGGCACTGAACCTTAGACATATTAAGGTAGCATGACCGATGGATATTCTCTCTTCCATCTTCTTCCATTGGGAAAAAGATACAAAAGTCTGAGGTCAAGTACCAACCAACTCAAGAACTCTTCCCTGTGCTGTTAGACTTTTGAAGGGACCTACCTCGCATTAAACTGATCTTTTTCTACTCCCTTCTATGGCACTACATTCTGTACTTTCTTGTTTCCTTTTCTATAAACGGTATGCAAGAAACAATACTTTTCACTGTATGCTAATACATGTGACAATGATAAATCAAATCAAATCAAAATTCCTGTGTGTAGAATCTGTCTGCTGGTTAAGGGCCCATTCTCTGCATCCTTCTATTTTGCACTTCCTGCTGACCTGTGCTCCTGGCTGTGCGTCTTGTTCTGCAGGCCCTACTCTGGGACACTACCTGTAGCAGCTGGCTTTCTCTCCCTTTTGGCCCTCTTTTCTTTTGACGATGTCAGTGCAGACTCGATGGGCCAAATGGCCTCTTCCTGCATTGTAAGGTTTCTATGATTCTATGGCTAAGGGGCAATTTAGCATGGCCAATCAACCTAAACTGCAGATCTTTGGATAGTGTGAGGAAACTGGAGCATCCAGAGGAAACCTTCGCAGACAAAGGGAGAATATGCTTACTCCATACAGACAGTGACCTAATCTGGGATTGGAACCCAGAACCTTGGAGCTGTGAAGCAGTCGTGTAACCCGTAGAAATTATGGTAGAACAATAGCGTTAGGAAACATCTGACATGGTTGCTTCCTCGAGAATTGTCTAACATGAAGGCAGATGGAATCCAAAATGAAGTTACAGATTGAATTAACTTCATTCCCTTCAGGAGAGTAGACAATCCCCATGATACAGACAGTTACACTGGTTTCTGGACTGGAGGGATTTATTGACAGAGGGCTTCTGAAAACACTGAGAAATCAGGGAGTTCTCCAGAACCATGCAAAAAACTACCTAAAAATCAGCTCCAAACCATATCTTCTCATGCATCCCATTGGACATCCAGCAAAAGAAAAGATATTGTTGTTGATTTTTCTCCTTAGTACAGTGTACTTACCAAAAACTTCTGAGATACCCAGTCATGTTGACATCCATTTAGTTTAGGTCATTAACAAATATCATGAACAGGAGCAGCTAAAGAAAGATTCCCTGCTGATTTCTTTGGTTGCAGCTATCTGATTTCAGCTTTTGAAATTGGTAACAATACTCCAGTTTCCTATTACTTTGTCAATTAATAATTCAATCTGTAACTTCATTTTGGATTCCATCTGCCTTCATGTTAGACAATTCTCGAGGAAGCAACCATGTCAGATGTTTCCTAACGCTATTGTTCTACCATAATTTCTACGGGTTACACGACTGCTTCACAGCTCCAAGGTTCTGGGTTCCAATCCCAGATTAGGTCACTGTCTGTATGGAGTAAGCATATTCTCCCTTTGTCTGTGAAGGTTTCCTCTGGATGCTCCAGTTTCCTCACACTATCCAAAGATCTGCAGTTTAGGTTGATTGGCCATGCTAAATTGCCCCTTAGCCATAGAATCATAGAAACCCTACAATGGAGGAAGAGGCCATTTGGCCCATCGAGTCTGCACTGACCACAATCCCATCCAGACCCTACCACCATATCCCTACATATTTACCTGCTAATCCCTCTAACCTATGCATCTCAGGACATTAAGGGGCAATTTTAGCATGGGCAATCAGTCCAACCTGCACATCTTTGGACTGTGGGAGGAAACTGGAACTCTCAGAGGAAATCCACGCAAACACAAGGATAATGTGCAAACTCCACATTGACAGTGATCCAAGTGAGGAATCGAACCCAGGTTTCTAAAAATTGAGTGCCAAACTGATCTGGAAAACCATCATGCACCTGCAGCTCCCTGTTAAACCTTACTGCTCTTCATTACAATATTAGCTGTAAATATCTTGGCAGTGGAACAGAGCGGAGGCTATTTGACTGCTAGTTGTTGGAGGTAAGCAGTAATGTGATTAAATCTCCAGCAATCTGTCCTTCCAGAATTGGCAACCTTATGTTGTGTGTCACTCCCTGAACAGCAATCAGAAACAGGGATCCTGTTCAATTATTCTTTCTTTGATGACTGAAGATTTTTGAGGTGATTTTGAATCATTCCTGACACCTGACAAGCATTTATTTAAATCAGACCTTAAACCTGGGATCTTCCTAGCTTAATGCTATTTACCTCAGAGCTGCTGAATAGGCAGATGTCTTGAATATGGTCTCACCTATACAAATGGCCTAAACTTCTTTAGTACCATAAAACAAAATTTGTTTATTTCATTCTGAGTTGCAAAGTGCATTCTGTACAACTCTGTAGATTTACAAAAGGGTAATTATTTTCCGTCTTCCAATGCTGAAAGTGATGCCATTCCACAGGCCCTTCAATATCTCAGCTCATTACATGTCAGCCCAGAGATGACAGGCCAAGCAGATCTTGCCCAAAAGACTTGCATTTATATATCATAACCTCAGAACATCCCAAAGCACTTTACAGCCAATTAACAATTGTTTTGTTGTATTTCCACCGTTGTAACATTAGAAATGATAGAATGAGAATTAAACACACCAAACTCTGCCTTAGAGATAATAATGTTACCACTGAGTGAAAGCTAGCTTATGGGCTGCCTGAATTTAGTGTCTGTGGAACCTATCAGCAGCGGTTCCCTGGGTAGTGACCATGTCTATGCTGTCTCTCTCTCTCTCTTGATTAGCAGTTAGGAAAATAATACTAATATCTTCAATTACAGCATTGCTGGCTTGTTTCTGTGTAGAAATGCAGAGATTTTTAGGGATGGTAAAAAGGAAATATTTCCACATGGCATTACAAAGATTCAGAATCCATTCTTTCTTATTATAAAAGGAAATACTGAAGTAAACAGAGGAAAAAACAGGACAATAAGATGTTTCAAACCTGTCCCAGAAAGTTTTTCAAACAGAAATATTTATATTCATGGATCGGATGCTGTGTACCACTCTGTAGAATATTATGGCGAAGAACAGAACCAAAAGCTAATAAACTTTGAACATCACCATCCCAGCACTCCATTAACACTAGATAAAGGCAACTTATTTTGGAATGCTGGTAATCTGAAATTGACACAGAAAATACTCGGCAGGCTCGATAATTTCAATGGAGAGAGAAACAAAAGTTTTAGGTTTGATGTGACTCCTTCAGAACTGAATGGAGGCAGAAATCTGATGAGTTATATGTCATTGAAAAAAGGGAGGGGAAGAAAAACAAAAGGGAAGCTCTGGAATAGGGTAGAAATCTGGGTGAAATTAAACAATTAAACTGTCCTGGATCAACAGGTAAAGGGAGTAACAATGGTTATAGTTAAGGAGAAAGGAGCTGGTAAACTCAATTGGTTAAGTGATGACTACAAGAAACCCTATTTGCATTTCTGGAAGGGAGGGAGGAAGGGGAAAGGGTGAGAGCAGAAGTATTGGAAATGGGTCAGGCACAGTTGAGGGCTCTGTCACATTGTTAGGACAGGTAGTGTGGAATCCTCGGTTGAGAATAAGGGAGGACATAGCAGGAATGCTGTGTGAAGTTGCATCACTGGAGCAAATGTGACTGGGACAGAGAAACTGGGAAAATGGAATGGAGCCCTTTGAGGTGCAGCATGTGAGGAAGTGTGGTCGAGGTAGCTATAAGAATCAGTGGGATTATAATGAATAATAATGAGCAGGTTATCGTTAGAAATGTCAGCGATAGACTATGTCAAAGTGAGAGAAGGGTGGAAATTGGATACAAAGTTTCTCAGTTCTAGTCGAGAGTGGAAATGGCACAGATACCCTCATCAGCAAAAGAGGTTAGGAACACTAACATTACCTCTTGTCATCTTCTTGGTGTGAAGGGGGTGACAAATGTGATAAAATGCATTTACATCTGAAGATATAAAGTAAACAGATTGTTTCTGTGACTCATTTTTAATTGTATCCAGTCCAGAGTCATTTTGATATAACAACAGATAGTTCTAGGTCAGTTCTGCAACTAGCTTGATGCAATTTAAACGTGGAATATGTATTTAAAAGAAGTTACACACAAACACAGGGAGAACATGCAAACTCTACACAGACAGTCATCCAAAACTGGAATTGAACCCAGGTCCCACTGCTAACCACTGTGCCACCATATCGACCTTATAATGAGAAATCCTACTAATGAACTTCGATTGTGGGATAAGTAATTCCATGGTGTAGTGAGAAACAAGGTTCGTAGCAAGAACTGAGCATTATAACACTGTAACATAGAAAAAGATTTGTTCAGTGATATCTGCAGAACTAAGAAGTTTCACAAAGTATTCTGAACTGAAGATGTTCCTATTGGAATAAAAGCTTATTCCGTCAATAGTGCAGGGTAACTGGGATTTCAATTTGTAGAAAAATAATTCTTGCTGCTGAACTTCATTGACCAACTGAAAATAGCTACCGAATTATAATGAACATTTACAGATAACTTCTACTGTGACACAATGATGTGAAGATGCCAGCATTGCACTGGGATGGGCACAGTAAGAAGTCTCACAACACCAGGTTAAAGTCCAACAGGTTGATTTGGTATCACAAGCTTATAGAACATAGAACATAGAACATTACAGCACAGAACAGGCCCTTCGGCCTTCGATGTTGCGCCGACCAATATAAAAAGCAATGACCCTCCAAACTAAACCATTCTCTTCTCTTCCATATACTTATCAACTAACCTCTTAAACACCACCAAACTTGGCGCATCTACAACCGCTGCAGGCAGGGCATTCCACTCCCGAACCACCCTTTGGGTAAAGATTCTCTCCTTTGGAGTAGCGCTCCATCCATACACCATACACCCTTATGGAGCGCTACTCCTTTGTAAGGTGAGTGTGACTCTTCCCTGTGAGTCCAAAGAAAGGAAATGTCTTCAATGCCACCCACCTGATGAGGAAGCAGTGCTCTGAAAACTGTTAATTTCAAATAAATCTGTTAGACTTTAATCTAGTGTTGTGAGACTTCTTACTGTGACACAACTATGTGCAACTCCTGTGAGAAAGGTAAGGTTACCCCACCTAATGGGTCCAATCTGAAGTTGGGGGGAGGGGGGTTTTGATGAAGAGCCATTAACACAAAACATTAACTCTGGTTCTCTCATTCTCAGGCTGGCTGAGTATTTCCAGCATTTTCTGGTTTCATATCAGATATCCAGCATCCACGGCATTATTGTATTGCCAAAGTGTACAGGATGGATTTTGTTCCTTTATTTATACTCCAACATCTACTGAAAACAGCTCTGTCTGGTGGCAGTTCTCTAACAGAATCAAAGTTGTCAGTTCTAATGACCAGTTGCATCCCACACATGAACCTCATTTCTCTGAAATGCTGAATGATGTGCTGTGTATCTCCAGCACTTCCTTTTTAAATTGCATATGTTTACACTACAACAACAACATTTATTTTAAACACAAACATTTTATAAATGTTAATATGGTGGCTAGCCATCTAGCTAGAACTGTGAATTATTATATTTGTTTGTAGAATAGTGAAGAATCTTGTAATGGATAAATGATGTGAGATGTTGTAGGAAGGGGATAAAGATTTAACCTCTGGATGGTATCAAAGTGAAATCCATCAATCAGACTTGATGTTCATTTGCATGTTACTTCTGGCCAGCTGGCTGTTTGTACATAGAGAGTCTGTCCGTGTCCTCAGCCAGGTACTAAAGACTGAAGATTCCCCAGGAGGATTAAAATGACAGCTGGTTAAATACCAACAAATATCCATCCAGATTGCTTATCATCGGAAGGGCAGAAGTTAACTTCAGTCTCTCCTATATTCACCCCCTTCTGAAGCATTCTAACATTGTCATCCCATTACCAGTGATAGCACGCCGTCATTAAGCCCTCGTTAAGGTGATACATGGCTCCCATCTGAGTTCCAAAGATGATCAGAGCTAAAGAACTCTGCAACCCCCTCTGGTGCATCGCCTGCCTGCTTTATACCAGTTTCCATTTCCTGGTGTAAAATGAGCCTTTTATAGAACTGCTCAAATCTCACATAATGGAAAAGAAAACACAGGATGGAAACATTGCCAATTTGGGTATAAAAGTTTTGCAAATCGAGGAAACACAAGGATCAAAGTAATGAAAGAAAGAAGAAAAGGGAATTTGTGCTAATTTGGTAATTGCAAAAATATTAAAATAAAACATAAATGAAAAATAAAATCAAAACATCTTTAAATGGAAAAAGTTGAGGTAAATTTCAGATCAGTTACACCACTGAAGTCTTTCACTCATGTTATGATTCCCATAGAGACTGATCACTTTTTAAAAGGGGTTTGAATCCCCAGTGACCGAGAGGGGAAAATGGAGGTATGAATACTGAATTTCTTCAATGAATGTTTTTCAGACTGGGAGGTGGTTTGCTGTTCCCCAGGGATAAACTTTGGCTCCATTACATTTTTCAATTTTTGTAACTTACCTTGTCTTAAGTGCTGGAAGCAGCTTTATAAAGTTTGTGGATGATACCAAACTTGTCAATGTAATGGCTAGGAATATGAATAGTTATAGACTTCAGGATCCTGGGAATGAAAGACTTGATGTATGAGGAGCGTTTGAGGACTCTGGATCTGTACTGAATGGAGTTTAGAAGGATGAGAGGGAATTTCATTGAAACTCGCAGAATACTGAAAAGCCTGGATAGAGTGGACATAAAGAAGACATTTCCATTAGTAGGTGAGACTAGGGACTAAGAGCGCAGCTTAAAACAGAGATAAGAAGGAATTTCTTCAGACAGAGGGTGGTGAACCTGTGGAATTCATTGCCACAGAAGGCTGTGGAGGCAGGTCATTGAGTGCACTTAAAGCAGAGACAGATGGGTTTTTGATTGGTAAGGGGATCAAAAGTTATGAGGAAAAGGCAGGAGAATGGGATTGAGAAACTTATCAGCCAAAATCTAACACTGGAACAGACTCAATGGGCTGAATGGCCTAATTATGCTGCTTTGGCTTATTGTCTTAGGATGTTATGACAAGCTCGTGAAAATGGGTGGAAGCGTAACAGGTAAAGTGGTTCAGTTTGAACTGTTGCCCTTAATGAGGACTAGTGTAGAATGATAATATCCTATAATTTGCACAATTAGAAATCTATAGTTGAGCAGAGAGACAGTGGTGTTTGTATACAAAAAGCCTTAAAGGCAGAAAAAGTTGATAAGCCGATGATAAAAGCATATAGGTATTTAGTTTATAAATAGAAGCATACAGAATTTTTTTTTATTCATTCATGGGACATGTGCATCACTAACTGGCCAGATTTATTGCCCATCCCCAATGGACAGAAAACAGATCATACTAGAAGCTATAAATGACTTGTTAGACTGCAGTTGGAATATTGTGAACATGTCACCACATTTCAGGAAAGATCTAATCGTCTTAGAATGGGAATAGAAGTTCACCAGGATGTTACCAAGGTTGAGGGCCTTCAAATATGAGGAGAGGTTAGGGCTGGATCAGGGAAGGTTCAGAGGTGACACAAAAGAGGTTTTCAAGGTGATGATAGATTTTGATAGAGGAGATAGAGAAAAACAAATCCCAGTGAAGAGGCCAAAAACCAGAACTCAGAGATATAAAACATCAAAAGATCTAGCAGGGAGATGAGAAGAAATTTCTCCCACTCAGAAAGTATTTGGTGTTGGGGAAAGGTTAGGTTAGAGTAGGTTAGAGAAGATTTTAAACCATTAGGTATTTAAGACACTGACAGAATTAAGAGCTTTGAGTTAAATGACTTTAGATTGGAATTATAAGATAAGAGATTTAAAACAAGTGATTATGATTTAAATGCATATTTTGATATTTTAAATATATTAGCTATATTTTCATAAAGTGATTGTGCACTTTAGCCAAGAGCAAGTTGTCACAAGGCCTGATGGTACAGGGACTTTCAGACAGAACCACGTTCTTAGGAAACAATAAAACCTCAGAAAATGCAAATTTTTATCAATGAGAATTGCTAGCTGTAAGATTCTCAGAGATGCTTATGAATAGAGTTAATTCACTTTCCAGGTAAGGCAATGTCTTCTCAGATGTGAGAATGTGCATTAACCTGATGTGGCCAGTGACATGGGTAATACTGGTGGGAATATTAACTTTGACCTCAGTGTCAGGCGTTGCCAAGCAATGGAGGAAATTGAGTCAGCAATATGGGATAAAGCATTCGGGTTCCACACACCAATGCAAACCCATCATGTGAGAGGGTAAAATGCAATTGGTTAAAGTATGTGATAGATGTTATTAATGGTTTAAGTGTATTGACGATGATTGATTCAAAGCTCTTGAAAAGCAGCAGAATTTGATAAGAAAAATGTGCAATTGATCTACCTAAGCTGTATATGTCAGAATTTATTGGAGATGTCAGGCTGCTCTATGTCTAGTGGGGCCTAGAACTCTTCGATAAATCTCTCCGTATGACTCACTAGTCAAATATCTTTAAATCGGGACACTGGCTTTCGTGAATCTTTGTATTGGCTGAAATTTCAGTGATACCTGGCCACTTCACATACTCTGCTAACAAATGGGATCAGGAAGTCTTGGACTGAGAATAGCAAAGCAATTCACCCCCAAAGTTTGTCTTAATTTATGCACTTTGGAAAGTCATGGAGGTGCACTTTGGAAACAAAAATATACAGTTAACAATTCCCTAATCTAATTGGTGATTCAAATTTAAATGCAAATCATGATGCTGGTGTCAATAATTAAATTATATTTCAGCCTACTCACACGTGAAATCAAAAGCAGTTGGTTGATTGAAGATGATGATATGATTAATGAACAATAAAACCACTGATCTGAGGAAATGTGTTCTGCTATTCAGAATCAACACCTTCATTTTATAGAAATATCAAGGTGACTTTTGCAGACAAGATGTATTGGACACATAACAACAGAGGCCAATAGCATAATTGTAGTTTTGCCTGTTTCCTTTCTCAAAGAAATGAAAAGTAAATGTGCAAAACAATGGTTTTGGTTCCTCAGAATTAAAATAATGGGCTGAAATATCAGATGTTAATGACATCAGTCAGTTTACAATCCTCAATATTCCTGGGGACATTGCTGGACCCAGAAGAAGAATTAGGAAGAAAACAAAGCAGATGTGTTAAACTTGAAGGATCCTTTAAATCTCCCACTGGAGTAAATCTCACTTTTTTTTTTCAGTAGGATTTTCAAAATGTATCTCCCACACCTGTGCAGTGCATATGCAGGAGCATGAATCTAACTGAAGAACTGTAGGTTGTGCCTACCAAGAGGTAGGCAGCATAGCACTGAGTGGGCC
This sequence comes from Sphyrna mokarran, assembly GCA_024679065.1. NCBI lineage: Eukaryota > Metazoa > Chordata > Chondrichthyes > Carcharhiniformes > Carcharhinidae > Sphyrna > Sphyrna mokarran. The sequence continues at coordinate 129,051,036 of JAGIQG010000006.1, read as the reverse complement.
ACTGTGCATGTGCCGATCTGTCAGACCTGCACTGCCAGCCTCCCAATCACTGACTAGATCAATTGCAATGCCCCATCACTGGCTGTGCAACCCTCTCCCACCATCTGATCGCTGGCTTCCTGGACATGCAGCCTCAATCCCACCCCTCCCACCCCCCACTCCAGCCTGCCTCAGTTCCCCCTCTTATCCCGCTGACAGACCAGATCTCCCGATTCCTCCTTACTCTGGCAAGTAAGACTCCCCCACCACCTCGGTGTCCAGTCCTGGACACTGGCCTCCCTCCCCTGTCAGCAAGCCCGAGTGCAGAGTGGCAGCAGGACCTCCCTCCTCCACTCCAGAAACACTTGCCCTCCCCCATTAGACCCCTGATGGAGAGCGCAGCGGACTGGGAGAATCGCCCCAAATATGGGGGATGTTCTTCAGGGTGGAACTGAAACAGTTCAAATTCCTCTGAAGAACAGGAGAATGGAGTCAGGTAGCTGAGGGTATGAATTGGGAATGTTGCAGAGCTCAGGTGGGATGAATCCTGGAGCGATTTGTAAATGAGAAAGTGGATTTTGAATGTAATATATTGTGGGACACGGGGGCCAATGGAGCTCAGAAAGATCAGAAGGTGAAAGGTGAGGGGAGAATGGGTCAGGGCAGAATTGGGTGGAAGATTTTGGACAGGTTCAACTTTATGCAACTCCAGAGGTTTATGAGGAGTTACTGTAGAAATCGAGTCTGAAGGGAACAAAATAATGATGGGAGATTAAGCCGGGGAGGGGGGTAGTGAAGTGCATTAGTTTCCAATTTTATGAAAATGTGTTAATAAAGTTCATATATACAGCAAAACTGATATATGCCTTTAAATGATGCCATTAAAGGACAACAGCCAAAGATGGAATATTGAAAATACTCTCATGTTGAATTTTTCCCCTATGTTTATTAGATCCCCTTATCTTTCTCCATTCCACTGAATACTAAACTAGGATAGACTTTTCCCATTTCTGCACAGAGTGCTGGCTGAGGCAAGAAAACCAGTGTGTAGCTCACCGACCGAACAACCGGCTTTCCTCATCATATCCTGCAGCATTCTGTGAAAAAAAAAGTAAAGTGTGGTCCACACCATCTCACTAACAGGACAGGACTGGGAAATATTGGGATGCCTCCTTTTGATCTCTATTAAGTAAAATAGGATGCCCCCCTCATGCATATGGAGAACCCCTGATGTACCCATGGGCAACCCTCCCCTTGAGTCTTTCAAGCTCCCCCTGCCCCCAACACAGGGACATTGGGAACATCCCCCTCCCCATGGAGCTCCCTGAAGGGGCCTCCTGGCACTGTGCCAGAGCCTGCAGCAATGACCAGGGTGATGGGCTCAGTGCAGTGTCAGGGTACCTGCAGTCAGTGCCAGGCTGCTGGGACAATGCTAGGAGAGTAAGGTCCATCATGTCCTTCCCCCAACATCCCCCCCCACCGCCCTCCAAGGAGTTATATTTATCAATGCGGGGCTTCCCTCTGCCTGATACAGAAAAAAAACAATTGTAAAGGTAGCTGATGTGACATCACAACATGAGGGGGGAATTCCAAATGTTGGGTACGTTAGTGGAGAAGCCCAGTAATGATATTTAAATATACTGAAATGAGGTCCCTGACCTTCCTGGGCGGGAACGTCATCACATCAGTGGCAGAGGGGAATGGAATATCAAAAAATGAGACTCCCTGGCATGAATCTCATTTTCCAGCCCTTGCGACATTTTGCACCCATGTTGCATCTTACTCGTGGCAAATGCCGGGTGCAAAATCCCCACCCTAGTTTTTCAAGTTTGTCATTAGTGCTACATCTTCGTATATCAAGTATCAGCATGGCGTGCTTTGGGTTGCATTTTTTTTCCATCATCTGAGGTGCTTGAAAACTTCACCCAGTACTTAGATCTTGCTCAAATTTATTATCATATCCTTCTTCACCTTCTTCATCAATGTCATGATGTAAATCCAATGTTCTTATCCACTCCACAATCCTGTTTCCAAAAGATTTCTGTTCTTAGGTTGTTTGTTACCCCAACTTGGAAATGTTACCACAAAAGTTATGTCTCTCCATGTCTAGGTGCTGCTCCAAAGGTCAAACAAAATATTAAGCCAACATTGACTGGGAGTTACAAGGAACTGACTAAAATTAAAACCCAAACTGAATATTGATCTGAGGGTCACATTGAAGACCAGATTGTACAGAAGGAAGTTATAGATAACCGAAGAAAAAGAATCAAAATGTTCTCAAGTCATGTGACTTTGAATGAACTGGCATGAATAGTCTTGGCAAGCATGGTGGCACAGTGGTGAGCACTGCTATCTCACAGCACCCTGCGTTCAATTCCCAGCTTAGGTCACTGTCTGTGTGGAGTTCAATAAGTTTATTTAGTAGCATACTCACCTGATGAAGGAGCAGTGCTCTGAAAGCTCGTACTACCAAATAAACCTGTTGGATTTTAACCTGGTGTTGTAAGACTTTTTACTGTGCCTACCCCAGTCCAACACTGGTATCGCCACATCACTTTTCCTGTGTCCGCATGAGTTTCCTCCCACACTCCAAAGATGCGAGAGTTAGGTGGATTGGCCATGCTAAATTGGCCCTTAGTATCAGGGGAACTAGCTAGGGTTATGGGGATAGGGCCTGGATGGGATTGTGGTCAGTGCAGACTCATTGGGCCAAATGACTTGCTTCTGCACTGTAGGATTCCCTGATTTAAAAAAAGTTATGAAAGGTCCACCTCGAGTGTGAAGGGTGTTTACTACTCAGTAAAAGCTTCAATTAATCCATGGAAAAGGAATGACAATCAGTAGATTTGGCTGGCACAAGAAAAGATTCCTCACACAAAAATGTAATAATGAAAATCGTGAACAATGGATTCAAAAACAAGTTTGGACAGCCAAGGAAAATAAACTTTCAACCAATATGACAAATATAACAACATTTCAGTCAGTCCAATAGATTGTGAAAACTGTGAGCTTTATTACAAATGACTTTCTTCTGAAATTAGGAATCTCTAACATAATCCAGGTCTTATTTTCCACTCCTTGGAAATAAATCCTTGCCCATTGTTTCTTTTCAAATAATTAACTGATTCACAATGGCTGAGCTTATCATAATTTTGGCATCTATACAAAACTGGGACCACATAGTATACATTGTAGAATATAACTGGCAGATAAATCAAACTTGTTTCTAGCTATAAGACTTTAGAGAAACCAGGAAGGAAAGAAGACAAAACACAAAGACAAAACTTGATTATTGCTAAGAAATGACAATCATGTTATCGAAGCTTTTCATCACGACAGATGCAAGAATGCCAAATTTCAAAGGCAGCAACTGTTTCTACTGCATTGGTTGATATGTTACCATGGCAAATGCACCATGAATTCTTTTACTCCATGCTTTTGTTTATTCAAAGAAGGTGCAATATCTGGACTTATTCCTTTTTCCTAAAAGGACAATCCCCTGCATGAGAATATAAGTGAGAGACAATCTAAGTAATGTGAGTTCCATTGCAACCCGACTAATAATCTTAAACTGGTTGTTAATTAACATATTCAGGATTATGCAACAAGTGCTGCCCAATCGCAGAATAATATCTCACGTACGACATTGGGTACGAGTTGGTCAGTACCCTGCCCAGAGCAAACAGCCCAGGAGCATACGATTTGGCATGTATGATTGTCAATCCTTGGGATGTATATCTATAATTGTGACATTACACCGGTACTTAAATTCATTTACCACATTACTCATTTCTATGGTCAGCAGAATGTATTTTTGGCTTGGCAGCAGATCCTTGTGAGTGGAAAATACTACTAATATATCGAGCAGGAATTTTTATATATTTAAATAGCAATGTAGAAAAGTCATAAATCGTAGATTTGGCAAAATTTCCACTTCAGCAAAGCTTTCCTTTCTGACAAAGGTTATTTTGGATTTGACAATGGTAGAATGAGGTTATCATGAAAATTTAGAGAGAATTAGAAATTAGTTAGGTGTTTTTTTGTGTGTGGAGGGGTGACTGCTGCTCTATGTCACTGGGAGGGCAGTGGGGAGAAGGGGTATAATACACATTGCAATACCTTCATCTTAACTGAGCTTTAGTGGTTGTTTTTCCCCGACTAGACTGCCTGAAATTGGGCAGCTTAATGAAGAAATATCAATCAGAGAACCAATTCTGCCAGAAAACAAATTGGCTTTCAGTTCTCTTTGGATATTCATTTCTTCTTTTTGTTTCTCTTTTCACTACACAGATGATATAGTCACAAAAACAGAGTTTTGTTATTCTCTCAGAACAAGGTTGGTTACAATTTCTGTGATTTGAGATACAACTGGCAGTTGTAGATTATGGAAAAGAAGACTGTTCTACTGAATTGCTCCAAAAGCCCAAAATCAGACAAGAGAAAGTCGGGTAGAATTTTGTCTGAGAAGTAATCAATTCAGAGAAAGAGAAAGGGAATGAGAGTGAGGAAGAGTCGGGATCCTGTGAAATGGTGTGGGCTTTCATGTGCTGATTCTCAGAGCACTCACTGTCTTAAAAATTTATATCCCTGTTTGTGAACAGAACTCTCACTTACCTGACGATGAGACTGCGCTCCAAATTCTACTAGCTTTTGCTACCAAATGAATCTGTTGGACTTTAACCTGGTGTTGTGAAATTTCTTACAGTGTTTATCCCAGTCCAAAACTGGCATCTCCACATCATGACTGGAAGCTGCCAGAGACTGGGTTTACCTCTCCGAGGTTTGGTGTTTTGAGGATATACCCTTCTCTGAAATGTGCTGATGTGGATTTCTGTCTAGAAGTGTTAAAAAACTGGAAATCCACCATCATGTCAGCATACTTGTTTTTGTGCTAACTAATTAAGAAGAGTGTAGGTCTGTGGGATATCACTTTAAATTGGGGCAACATAGATAGTTAGCTATTAAGAGTTATTCTGTGTCATGTTTAAGTCTTGTCATTGGGAAAAATTGTGCTAATTCATTTTGTTATATTCCAACTGCATTCTTAAATAAACTTTGGTCGATAAAAGCTTCCCAGTGAGTCACTTGAATCATCTAACCGGAGTGAAACACCTTATGCTCGCCCTAGTGCCAAAACCAAATGTAAAACTTTGGGTCTAGGCTAACATTACAAAATACCTTGGAGTTTCTGGCCTCCACAATATAAGTGGAAAGATACTGTCACCAGCATTAATAATATGAAAACTCTTTAATTCCTGCAAAAGTATACAGATAACATTGTAGTAATATCAGTAAAAATTGAACTCAGGATCTGTCTTTGTCTAATGCAGGCTTTCAAACCATTTAAAATGCAAAGACGTATATTTATATTGTACCTTTTATAGCCTGATGTCCCAAAGCAATTAGCAGTCAATGGGGCATTTCTGAAGTTTAGCCATTGTGACAGTACAGGAAACACAGCAGCCAATTGTCATACAGCACCCTCCTATAAAAAGGTTAAAGGAAGGGATAAATATTATCCAGGAGAATTGCCTTTTATGATTGATTGCAGGCATGACACAATCAAATTCCAATTTCATATAAATTCCATGCAGTTTTATAATTACAGAACTCCATTTCCTTCCCCCACTCCCCACCCCACCATCCCCAATTCTCATTTGGATCAATACTCATTCGTCAAGATGGTGTGTTTGATGATGTGATTTTAATGTGCTGCAATCAACTCCCAATCAGAGGGTGCAGAATCATTGGAAAATGTCTGTTAAAAAATCCTGTCAACTGTTTAGACACCATTATTCAGAATATTGAATTTACAAAATCTATTAAGAGCTGAAGTTTCTCTGAACATGATGTTTTAGTATAAAACCATGGCAACGTGTACACCTTCCACCTCTGTTTGAAATGTTGCCTGGTATTTTTAAACTCCCTTTCTTGGCATATTACAGTTTGAGAAATGAATTGGTGTATGCTTCCTGCTACCTGATTCCCTCTCCTCTCTTCTCTTTACCATCCCCTGGCATTGCTACCCAGCTACAGTTTAGAATCTTAGGAGTTATTCTAACCCCGGGAATGTTAAGAATTAATGATCACCAGGACTCAGATACTGACAAAGAGTGAAGAAACCACAGACAAGGGCAGGCAATATTCACTTCCCTTTCCTGAAGCATTAAAAGCTGCCCAGAAAAGGATTCACTTGACCAATTCCTGGGATAAGCTGGTTATCTTATGATGAAAGGTTAGAGAAGGTGGATCTGTATCTACTGGAATTTAGAAGGATGAGCAGTAATCTTATTGAAACATATAAGATCACAGAATCACAGAATTATTATGGTGCAGAAGCAGGTCATTGGATTTATTGTATCCACACTTGCTCTCCAAACAGACATCATGACTTCTTGCCATTCCCCAGCCTTTTCCCTATCCCCCTGCACATTGTTTATGTTCAAATAATCATCTAATACTCTCTCGAATGTCTCAATTGAACCTGCCTTCACTGTACTTTCAGACTCAAGCCACTTGTATGAAATTGCTTTTTCTCACATCACATTTGCTTCTTTTGCAAGTTACTTTCAATCTGTGCCCTCTCGTTCTTGACCGTTTCATGAGCAGAAGTAGTTTCTCCTTATCTACTCAGTCCAGTAACCTCATGATTCTGATCTTTCTTGTGGTGGAACCATTCTTGTCTGTGCTGTCTGTAATGCAATCTCATCCTTTCTATAATGTGGCGCCCAGAATCGTGCATAATTTTCCAACTGAGATCTAACCGGCATTTTGCATAAATTCAGCCTCCTTGCTCCTGTACTCTATTAATAAAGCCCGGAATGCTGTATGCTTTATTAACTGCTCTCTCCACCCTTCCTACCATCAAAAGGGAGTGCTGAGATCTTGAGGGGATTTTACAATGTGGATACTGAAGGTATGTTTTCCCCTTGAGAGAGACTAGAACCATGGATCACAGTCTGAAAATAAAGGATCTCTCATTTAAGACAGGGATGAGGAGAATTCTTTCTTGAAAGGATCATGCGTTGAACAGTTTTCCCTGGAGAGCTGTGTAGGCTGGGTCATTGAATACTTTTAAGGCAGTGATAGATAGATAAAGTCTTGACAAAGGGAATCAAACATTATCGGGAATAGGTGGAATGTGCAGTGAAGGCTACAATTGGATTAGGCATGATTTTATTGAACAGCAAAGCCTCGAAGGGCTGAATGGCTCACTCTTGTCCCCAACTTGTGTTTTGAATGTTCTATTTAAGCTAAGAACTAATCTGTCACCTGGGTTTAACGAAGATTTATAAAGCTTCACAAGAATGCACAGTAATCCAATATTTATATCCCCACGGCGTTGATAATTACGAGTGAACACGCAATTGAATAACCAGCCATATGCTGAAATTATCACTAAAACCTCCTATAAAGTGCACAGTGGTGCTGCTTCAGGAGGCACACTGCCTATTGGACTACCTCATTTTTAATTTAACTGCCAACCTCCTGCAAACTTGTCACATGGACTCAATCATCCTCTGCAGATGAGCTGTGTTATAGGCCATTAATAGGGACTGAAGAGACAATAATTCAGTCACCCAGGTTATATCACTGATGTTAATATTAATGAAGTGTTTTACCAGACTTTTGTGTAGAGCAGAATTTCATTACCGCCATCCCAGAACAAATGAATCGAACAAGGGCAATTTCCAACAGAGGATGAGAGTAAAACAATCTTATCATGAATTAACAAAATGCTTCTGGGTCTTATTGTATCAAAGGGTTTTCTAATTGACATTTTCACCAGACATTGTAATCAGTAATTTTTTTTCAGTAAATAGATTAACCCGCTATGTTGACAAGCAGACTAACCAGGGTAGGTTTTGGCTTTACGCAATGAAAAAGAGATAGAGAATTGGCAGACAATTTATATCTCTCCCTATTTTGATTTCCACTGAGTGGTAGCTCACAGCAGGAGCATGACAAAAAAACTGGAAACTTGGCATTAGATAAACTTTCCCTACCAGCAAGGTTAGAAATTCTTAAATGTCAGCCATTACACTAAGCTCAACTGCTGCCAGAATTAGAATCTAGCCCAGGGACTGTTAATCACTCACTGGTGACACTGTAAGAATTTTTTATGATAAATTGAGTTTCAGATCCTCAGCATTTTTAAAGGCCTCTTTTGTCTCTCTAATGCCCTTTTTTAAATGTGTTTCCGTAGTTTCTTGTATTTATCTCATTGAGGATCTTTCATTTTTGTCCATAGGGGATTTATGCAGAGTATCTTCCCCTTGGCTTTTATTTTTTTCTCTCTCTAATCACGCCATTGATTTTCCTCCCTTCGGGGACAGCACAGTGGCACAGTGTTAGCTCTGCTATCCCACAGCACCAGGGACCTGGGTTCAATTCCAGACGTAACTGACTGTCTATGTGGACGTTTACATGTTCTTCCCATGTCCTTTGGGTGCTCCGGTTTCCTCCCATAATCCAAAGATGTGCAAATTAGGTGGATTGGCCATGATAAATTCTCCCTTATTATCCAAAGATGTGTAGGTTAAGGGGATTAGTGGGACATATACAAGAGATTAAAGGGGATGGGCCTGGGTGAGATGCTGATTCAGTGCAGACTCAATGAGCTGAATGATTTCCTTCTCCACTGTAGGGATTTTTTGGTTTTATCAGAAGAATGAGGGCAGAACTCACAGAAACTTATAAAATTCTAACAAGTCTAGACAGAATAGATACAGAAAGGATGTTCCCAATGAAGGAGGGTGTCCAGAATCCAGTGTCATAATCTGAGGATATGGACAAACTGTTTAGGACTGAGATGAAGAGAAATTTTCACCCAGAGAGTGGCCAGCTGGTGGAATTCACTGCCGCGGAATATAGTTAAGGCAAAAAAATCAATATGTTTTCAAGAAGCTGTTAGATATAATACTTGGGGAGAAGATGATCAAAGGATATGGGAGGCGGGGAAGGTGGGATTGGGTTGGATGATCAGCCATGATCATAATGAGAATAGCAGAGCAGATTCAAAGGGCCAAATAGCCTCCTCCTGTTCCGATTTTCTATGTTGCTATATTATTCCTCTCCTCATGGCTCACTCCAGTTATAATTCCACAGGCTCTGCCCATCCCGAGTTATGTGATTATTCCTGTCCTCGTGAGCATCTATATACTCTCCCAGCAGGGTAATTCAATAACAATCAAAAGAGAAATTCTGGATGGAGTTTTTTCTTTCTTGACTCCAGCCCATTAAGCTAATAATAACCCCTCAACAGACCACCTCAAACTGACTGTCTCTTCCCAGCTCCAATGAACCATACAATTGATTTTTAAAATTGCAAAGGATTTTACAAAATTATACTTAATGGAACACAACTAGGGATGAATTTTCCTGACTTCACTTGGCAAAGCGCAGAGAAAAGTTAGGTGAGGATTTTGTACTCACCTTAGGAACTGATTGATATTTAAATGGGTAGAAAATCACATGAATGAAGGTTATATGTTATCCCTTCCCAATTCTTTTCCAAGAATTCCATCTAAGCAATTTATTGCAGAAGTGCGCACGAGGGTCAGTGTCTGTAAAGTATTCAGTTTTGTATTTGCTGCATAATTGCTATTATTTCTACAATCTTTAAACCTACAGCAATCAACAAAGACTCAAAATCTTTTCTGACACCTAACAAGGAAGTGGAAATGCCAGCATTGGACTGGGGTGGGCACAGTAAGAAGTCTCAATACATCAGGTTGAAGTTCAACTGAGAATTACCTGATGAAGGAGCAGCACTCTGAAAGGTCATGATTCCAAATAAACCTGTTGGACTTTAACCTGGGGTTGTGAGACCTCTTACTAAGCTAACAAGGAAAATGTCCTCTGTGCACAATGTACCACAAAATCATAATTCAATTCTTTGTAACTTGTGATTTTTTAAATTAGATATGTAGTGTAAAGCAACCAAAGTTCTGGACAGCTGATTTGATAGGATGTTCATCTTTAACTCAAGAGATTCTGATTTCGAGTCCCAATCCAGTGACCTAAGCATAAAGTCCAGGCTGTCATTCCCAGGGGGAATACTGTGCTGTCAAAGATGCCATTTTTCAGATGGGGTTTTAAATCCAGGCTGTCTGTCCTCTCAGATGGGTGTGTTATGTTGAAGAAGAACAAGAGAGATCTCCACATTGTCCTGAAACAAGGTGTAGCCTTCAACCAACATGCCCCACAATTCAGTTGTCACTATTTGTGAGAGTTTGCTGTGTGCAATTTGGCTGTTGTGTTTCTGACATTCCCAGTGACTATTTCAAATGTATTACATTGGCTGTAAAGCACCTGGGTGTCTTGAGTTTGTAAAAAGGCATTCTAGAAACCCTTTTGAGTTTCAATGTTCAAAATATGTTATACCAGACTACTCTTTCCTTTAAAAGATAGCATTTTAAGTAATGATAATAAGTGAACGTTTTGCAAAGTGATTGATGGAACTGTTTAGAAATTACGACATCATTCTTCCATGTCGCAAAATGCAGACAGCCACCTGATGAGAGGACATTCTCAATAGCACTGACTCCACATTATATCACATAACAATTTACAGTCTGCCTCAGTCAATGATTGCCACTCAGTTATCTTCAATGTTTGGTGGGTTTTTTAATAGTCTTTTTATAATATGTTCAGAATGAAGTTATACACGCGAAAGTGATGGTATTTGTTTAAAAAATGAATTGAGGAGCCTCTTACTCTTAAGACTGATTTCTTGAGCATGGCTGATGATGTATCTAATGAGTGTGAAAAGGGGATGTATAATCTCCCCAAACAAATATCTGAATAATGCTCCAAGCTCATAACATCCACATCTATTGTTTGACTTCTCTGATATGCTGACTCTCTGGTTCATTTTGATAGCTTTTTATAGAATTATAGAATCCCTACAGCACAGAAAAAGACCATGTGGTCCATTGAGTCTGCACTGACCACAATCCCACCCAGGCCCTATTCCCTTCATCCCACGTATTAACCCTGCTAATCCCCTGACACAAGGGTCAATGTAACATGGACAATCAACCTAACCTGTACATCTTTGGAGTGTGGGAGGAAACCAGAACACCCAGAGGAAACTCATGCAGACACAGGGAGAATGTGCAAACCCCACACAGACAGTGACCTGAGACCAGAATTCAATTCGGAGTCTCTGGTGCTGTGACCCACTGTGCCACTGTATCACCCAGTTGTAGAATATTTACTTCCCCTAACTTTTCAATCTGATCTTTTCCCCTTCATGCTGCAAACCTGTTGTTACTTCAGGATTTTCATAGAAAGACTGCTCTTCCGTTGGAGCATTTACTTTACATTTTCTTTCACTTTGGATTTTCTTCTCATTTTTCCAGAGTTGGGGCCCCTTCAAGCACTGTCCAAGGCTGCCTGTGCTTCACAGATTACTGTACAGCAGATGCTGTGACATTCCTGAAATCATCCCTCATCCCCTTAAACCAGCATATGTAAAATGAGAAAAAGATTGCATTTCTGGAGCACTTATCCTGATCTCAGGGTGTCGCAAAGTATTTCACAACCTCTGAAGTCCAATCAGAACTCAAGTGGATTTTGGGATTTTTTATTCATACGTGGGATATTGGCCTTTCTGGCTGACCAGCATTTATTTCCTAATTGCCCTTGAACTGGGTGGCTTGCTAGACCATTTCAGATGGCAGTTGAGAATTAACCACATTGCTGTTGCTTTAAATTCATATGGAGGCCAGACCAGGTAAGGACAGCAGATTTCCTTCCCTAAAGAACATTAGTGAACCAGATGGGTTTTTATGACAATCAACTATGGTTTCATGTCATTAGTAGATTCTTGATTCCAGATACTTTTTATTGAATTCAAATTCCACCATCTGATGTGCCAGAATTTGATCCCAGGTTGTCAAACCATTAGTTGAGTTTCTGGGTTAATTGTCTAGCGACAATATCACTAGGTCAGGGACAAATGTTGTCTTGGGCATCAGGAACCTTTTCAACAGTGCCCTGATCTTTTACAAACTCAACAGCTCATCCAAGATGGCAGTTCCAACAATGCAGAAGTGAAGTCTTCAAGACCTAGTTGAGGTCACAACGTATGGATTCTGAGATAGAAGTATCCTAAATGTTCAAAACTGGAATTCTGTGCAAAATAGGATGGGGAGAAAAACCATCATTATGAACCTGTGCGCCATCGCAGTGACGTTGAGCTTCAGAGAGACTTTTTATTAAGATTGTTATTCAATTGGACACAGTCCGATTAAGAAGTTTACCCACCTATCATTCATTGAAGTTACATCATATATAAAGAGTTAAAGTGAGCAATTTAGATTCAGTCTAAAACTGTTTCAGTTTTGGAAAATGCACGAAGGAAGCCAGCATTTCAAAAAATTCCGACCTCATCTATTTCAAGCACAGATGCTGTCTTTAATGTTCTGTAACTCGAGATGGCAAATCTTTCTGTTCTTCCACTGTATTGTGCCCACTTCCCGTCTGCATATAATTACTAACTAGATCCGAGTGTAACCATGGAATATAGATAATTCTGCTTGCTTTTCTCAACAGTTTGAATCTGTAAATTGGAACACTCAGTCAATTTATTGATATTTATTTAGTAGCAACTTGAGTAGAATCACAAAGAAAAGGGAAAGATTGGTCCATTTCAACATGCTAGCAAATTGCAGACATCATGTTGACTTTAACTGACACAATGCATTTGATTTGGTTTGATTTGAATCATTATTTCGCATGTATTAGATACAGTGAAAAGTGTTGTTTCTTGCGCACTATACAGACAAAACTTACTGTTCATAGAGAAGAAAAAGAGAGAGTGCAGAATGTAGTGTTACAGTCATAGATAGGGTGGAGAGAAAGATCAACGTAATGTGAGGTAGGTCCATTCAAAAGTCTGATGGCAGCAAGGAAGAAGCTGTTCTTGAGTTGGTTGGCACATGACCTCAGACTTTTGTATCTTTTTCCCTAAGGTGGAAGAGAGAATGCCTGGGGTGTGTGGGGTCCGTAATTATGCTAGTTGCTTTGCCAAGGCAGTGGTAAGTGTAGACAGAGTCAATGGATGGGAGGCTGGTTTGCCTGATGGACTGGGCTACTTTCACGACCTTTTGTAGTTCCTTTTGGTCATGTCAGAGCAGGAGCCATATCAAGCTGTGATACAACCAGAAAGAATGCTTTCCATAGTGCATCTGTAAAAGTTAGTGAGAAATTTGGCAAGACATGCTAAATTTCCTTAATCTTCTGAGAAAGTAGAAGCGTTGATGGGCTTTCTTAAATATAGTTGCTGCATGGGGGAGGGGATCAGGACAGGTTGTTGGTGATCTGGACCTCTAAAAACTTGAAGCTCTCGACCCTTTGTAATTTGTCCCTGTTGATCTAGACAGGGGCATGGTCTTCTTCTCTGCATTTTCTTTCTTTTAAATCAGAAAGGTAAATCCAATTGCACCAGTTCAAATAAATTGACCCTTTTTTTATTTGTTCTTCAGTTGTGAGCCTCATTGGCTAATCCAACATTTATTGCCCATCCCTAATTGCCCTTGAAAAGTTGATGATGAGCTGCTGCCTTGAACCATTGCTTTTCATATGGTGTAGGTACACCCACAGTGCTGTTAGCAAGAGAGTTCCAAGATTTTGACTTGGTGACAGTAAAAGAATGATGATATAGGCTGGCCTCTCCTGCACCACTCGGACAGCAGAGCAGCCTGGGAGACACCAACCCTTAGCAAGGTAATGCCAGTCACGAATCTCCCAAGTGCTTTTTTTACTGCAATCAACTCTGCACTGATTATTGTATAAAATTAGAATTTCAAAGTGATTAGCGAGCCTGGGACAGTATTCTCAGGGCCCTCTTGGGTCTCTCCCTGCTGGGAATGTTTCTCTCCAGTGGGGTTTAGAACTGCTCCCCACTGACAGGGGTCAGGTGTCCTGACCCCACTGGTGGGGACAGAGGCCATTGAGGCCACCCTGTAGTGGTCAAAGGCAAGGGGGGAAATGCCCTTGGGCAGTGCCAACCTGGAAATGTCAATGCCATGGCTGGTATTTGCCCAAGGGGCAAACTGGCACTGCCCACTGGGCACCTTGCCATTGCCCACCAGACACTGGACATTGCCAGGTGTGGGACCGGAGAGGACAAGAAAGATAGAGGGACGGGGCCTCTTGGGGATGTGATCAGTTGGGAGGGGCGGGGGGCCTGCTGCTATTCTGCAAGATGATCGCCTGGGGAGTGAGGGAGGGAGGAGTGTTATTGGGGTGTGCCATTGGGTTGGGGGAGGGGGGTCAGGGCTGATCATCAATGCGTGAGGGGGTCGAGGCTGGCTGGGGGGTTGTGGACATTGGGATGGCATGAAAAGATCTGGCAGGTAATGTTGAAGATCCACTCTGGAAAGTACACCCAAAAAACAAGTGGAAAATTTTCCTGTTTTCCCATATGTTGGGGAATTAGTTTTATTTTGGGAGGCATGGTTTCAAATCAGGGTGCTGTGTGACCTGAAAGTAGAAGGTGGTATTCCCAGATATTGGCTCTCCTGTTCTTCTATATAAGGGCAGTAATATATGGAGTACAATAAGGTCGGAACAGGAACCACTCTTAATTGGAGAGACCTGAGGCCACTGATACCTTGTTTTGTTAACACAGGTTGACTCGCTGTTTTGGGTACAATGCACTGACTGATATAACAAGAAGGTACAGTTCCTGATTAGAAATTACAACCAGAATTTCCACTACTTATTCGATTCCTATTGGAATGTTGGCATGGACATGTGAAATGCTTTGAGGCAGTCTGAGGATGTGACAGTCACTATGTAAATGAAAACTCATTCTTCCTTTGTTACTGCACTGGGGAATATAACAACACCACGTTTGGATTCGGGAAGAAGGGACATCAGGCACATTTTTATTTGGACAGCTAAAAGAGTGAAATCCAAATACATACAGATATAAATCGGAATTTACATGAGTGCCCAGAGTAAGTATTCCATTTGCTTTGAAAGAATTAAATCCGCAGTATTTTAATCTTGTTTACCAATCGCTGAAGAGATCAGAATGTGACAGTTCGGGTTGTGAGCCAACTCAAACTGGACTTGTTTATTTTGTGTGGTCTGTCTGCCACATGTTTTCTATCATTTCTGTTTTGGTACAGTTAGTGTTCCCATTGAGTGCGATGATGTCTCATTCACTTCCTGTAGGTGTCTGTTGTGGAGCTCGGCTGCTCACTTCACTCGCCCTCAGTTCAGTTCAGTTTGTCGGAGTCAATTCAGCAGCCCAGCGCTCGGAGAGAAAGGCTTTTATAACCGGGCTGTCTGCCTGGATACTGATCTGTCGATAAGCCAGGGGGAGAGTTTGCAGCGAGGAGTCTGCTCTTGCCAGAGGACTGTAAGCGTTAGACCGTCTTTCAAGATGGGGAGACGAATGTGAATTGTTACAGGGACCGCACTGTAACACCGAGCGGAGTTTCCATCCCTCCTTCTCCACATTCTGGTGAGTGAGACACTCAATTAACTGAATCCAAGAAC
Organism: Sphyrna mokarran; assembly: GCA_024679065.1. NCBI lineage: Eukaryota > Metazoa > Chordata > Chondrichthyes > Carcharhiniformes > Carcharhinidae > Sphyrna > Sphyrna mokarran. The sequence continues at coordinate 129,035,538 of JAGIQG010000006.1, read as the reverse complement.
AGCCCCAGCAACAGAGCAGGTTCTCAGCGCTTAAACAGTGGCTCAGATACCCTCTGCACCCCAGACAGGTGTTGTACCTAAGAATATGTGAGCAGGAGACCTGTGTGTATGGTTATGAAATACTCTCACAGACACAGAATGGTGTTTGGGTCACCACACAGCCTGTTTTCATATTGTTAAATATTGGCCAGGGAGGCTATTCAGCTTCTGTGGTCCACACTCTCCACCTCCCCCCTCTCCTCTCTTTATCTGGAATCATTCCAGAATGTTTAACTCCCAAACTCCACATCATTCCCCATATTGGTCGGTATTTGTAGAGAACAACTTCCGAACATTAGTCCGTGAGTTCCTCTGCTTCCTATACTCCTGGTTTCATTTGAGACAGTGCTGAGTGAGGGTGAACCCTTTCTATTCCATTTACATAACTGCAAAGTCCTGCCGCATTTATCTCCTTCCGAAGGAGGCAAGGTTTTCCTCTGACTGGGGGCTCGGCTGCGTCTCCAGAGCATCTCTGGAGGCAAGGTTCAGAGAGGAGATTTGCTTTGAACAATTATCTCTGCCCCTTCATTCATGTCCCACCCCTGGGTTTGTCTGTAATCAGGTCAAATTGACATTTCTTATATTTCTATAGTGACCAAGGGTGACAGAATAATTTTCACCCAGAAGGTGTGAGTGTCTGGAATAAGCTGCCAGAGGTAGTAATAGAGGCAGTACAATTTTGTCTTTTAAAAATAGTTTAGACAGTGATGTAGCTAAGATGGGTATAGAGGGATGTGGGTGAAATGCGGGCAATTGGGACTAGCTTAGTGGCTAAAAGAAAGGGTGGCATGGACAAGTTGGGCCAAAGGGCCTGTTTCCGTGCTACAAAAAAACTATGATCTCACACAACACACTGGGAGGCTATTTGGCCCATCATGCCTGTGCTAGTCCTTTTGATGAAGCTATTTCAGACAGGGTGTTCCAGATCACAACAAACTTGTGCAATGCTATGCTTCATCATCCCATCTCTGACTGCAAACATCAGTCTCATGACTGAAATGTGTGTTCAATCATTGGTTAGGTATTTCTGAAGAAAACTCTTTGCTCACTTGGTGAATAGTGAGCAGGTCAAAGATCCTCCTGAACAGTCTGCTCCTGGGTTAGAGAAAGCCGCAATGTACAAATCCACAACGTGTCAGAGTGTCTGTCTGCTTGTTTCCTTATTTTTTTTTAAGCAACACAGCACGGGAAACAGGCCCTTCGGCCCAACGAGCCCGTGCCGCCGTCATACTATATAGTAGCAAATCCATTATCCTATTTTAATATTCCTATATAATAATATATATATTATTCCTAATATGGAAAATTCTCACCATAGGGACAATTTGTTTCCCAATCAGCCTAAGAGCGAATTTTTGGGTTGTGGGAGGAAACCGGAGTGCCCGGAGAAAACCCACGCAACCACGGGGAGAACGCGCAAACTCCCGCAGACACCGGCCCAATTCCAAGTGTCTGCACAGCCACATCGATAGTCTCTGAGCTGTCATGGTGCCCTTCAGATGGTCCACATAAAGCACTCATTTACGACATGAGGTACCAGGCAACCCATGAATCAACATCCAAGAGCTGTACCCACACCACCTGCCAAATGCATGCTCAGTGTTGGTCAAGTATGGACCGAATTACCTGTGGAAAAAAGCCGTAGTTAAACAGTCCTAATATATCCCTCTATCTGCATACCGCTCATGTGGCTGTCCAAGAGACCCTTAAACAGCCCCAGCGTGCCTGCTCCCACCACCTTACTCGGCAGTGCATTCCACACCCCCACTACCCTTTGTGTGAAAAACTGCCCTCTAATATTCGTCCTATACATAGCCCCCCTCACCCTATGGCCATGACCCCTCGTCCTATCCATTTCTAAAGGTGGAAAAAGTTTACCTCCATTTACTCTATCTATACCCCTTATAATCTTATACACCTCTATGAGATCCCCTCTAAGCCGACGTCTTTCAAGGGAAAACAACCCCAGTCTATCTAAACCGTTCCTCATAAGACAGTCCTTCCATACCAGGCAGCATCCTGGTAAACCTCCTCTGCACTCTCTCCAAGGACTCCACATCCTTCCGATAGTACGGCGACCAGAACTGGGCGCAGTATTCCAAGTGAGGCCTAACCAACGTTCTATACAACTGCAACATCAAACTCCTACTCTTGTATTCTATACCCTTTTCTATGAAAGCTAACATACTATACGCCTTCTTTATCACCTTCTCCACCTGTGAGGACACCTTCAGAGACTTGTGAACCTGCACCCCCAAGTCTCTCTGCGTCTCTATGCTCCGTATAGTTTTACCTTTTATCCTATAACTCTCTTCTACATTTTTCCGGCCAAAATGCATCACCTCGCATTTATCCGGATTAAATTCCATTTGCCATCTATCTGCCCAGTCTACCAACCTGTCTATGTCCTGTTGTATTGCCTGACACTGCTCTTCTGTACCCGCCAATCCAAGCATCTTGGTGTCATCAGCAAATTTGCTGATCTCACCACCTACCCCTACTTCCAAGTCGTTTATGTAGACCACAAATAGAAGAGGACCTAGTACTGAGCCTTGTGGCACTCCACTAGTGACAGGCTTCCAGCCGGAAAAAGAGCCTTCCACTACTACCCTCTGTCTCCTCCTCCCGAGCCAGTTCTCGACCCATCTACATACCCGACCCTGTATCCCATGCGCCTTCACCTTCTCTATCAGTCTACCATGAGGAACCTTGTCAAACGCCTTACTGAAATCCATGTAGACGACATCAACAGCCTGTCCTTCATCAACTGTTTTTGTCACTGTTTTTGTTATATTCAGAGGTTTGCCTGCAAACTGTGGAAGATGGGAATTGTGTTAAGGTTTATCATGATTCTTGGCACTGCCCATCACATCAATGAAACTTGCAAGGCCATCCCCCTAATTTGCCACAGTAACAGTGGCAGAAGGTCAGCAGAAACCCCGTTTGTGTTGCTTCTCCAGGGTTTTGATCAATGGGGAAATGCTATAAATATTCTATCTCATGTTGCATTGTAGAATCTCTTTGGAAAATATTGGTTTAATCTGAAATAATTATTTCAGTTTAGACAGCTCATGTGATATTTTCTTAATGATTACTTAAAGGACATTTGGTGACATTTGGCTTGAAAATACCAACATCCCAGATTTTAAATGGAGCTGTGAAGGTTTGGATATATCTCCTGTTTCTGGGAAATGAATGTAATGTTCAAAGTTTGGCCTATTCACTGCACTTCATGCATCAGCACAATATCTTCATATTTAAACATGAGTGATTAGATAATATTCTACTTGCAAGGATATTCTTGTCTTAACTTTTCATTGATCTTTTCGTTACTTGGGTAAACAGTATAACGGCCTATGTGCACTTGTAATGGCCAATGCTAGATGATTGGAATATCAGTTTAATCTACAACTTCAATTTTACATTTAATGGGAGCATCCAGAATGTGGTTCAACTCTTGAGTGTTTTATACATTGAAGGCGCAACACAATTTTTATTATTTGTTTAAGGAATGTGGTTATTGCTGACAAAGCCAACACTTATTATCCATCCCTAATAGCCCCTGAGAAGTTGAGTTGCCTTAATGAACCACTGAAGAATGTGCAGTACAGGTATAGGAATGGATTCTGACCCAACATCAATGAAGGAATGATGCTATATTTCAAATCAGGATGGTGTGAGATTTAGAGGAAAGATTGCAAATGCTAGTGTTCCCATGCACCTCTTGCCTTTGTCCCTCTAGGTGGTAGAGGATGAAGGTTTGGAAGAAGCCTTGACGAGAGCAGTGCATCTGATGGCACACTTTGCTGCCATTATGTGATGGAGGGGAAGGAATGAAGGTGAATGGGGTGCCAATCAAGCAGACTGCTTTGTCCTAGATGATGTTGAGCTTCTTGAGTATTGTTGGAACTGTACCCACTCAAGCAAGTGGAGAGTAAACCATTGCACTCCTGACTTGTGCCTTGTAGATGGTGGACAGGTTTTGAGGAGCCAACAGTGGAGTTACTTTCTGCAGAATTCCAAGTATCAGACCTGCTCTGGTAGCCAAAATATTTATATGGCTAGTCCAGTTCAGCTTCTAGTCAATGGTAACCCCAGGAATTTGATAGTGAGAGACTCACGTTGAATGTCAAGATGAAGTGATTAAATTCTCTCTTGCTGGTGTTAGTCATTTCCTGATATAAATGCTACTTGTCACAAATGTTACTTTATCAGTCCAGGCCCTTTGTTGTTCCGGTTTTGCTGAGTGTAGGCAGGGACTGCTTTACTATCTGAACAGTTATACATGGAACAGTTATACAGCAAACAACTCACCTTATGATGATGGAAGAGTCATTGGTGAAGCAGCTGAAGATGGAAACTGCCCCTGAGGCGCTCTGATAATGATGTACTGGGGTTCAAGATGATTAGTCTTTGAAAATCAGAATCATTTTTCTCTGTGTTAGGAATGACTGCAGCCAAATGGAGTAGAAACAGTTATCGACCTGTTTTAACTCACTCATTCACAGGGTTTATCTATCCTTTAATGTTTTGCTGTTCAATTAAAAATCACCAGCGCCAACAACCAAACTGGTATCTGATAAGAGTGCAGAAAAGATTTATTAGGATGATACTGGGACTTGATTGTTTGAGTTACAAGGAGAGGCTGGATAGACTGAAATTTTTTACTCTGGACGTAGGAAGCTGAGGGATGATCTTATAGAGGTCTATAAAATAATGAGGGTCACAGATCAGCTAGATAGTCAATATCGTTTCCCAAAGGTAGGGGAGTCTAAAATTAGAGGACATAGCTTTAAGGTGAGAGAGAAGAGATACAAAAGTGTCCAGAAGGGCAATTTTTTCACGCAGAGGGTGGTGAGTGTCTGGAACAAGCTGCCAGCAGGGTAATAGTAGAGGCAGGTACAATTTTGTCTTTTAAAAAGCATTTAGACAATGACTTGGACAAGATGGATATTGAGGGATGTGGATAAATGCAGGCAATTGGGACTAGTTTAGTAGTTTAAGAAAAAAGTGGCATGGACAAGTTGGGCTGAAGGACCTGTTTCCATGCTGTAAACCTCTACATCTCTATGACTCTATCTGAATGGCAAATCTTCAGCTGGCAACATCCAGAATGGCAGCCTATATGAGTGCCTATTTGAATGGAAATAAAGTTTGTTTCATGTGATGAGAAACACACAATAGATTTAAGGGATTTATATTTGGAATGTTAAAAGTAAAGTATAGTTTTATGCAGGTTTAATTTAATATTTCTATGGCTGGAGAGGAGTTGTGGATCAATTTCATGTTGAAAGAGTATTTGGCTATTTAGGGGAGGGGTCAACTTCAGTTCCTGCTGAAATCTGCCCCAGCAACAAATTTACAAATCAGAGAGGAAGCGTGAGCTGGAGCACTCTGTGTTCTCAAGTGCAGCAGGTGTTTTTTAAGGTCTGTGAGGAGCTGAGGAGAAGGTTTTTCTTTCTCTCTCTCCGTTCTTCTCAAGGTTGAGAAATGTTGTAACAATGGAGTTAACATAATCCAGCTCAATGGACCCAGAGAATGGTGATAGAAAATAGACTTCAGAATACTGAAGCTGCTTGAACAAAGAATAAGGGATGGTCCAGGATAAATTAAGGAAGGGAGAAACACGAGCTTTGAGTTGAAGAAACATTCCATTTAAATAAATTTACAATTGGGAGCAGACATTCAGAGGCAACTGAAGGCAGCAGAATGGAAATGAGAATCATATCAACCGTGATTGAATTGTGGAACCAACTTGAGGTGGCCAAATGGTCTAATTCTCCTCCATATCTTATGGTCTTATGGATTTTAAATAATTCTATTAAGAAACTGGAACTTGAATGTTAAAGCAATTGACAGTGAGAAGAAGCAGTGAGCCAGTTGAGGCAGACGAAACTGTGAGAGATTGGTTCAAAACCCTGACAAGAGTTACTGCTAAAAGTGAAGTGAAAACTCACCAATGAAAATTATCTGCAGAAATTCTGAGGAAGAATTCACAAACCACAAATGTGTGTTAAAAGGAGACCACTGTAACTTCGAATATACTTTGTCATCCATGTTAATCTTAAAATCTCTGTGTGTTTGTTAAGGGGAGGGTAAAAGAACACTGTACTGTGATGCATTTCTTTCGTGTTTAATAAATGCCTTCTTTTTGGTTAAAAGCTAATAAGCAGTCCTGTGACTCCATTGCATTGATGTTTGATTCAAAAGAATAAAAATCACATTTTTTGAACCAGGATTCCATTCAGTTATAACACCCTCTGGGACTGTAAAACATGTTTCCCTATTTGCACTTAGAAAACATTATTTTAAAATGGGAAGTGACTGTGCCTACAGAACTAATTTATTTTGTGATAACGAACAAGAGGATTTTAAAATCTGTTCTTGTGAATTTCGGGCACTGAACAATGGGTGGAGGGTACACATAAGCTAAGGCGAGGGTTGAGAGGCGATCTGATAGAGGTTTATAAATTGTTGAGAGGAATAGATAGGGTGGATTCTCGGAGGCTGTTTCCCCGGACTAAAATGGTCGCTACGAGAGGACACAGGTTTAAGGTGCTGGGGGTCAAGTACAGAGGAGATGTTAGAGGTAAGTTTTTCACTCAGAGGGTGGTGAGTGAATGGAATCGGCTGCCATCAGTAGTGGTAGAGGCGAACTCGCTGGGGTCTTTTAAGAGACTTCTGGATAAGTACATGGGATTTAATGGGATTGGAAGTTACAGATCTATGGCCTGGTAAGTATAGATATGATCGGCACAACTTGTGGGCCGAAGAGCCTGTTTGTGCTGTAGTGTTCTATGTTCTAATCAGGTCATAATTGCCAGGTCAGTACTAACTCACACACCTCTACTGTCTTTCCTCAACTAATATCCCATACTGCAAACTGCACGGAGACTGAGTCAATTCTCTCTGCTATCTGTTTGCTCCAGAACGTATAGCTTAAAACAAGTCCCAAATATACATTATAAATCCATTTTTCAGGCCACCTTTGTCCATTTGATTTGCCTAATCTACATGTGGATTAAAGTCACCAATGGTGATTGTGATATCTTTCTTAGATGCCCCATTGACTTCTTCTTGTATACTGTGTGTTACAGTGTAACTACTGTTGGAGGATCTATAAACTATTGTCATAAGATATCTCTTCCCTTTACTGTTTCTATCTCTACCCAAACTGATTTACTCCTTTGAGCTGAGGTCACCTTTCACAACTGTATTAATCAAGTTCTTAATTAACAGAGCTACTGTACCATCTTTTCCTAGCCTTCTGTCTTTTTGAAATGTTAAATATCCTTCAATATTCAGGTCCTAATCTTGGTCACCTTGCAACCATGTTTCTGTAATGGCTATCAGATCATTCATATTTATCTCTACCCATGCTAGCAATTCATTCATTCAGATAGAGAGCCATTAACTGTATCCTTTGACCATTTTTGCAATCAGCCTTCCCTTCTTAATCGATGACACAAATAACGTTGGGTGTTCATTTCATTGCTGTTAGTTACATGTTGCCACTGTAGAATGGTTGCCATGCCTGGTTTTCTACTAGCAGTCATTTCAATTCAAATGTAAGCTTATGTGCAGCATTGTGACACATTTATGAGAAACGTGACCATGTGTTACTTAAATAAAAATAACTTTGCACTAAGGAGATGGTTTATTTGGTCATAATATAGAGTACTTAAGAAATATTGTAAACAGATTTATTGGTTCACATGAACTGTATAACATCCCACAACATACCAGAAATAGCTGTAAATCAGGAAGTGGAAGGGCGGGAGGAACTCAGGAAAATTACAATCTCCAACAAGATGGTATTGAGCAAATTGTTGGAACTGTGGACTGAAAAATCACCAGGTCCTGATGGACATCATCCCAGGGAGTAGAATGAATGGTAAGTGACACAGTTGATGATTTGGTTTTAGTTTTCTAAAATTCTACAAAATTCAAGAAGGCTATAAAAGGATATAATAGATTAAGTAGGCAAGAATCAGGAAAATAGAGTATAATGTGGGAAAATGTGAAATTGTCCATTTTAGTAGGAAGAATGAAAAGAAGCATATTATCTAAATGATGAGAGATTGCAGAGCTCTGAGATGCAACGGGATCTGGAAGTACCAATGCATGAATAATAAAAGATTAGTATGTAGATACAGCAAGTAATTAAGAAAGCTCATAGAATGCTATTGCTTACTGAAAGAAGAATTGAATACAAAAATAGGAAGGCTATTCTTTAGATACACAGGGCATTAGTGAGACAACATCTGAGAACTGTGTACGTATTGTCCCCTCATTTGAGGAAAGATTTAAATGAATTGCAAGAAATTCAGAGGTTTACTCGACTAATATCTAGAATAGGCGAGTTGTCTTATGAGGAAAGGTTGGACAAGCTAGACTTGCATCTCTGCACGGTGGTACAGTGGTTAGCACTGCTGCCTCATAGCACCAGGGAGCCAGGTTCAATTCCAGTCTAGAATGATTGTCTGAGTGGATTTTGCTCATTCTCCTTATATCTACGTGGGTTTCCTCCCACAGTCCAAAGATGTGGTGGTTAGGTGGATTGGCCATCCTAAATTGCCCCTTAGTTTTAAAGATGTAGGTGGATTAGCCATGATAAATGAATGGGGTTACAGGGATAGTCATGATATACAGATGCTGGCGTTGGATTGGGGTGGTAAGAACTCAGTAAGAATTTAGCAACACCAATTTATAATCCAACCGATTTATTTGATAGTAAAATGTCAGAACACTGCATTTGCCTGACGAAGACACAGAGTCGAAAACTCGCTTTTTTACTATCAAATAAATCGGTTGGATTATAAATTGGTGTTGCTAAATTCTTACTGAGTTGTTACAGGGATAGGACAGAGGGGAAGACCTTAATGAGATGCTCTTGTGGAGACTCATTGGGCTGGATGGTCTCTTTCTGCACTATAGGGATCCTATTGAGTTTAGAAGAGCAAAAGGAGACTTGTTGAAGCACATAAGCTCCTGTAGAGTATTTACTGGGTGGAAGTGGAAAGGATGTTTCCTCTTGTGGGAAAATCAAGAATTGGGTTTAATACTGTTTAATAATAAGAAAGCCCTCATTTAAGACAGAGATGAGGACAATGTTTTTCTCTCAGAAGACAGTGAATTTTTGGAACTGTCTTCCTCAAAAGGCAGCGGAAGCAGAGTCTTTGAATATGTTTAAGGCAAAGCTGGATAGATTCTGGATTAACGAGGGGGGTGATAGATTATTGTGAAAAATGGAACTGAGATTTTGTCAGATCAGCCATGATGTTATTGAATGATGGAGTGAGCTGGAGGGGCCAAGTGGTCTACTCTTGCTCCTAACTCATATGTTTGTATAAACGGAATTCCATTTTTATTGTGTGAGATTGGTGGATCATATTAAAGATTTTTAATAGCCAATTTGTATAATTCTCTCCAGGTTTTACATAAAACTGTAAATCTATGGCCATGATGGTAAGTTGCAGGGTTTCCAGTTTCAAAGCTGAGCTCTCTCATTAATTGATGATGTTAGTTTCCACAGACAGAAGAATAAAACTTGATGTCTGTGGGAACGGATTGTTGTCCCAATGGATCTTCACCAACAATGGATACAGAATTCAGAAGCAATTGTTTTATAAATGTGTACAGGTTTTAAACATTTGAGATGATTGCCTACATTATGCTGTCATTTGTCATTTCCTTTTCATGGAATTATTTTTACCAATGGATTGATATGTTCACTGTGACCTTGTAACCTCGCTGCAAAAATCCACAACTTTGAATTCTAAAAGGTGACCACACATTTTCTCACAAGAAAAAGCAACCTCCCTTGAAAAAAATTACATAGAACCTGACATCAGTGAAGGGATTTCTGTGAATATTGCATCTTCAAAGAAATTAAACGCAATGATGATGCTATTTTTAATTTTTAAATCATATGTAACTGTAATGTGGCTTTTGGGTGTTTTTGGGAACTTCAGTGACCTGCTTGTGTAATTTCAGCTTTGTCCTATAGGAGGAAGACAACACCGTCCATAATCCAAGTCAGTTTCAGTTGGGACAGAATTCTAGTTAATTCATTTCCCTCAATGTGGAGAATTGGTAGCATATTCAGAGTGGTTAATCACTTATTTGTGTAATTCAGAACTGAAGTGTAATGAACAAATGCAGTGGCAATATATGTGGTGAAGGGAAGGGATATGTGGGGGAAGGAGGGATCAGGATACTGAATTTGATGATCAGCCATGATCAAAATGAATGGTGAGCAGGCTCGAAGGGCTGAATGGCCTCCTCCTGCTTCTAGTTTCTAATCTGCTGGCCCTGCTTTCCTGCCTAACATGGTCCATCTTTGCAATTTCAAATGAGGCTTTTTGGCCTATGGTACCTATTTAAATTACTTTTCAAATATTCATTCACTAACTGTTAGAAAGTCTGCCGCCAGCCCTGACCTGAAAAAGCTTTTGATGTCCTTTAGCATAAAAAAAATTCTCCTCACCTCGCATGTGATCTCTAACTAATGTCCTTTAGTTACAGCCAATCTCAGTTTGAAGGTCTCTAACCCATCTCTGGGACAGATGAGCTGCTTTGTCAGTTTGAGTTCTTGTCTGCTTACAGTACAAGCCAGTCTGAGTTCCTCCTCACCCCCTCACACCAAGGGATTAAAGATGACTCAACCCCTGTGACAACTGCCTCGTGATTGTATCCGAGCACATTAAGAATCTCACAAATAATTTGCCACAGTTTTGGGCTGATAATCATGTAAAACTCCTCTGACTGTGTGCCTTAATCCGAACTGCGCATAACCTTATTGAAGCAGCAGCGTACAGCATGACTGATGTAATTAGTTTGAAAAAAACTGTACTCCCTTTAGTGAAAATATTAAAATACATAGAAACAGATATAGAAACACAAACAAAATAGAAACACAGGTAGGTCATTTGGCCCTACGAGCCTGCTCCACCATTAATTTTGATCATGGCTAACCAAATCTAATATTCTGATCTCGCCTCCCCTCTCCTCTGCCCCCCGCCCCCCATCCCAACGCCCCATATCCCTTGGAGAGAAAATGCTGGAAAATCTCAGCAGGTCTGGCAGCATCTGTAAGGAGAGAACAGAGGTGAAGTTTCAAGTCCAGGTGACCCATTCTCAAAGTTTTGTCAGAGCTTTGACAAAGGGTCACCTGGACTCCAAATGTCAGCTCTTTTCTCTTCTTACAGATGCTGTCAGACCTGCTGAGATTTTCCAGCATTTTCTCTTGTGGTTTCAGATTCCAGAAGTAATTTGCTCCCCCCCCCCTCCATATCCCTTGATCCCTTTAGCTCCAAGAATTATAAAAATATATCAGGTGGAATTTTGCAGCCAGTGATGCTAATGGGATTTTCCAGTCCTGCAGCAGTGAAGGGAAATTCCAGTCCTGCAACAGTGAGGGTCACGCTCTCCATCCTCGCTGGCAGGGGCAGCAGGGCGTGAATGGCTGGAGAATTTCACAGGGGAATTTGACAGTAACTTCATTGCAGTGTTAATGTAAGCCTTACTCGTGACTAATAAATAAACTTGACTTGAACTTGACATGAATTCCCACCGCATTCTCCGGATTGAATCACCTCGGAGTGTGCATCTTGATCCGTGGATGAATATCATTGCGCTTTACTGTTAGAACAATTTGAAATGTTTTGTAAATGCGTCTTTGAGATTTTACATGAAATAAAGTATAATTTTTTTGCAACAACAAAATACTGGCCACTCTTCAGCCCTGGAGCATCAGAGTCCAGCTAGCAATCTGAGTGAGAGGTGGAGCTGTTCCACGCTGATGGGTGGTGTTTTTCACAGTGACACATACAGTGCAATGCTGCTGTTGAGTTTAGTTCATTGTGTGTGTGTGTGTGTGTGAGAGAGAGTGCAAGGCGGGCACAGACAGGCAGACAGTCCGTAGCCTTTGCAAACCGCGCCCGTCTTCTGGGAAGCATCATTGTCTTTTGCCTATAGCCGTTCATGTTAAACTTTATCAAGGACACTCATTCAAACCTCCTTCCCCTCACCCTGGAGCCAGAGGAAGCTTTGCAACTGGAGTTTTTTTTGGGGGATGATGCTGAATCTAAAGAAGTGTCGCTCTCTCTTTTCGTGCTGATTTATTAGTCCCGCTCACTTTCACCTCCGGTTGGGTAAGAACCAAATCCTTGTTTGTTATCTGATAAAAGTCGGCGTGGCTGCTGTTGTTACTGGCAATAATCTGACTGTGGATTGATAGAAACCATTGCACTTTCTGGTTCCCCCAAAAGCAGGAAGTTTCTGTTCGTGTTAAAAGGCAGATGTAAGGAGCTTGAACCAGCTCCTGTTCTGATCTAACCACAGCTGATGCTGAGTTTGGGGAACAGAAGTGACCCCCCCCCCCCCCAGCCCCCGTCTCCTCCTCCTGCACACTGCTGGCCACTTCTCTCAAACAGACTCCAGGCAACAGCCTGGCTAATCACACGTTGGCTGGCTTTAATCTAGGTTTACTTCTGGTTTTTGCGACATTTTTACAGGGATCTAGATAAAAATGTAGTTTGATGTGATTCATTTGGTTGACCTCTTTGGACTGAAGGGATTGTGAAGCAGGAGGTGGGGATGGGTGAGGGTCTCTCAGACGGAGAGGCAACTGCCGAACAGGTAATTCTTCATCAGGCGGACTGGCTGCTTTTTTTGACGGTAGATGTTAGAATGGGTAATTGAGGTGCCAACCTGGAAAGTTATACCATTATTAGACCCACCCTTCCCCTGCCCATAGGATTATCTGTGGGAAAATCCACCCAATCTGTTGCATTTATTTATTATTGTCATAAGCAGGCTTACATTAACACTGCAATGAAGTTACTGTGAAAATCCCCCAGTTGCCACACTCCAGAACTTGTTCGGGTACAGTGAGGGAGAATTTAGTATGGCCAATCCACCTAACCAGCACGTCTTTCAGACTGTGGGAGGAAACCAGAGCACCCAGGGGAAACTAAGCAGACGTGGGGAGAATGTGCAGACTCCATGCAGGTAGTGACCCAATCAAACCCTGGCACTCTGAGGGAGCAGAGATGTGATGGAATAACTGTGCTACCATGCTGCCCATGCCCCATGCTACTGGATGAATGAGTTTGTCCTACCCAATGTCCCACCTCCCACTTTCATTTTCCTGTCCTGCCCACCAAGGAAATCCCTCCTCCCCCACGCATTCTTAGCATTATAGTTGCTGGCTATCATTTTTATATGTTGACATTCACTCTGTATTGCCAGAGAGTGAGCAACTATTCCACCACTGGAGGCATCACAACCAAGCCCAGCCCTGCTAGTGAATGTGGGGGAACTGACCGTTCTTTAACAGTAAGAGAAATCTGTAGAAGTGTTGCTTCTTGACGACTTGCAGAGGACTGTCTACAATAGTGTGTGTGTAGTCTTGGCTGTTGTAAAGATGATCATTTTCAGTTCCCATTGGGCTAGACCTGAACATAGGTCACTCCCATTAGCCCAGACAGGAAGAAAATAGAAATGAGACTAATTTGTAAATTATTTGAAAGCTCAAGTTACAACATCATGACTCTTGTTAATATTCCATCATTAATTCCATTCTTGGAATACATTTTACAGTGACTGTTATTTGGGGTGTGATAACAGGGCATTTAGCAAATCCTAACTTTATTAAGTGCAGCACCTCAATCCGGATTTGTTAAAGGGAATTCATGTTTGATAATTTGTTAGAATTTCTTTGGGATTTAACAACTAGATTGGATAAAAGGGAGTGGACATAGTGTATTTGGATTTTCAGAAAGTATTCTGTAAGATGCTGCACAAGAGGTTATTACACTTAATTAAGGCTCTAGGATGGGAGAAATATTTAAACTTGGGTTGAGATTGGTTAATGGACAGGGAACAGAGAGAAAGAATAATGGGTCATTTTTGGGTTTTCAGGTTGTGAATAGGGATGACAGTGCAAGGATCAGTCCTTGGACCTCTGCTATTTACAATCTATATCAATGGCTTAATGAGGGGACCAAGTGCATTGTAACCAGGTTTGCTGATGATTCAAAGTTTGGTGAGAATGTGGACAGTAAGAGGGACGCAGAGTGGCAGCAAAAGCATATTAACATGTTGGTTGAGTGGGCATGAACATGGCAGATAGAGGATAATATGGCAAAGTATAAAGTTGGGTAGCGATGAAACTGCCAATTTTTTTTTAAATAGTGGGAGACTGGGAAATGTTGAGATCTACGGGGACCTGAGTGTTTTTGTGAATAAATCACAGAAAGTTAACATCAAGGGACAGCAAGCAATTTGAAAGGCAAATGGTATTTTTTGCCTTTCTGTTTATATTATATAATGATGTAGAGATGCCGGTGTTTGACTGGGGTGGGCATAGTCAGAATCTCAGAACACCAGGTTAAAAATCAAAGGTTTATTTGGTAGCATGAGCTTTCAGAGTGCTGCTCCTTCCTTAGGTGAGTGAAATTATATAAAATTGGCATATATGAGTAAAAGAAATCTGACTGTAGTTATACAGAGATTGATAAGACAACACTTGGAGTATTGTGTTCAGTTTTGCCTTCTCATTTAAGAAAGGACATCCTTGTTCATGGGAAATTGCAATGAACATTTACTGGATTGATTCTTGGAATGAAGGGATTGTCCTTTGAGGAGAGATTGAGCAGATAGGCATATATTCACTCAATATAGAAAGATGTGGGGTAATCTCATTCAAATGTACCAGATTCCTAAAGGGCTCGAGAAGGCAGATGCTTGGAGAATGATTTCTCCAACCAGGGAATCTACAATAAGTGATCATGTTTAGTTGTTTTATTATTAAAAGACTAAATGAGGAAAAATTGGTTCACCTGCTGTAACATTTTGGAATTCACCTCACAGTGGTGTGGATTTTCAATCACTGAGTATATTCAAACAGAGCTTGATAGATTTTAGAATGAAAAGGGAATCACGGGATTATGGGGATTGTGCAGAATGGAGTTTAGACAGGAGGTCAGCCATGATATTGCATTGTGGGGCAGCTCAAAGGACTGAATGGCCAACTCAGTTTCCTATTTTGTAAGTTCCTTTCATCATTCTTCTAAATATTACCATATAATGATTGATGTCCAAGGTTGTTGGTAATTCCAATGCTCACTTTACACATGAGAAGCAAGTGTGATTTAAATTGGAATTCAGATTGATCCAGAGTGAAATAAACAGCATATGTCTGTACCGATCTACTTATCTGGATTTTATATGTTCACAAAAACTATCAGTTTTTAAAAAATATGCCTAGCATTATTGTCACATAATGTGCTGGGCAGCATGGTGGCGCAGTGGTTAGCACTGTTATCTCACAACACCAGCGTCCTGGGTTCAATTTCCAGGCTTGGGTCACTGTCTGCGTGGAATCTGCACATTCTCCCTGTGTCTGTGTGGGTTTCTTCTGTGTGCTCCGGTTTCTTCCCACAGTCTGGAAGATGTGCTGGCTAGGTGGATTGGACACGCGAAATTCTCTCTCAGTGTATCCAAACAGGCACCGGAGATCTTCACAGTAACTTCATTGCAGTGTTAATGTAAGCCTACTTGTGATATTAATAAATAAAGTTTAAAACTATTTAAGCAAGTCAGCACGTTATTTATGGTGAGATGTGGAGATGCTGGCATTGAACTGGGGTAAACACAGTAAGAAGTCTCACACCAGGTTAAAGTCCAACAGGTTTATTTGGTAGCAAACACCACTAGCTTTCCGGGTGCTGTTTCTTTGTCAGGTGAGTGGAAGCTCTCATTCACCTCCCATTCGCCTGACAAAAGAGCAGTGCTCTAAAAGCTATTGGTGTTTGCTACCAAATAAACCTGTTGGACTTTAACCTGGTGTTTGAGACTTCTTACTATGTTACAGTGAGAACCAGGAACAGTGAAAAACTGAAACAAGACTGTTTAAGAAGTCACATGGTATTAATGGGAGGTAATTCTAAAAGCCTTTTATGATGCCGGAAACTATTGAACCACCTCTTTATTGTGTCTTCATGATTAAAGGTTAACAAAAAACTCACATCAACAATTTTGGTCCGTGATCTCTTCCCCCATTTAGTTTTCATTTTGTAGGTTTTGATTTTAATCTTGTTCTCTTGTTTTTGCTTTTAGATGGCAGTTATTAATCGTTTTGTCACTCACACCTCCTCAAAGCATATCCTTAATTTCTTTACATGTCCCTTGGCCCTTCATCACCAGTATTTTCAGCCATTTAGCCACTTCCGTTTTTCATCCAGTCGCAGACCGTCTTTTTCATCTTTTTTCCCAGCCTCTGCTGTCCCTGCCATTTGTGTAAAACCTATGACATTTCTAATCTTGTTCAGTCTGATGAAGAGTTCTACACCTGAAACATTAACTTCATTCCTCCCTCTACAACTGCTGCCTGACCTTCTGAACACTTCCAGCATTTTCTGATTCTATTCAAGATTTTCAGTGTCTGCAATATTTTGCTTTAATATCGTTAATATTTGCATTAGTTTTAAGAAGTGGCGAAACAGAATCACATTTACATTACCCAGCTCCAAGTATTATCCTTGCCCCAGAGGGAGCAAAATGCTTGCTTAAGTGCAGAAGGAAAGAGCTCCTTTTAAATCATTTAAAAAACCTTTTAAAAAAATGGTTTTGGAATGCAATCATTGGAGAATCTGGGCTTGTGAAACACAAAATTGAGGTGAGGTGCAGTTCGAAAGTGTTTAATGTTTAATAGACTGCTTCGCACTTTGTAAACCAAATTTGAAACCACATTAGTTTTACACTCCATGTGGTGCGTGCTGCAGGAAATCTCGATTTGAGGCTGTTAGGCCATGGCTCCAGATTTAGACGATTATTTCAGCGTTGGTGCAAACCCAAAATTATTTCGTTCCAAGACTGGGCTTATAGTGTGAATCCACAATGATTTTATGATTAAATGTTAATAGGTGAGCGAGGATTGGCTGACTTTTAAAGCCCAGAAACAGAGTGGTTAATGAGAGGGCAGCAGGAGTACAGTTCCAATTAACAATATTAATACTTGAATGCAGCAGTGAACCTATTTACAGGGGAACATCTTTCCATAATGGCAGAGAGACACTTAGTAACCTGACATCTCATCTTGTAATGATTTGTGGCAGAATGATTGGGATTAGCAAAGAACCAAAAGTGCCTACTATTCCAGAAAGCCAGAGGTTTCAGCATCCCTGTCACTGGTACAATAGAGTGTGCAAATTGTTTGATATTCATTAACTCTGCACACACTAGGTACAGATCACGGCCTCACTGAGTTTACCCCATTGTTATTGAGTAAAAAGCAATGTTCCTCTGCAAAGACAACACCGATTAGAAATCAGGAAATTTGCATGAGTAGAATCAACCCCCAATTCCTCTCTCTGATGATATTTTAGGAGTAAGGAACTCAGGAGCATGAGAAGACCATTCAGCTCTTCAAGATTGACCTCCCATTCAAAAGGATGATGGCTAATTTGGCTGTGGTCTCAACTCCACTTTTCTGTCTTGTCTCTCATAATCCCCAACTCCTTTGTCTTTCCAAAATCTAACTCAATCTTACATAAACTCAGTGACCAAGCCTCCACTGCTCTCTGGATTTAAAGTTTATTTGTCAGTGTCACAAGTAGGTTTACAGTAACACTGCAATGAAGTTACTGTGAAAATCCCTTAGTTATCACGCTCTGGCACCTGTTTGGGTACAGAGAGGAAAATTAGCATGGCCAATCCATTTAACCAGCACATCTTTCAGACTGTGGAGGAAACTGGAGCACCTGGAGGAAACCCATGCAATCACAGGGAGAATGTGCAGACTCAGCACAGACAATGAACGAAGCCAGGAATCAAACCTGAGTCCCTGACACTGTGAGACAGTAGTGCTAACCATTGTGCCACTCTGCCACTCAGGAGAGAATTCCACAGACTTATGTTCCTCTGAGAGAAACAAATTCTCCTAATCTCCATCTTAAATGGAAGGTCTCTTATTCTGAAACATTGTCTTATATCCATTCTATCAATTTCCCTCAGCATTTTACATATTTAAATAAGATCAACTCTCATTCTTAAACTCCAACAAGTATAGGCCCAATCTGTTCAACTTTTCCACCGAAATAAGCTCTTCATCCCAGCAATGAGTCGGGTGAATCTTCACTGAACTACTTCGAACATAATTTTATGTTTTTTCATATAAGGAGGCCAAAGCTGTACACAGTATCCCAGATGTCCTTCCACCAATGATCTGTGCAACTGCAATAAAGTTTACCTACTTTTATAGTCCATTCTCCTTGCAATAAGCCCCAATATTCCAATTGTCATCCTAATCACTTCCTGTACCTGCTTGCCAATATTTCAGGATTTGTATAACAAGACACCCAGATCCCTCTGTATCTCAGAGTTCTGCAGTCTCTTTCCATTTCAATGCAATGCTGCTTTTCTATTCCTCCTGCCAGAGTGGACAAGGTTCACATTTTCCCACATAATACTCAATGTGTCAATTTTTTTGCGTATTCACGTAACCTGTCCCTGTCTCT
Source organism: Sphyrna mokarran (assembly GCA_024679065.1). Classification (NCBI taxonomy): domain Eukaryota; kingdom Metazoa; phylum Chordata; class Chondrichthyes; order Carcharhiniformes; family Carcharhinidae; genus Sphyrna; species Sphyrna mokarran. Next base: position 129,016,975 of record JAGIQG010000006.1, on the reverse strand, counting down.
TTGCAGAGTCTACCCTCACATGGCAACTTATTTTTCTACCTATCTTTGGTGTCATCAGTAAATCTAGCTACCATAAATTCCATCTCTTCATTCAAGTCATTGATATAACTGTAAATAGTTGAAGCTGCAGCACTCTACTTGTTACATCTTGCCAACTGAAAAAGATCCATTTACCCTACTCTCTGTTTCCTATTAGCTAATCGATTCTTTATCCACTACAAAATGTGCTCCTATATCATGCGTTCTTATTTTGTGTAGTAACCTTTGATGTGGCACCCTATCAAATGACTTTTGGAAATCCAAGTATGCCACATCCACAGGTTCCCCTTTTATCTTCTTCCCTGAGTGAAGACAGCCATCAGCTTCCACTTACTGAACAATAGCAAGGAAAGAAACACCTCCCCAACCCAACAAGCAATGAGGCCACAATAAAGCTTATCAGTAGGTAGGAATGTTGGGTTGAAGTTACAAGTAGATCAGCCACGAACTCATTGAACAGTAACGGAACAGGTTTGAGGGATGAGTGGCCTACTCCATACAACTTGCTATTGCCCTCCATCCAACCAATCTCTTCTCCCAGCCACTGCGCTCCAATACAGAACTACCACCACCAAGCGAAAATGAGAATATAAACAAACCACACCCCAGAGTCCTGAAACCCCCCCATTGTCTCAAAAACTACAAATCCTTCCCACTTCTTCACCTGCTGAGCATCAAGTTGTTCCTTCCTCAGGCACTTAGCTAGAAGTGGCCTGGGGATTTCACATTCTATACCCCACCCCTACTCTGAAAACCTAAACTCTGTTATATTTCTCACTGGCCATATGGGAGGCACAAATACTTCCATCTCTGAGGTCTGGAGTGGGGGTGTGCATGGTGGGGGTATAGGAATTTGAGAAAATGTTGGGTTAGAGGGGGTTGACAGTGAGGTAATTATTTTCCTTTGGATTACATTATTGGATTGAGAAAGGATTAGGAAATGGAAAAATTTTGTTTAGAGAAATTAGGGCTCCACCAACATAGAAACATGGAAATGCAGAAGGTAGGAGCAGGAGGAGGGCATTTAGTCCTTTGAGCCTGCTCCAGTATTCATCATGATCATGGCTAATCATCCAATTCAGTGGCCTAATCCTGCTTTTTCCTCATAATCTTTGATCCGATTTGCCCCAAATGCTATATCAATATTTTGGGGAAGAGAAAGCAGGGGATTTGACAGCATCTGAAGTGTGATTGTATGTTTTCACATTTATTTTTTGTTAAGCTGATTAGGCTTTAAGAAGCATGGTATGTAATTTGGATCTTGAGAAGTCAGAAGCAGCAGGTGTATAGCCTTTCGGAAAGATTATAAATCATCCTCAGTCTAAAAACAGAGAAAGGAGACTGATAGTCTGTGGAATGTAGCCAGGAGCCATTGTGAATAGAGATTGTTTGATGGCTTTTGTGATATTGCTGTATTGACCTGATGAATGAGATGTGATGGTTGTGTAACGTTTGCTTAGGGCAGTGATGCTAATAAAGCATGAAGCTTCTGAAGTTATCGGGAACTAGCTGATGAGTTCTGTGTCATGAAATGTGTCTTTCTTTCTTTAATGTGTAACATTAGTCACTTTTGTAACCTGAGGTGGAAGATGACGTGGCTGCCACAAGATCATTGCCGTGCTATTTGACTGCACTTCTGGGCCAGACTCACCTGTGGAAGGAGAATGCATGAATGCTCCTGACCTCAAGCAAATAATAGCTGCTGGTCCGCATTCATTTTGTGATCGTAAATTAAATTCTGTTACATTGTCAGGTCTTTGATGTGATGTTTTCTGAGGTTTCTTTTCAAACCTTCATTCACTTTGTTAGATTGTTAGCAGTTTTATCTTTTAGCAGTGAATTATCGTTGTGAAGATATTCCTGTACCTATTTACATAGAGCATATGTAGAGTTGTCAAACCTCCAGGATTTGCCTGAAAGCTCCAGGTATTGAAGCTCAATGTCTGGGCCATTGTTGTGTGTGATCCAGGTGTAGAAGTTGGAGGAAAATGTCATTTTCTTTGAACATATCTCCTTACCAGATATCAAAATATTGAAAAAGGGAAAAATAGATTGTTTGTCAAACATCATCTCATTAGGAAAGGAGTCCTTTTACTTTCTAATTGGTGAGTGAAGGCACAACGTCACAAGGATGGCTGTGTTGGTGACTAATGGATAGAGCATGGGGACAAGTCATATGACGAAAGCTCCATGTCACATACATTTGATCACAGTTGGCAATTAAGCATAATATCCATTGGAAATATTGTGAGCAGTTTTCGCCCCCGTATCTAAGGAAGGATGTGATGGCCTTGGAAAATGTCAGGAGGAGGTTCACAAAAATGATTCCTGGAATGAAGAGCTTGTCATATGAGAAATGGTCGAGGACTCTGGGTCTGTATGTATTGGAGTTTAGAAAGATAAGGGGGTATCTTATTGAAACTTAAAGGATACTGCAAGGCCTGGATAGAGTGGATTTGGAGAAGATGTTTCTACTAGTAGGAAAGACTAGAACCAGAGAGGGCACAACCTCAGGCTAAAGGGACGGTCCTTTAAAACAGAGATGAGGAGGAATCAGAGAGTAGGGAATGTGTGGAACACTGTGCTGCAGAAGGCCAGGTCATTGAGTATCTTTAAGACAGAGATGGATAGATTCTTGATTGATAAGGATCTGGAATTATGGAGAAAAAGCAGGAGAATGAGGATGAGAAAAGAGTCAGTCATGATTGAATGGCAAGCAGGTTCGATGGGCCGAGTGCCTAACTCTGCTCCTATGTCTTGTGGTCTTATATGGAGTGTCAACTGTGCCTTAGTTCTAAGCACTCTCACCTCTAAGTTGCACGATTCCAACTTCAAGCCCTCCTTTTAATGACATGAACACAAAAATCAGGGCTGACGCACCTGTGCAATACCGAGGGAGTGCTGCACTGTTGGAGGTGTTGTGCTTTGGACAAGATTTCAAATTGAAGTTCTGACTCTTTTTATGGATGTGGAAGATATAATGGCCAAGTGTAAGGGGAGTTACCATGGTATCCTGGCTAATGCTGAGTGCAAACGATCTCAAAACTGTCAAACTTGGCTGCTGTGTCTCTAACATTGCCAAGAATGGCTGCACTTCAGAAGTACTTCATTGGCTGTGAAGTGCTTTGGGATGTCTGGTGGTTGTGGAATGTGATAGATAAATGCAAGTCTTTCTTGCTTTTTATGGTGTCAGTTTGAAGCGAGTGGTTAAGACCAATAGGTCCATACAGTCTGTTCTACACAGTATTGGTGCCTCATACAACACAATCCAAACATTTATCATCTGCTCACTACCATGGAAATTCCAAGGAGGGGATGGATAAATTAGCTGTTAAAAATCCAGCCCAATCCAGGGGGAAGAAACTTAGAACGTTCTGTTGAATCTCCTTAGGCAATCAAGACTACAGGGAACCACCCTTGCTCTGAATTCCTGAGAGACTGGATCTCTGCCCTAATCAGGAACAATTCCAATGATGCTGGAAAGAATCCAGTGAATCGATATCCATTGCATAAGCTGACTGCCTGTTCCAAAGAGCCATCCTTCTCTGAGAAGCAAAGACCCATCTAATAGCCAACCCACTTCTTCTTGTGCATAGCATTAAGATGTGACTCCTGGTCCTTTCTAATGTATTTCATTGACATAATTGGATTTCACAAAGACAAGCCTATGGCTGCAAAATGAAGTGTATCAGTGCACTATTGGGTTGGCAATCTTTTGGATGAGAATTAAATCAAGGCCTGGTCTGGTTGATCTCTGAGACCTTGTAGTGATATTTTGAAAAGCCTGGAAGTTTATCTCCAGTGATCTGGGGCAAGTATTTATTTCTCAATCAACATCACTCAGATAAATAAGGAGAGATTGTGGTATGGTGGACTAGTAATCCAGAGACTCAGGGTAAAGCTCTGGGGACCCAGGTTGAATCCTACCGTGGTAGATGGCGGAATTCGAGTTCAATAAAAATCAGCAATTAAAAGTCTAACGATGACCATAAACCATTGTTGATTGTTGTAAAAACTGGTTCAGTATTGTCCTTTAGAGAAGGAAATCTGTCATCCTTACCTGGTCTGGCCTACATGTGACTCCAGAACTACAGCAATGTGGTTGACTCTTAAATGCTCTTGGAAATACAGTCAGTTCAAGGGTAGTTAGGAATGGGTAATAAATGCTGATTCACCGTGTAACACCCAATCCCATAAACAATAAAGGAATGATCTGGTCATTATCACATTGCTATTTGTGTACTATCTATAAATGCTGTCACCAGGGTGAGACATAGCAAATGCAAACATTTGCAATCACAACATTTATAATGGAATCTGCAGTTTGATTTAAAAAATCAAATCCTTATTTGACCATTGGAAGTTTAACATATTTTTCTCATTGTGCTTTTGATTTGATCAATTTACAAATAGATGTGGAATTCAGAGGACGTTTCCATCGAAAATTGTAATTAGCACTGTGCCAATCTTCAAATTATAGCAATGACGTTGAGTGGATTTCAGTAATTTATTTCAAATTGACTATGTGGGAAAATCTAATGGAAAATTTCTCATTTGAATGCAATCCCCGTCTCACCTGTGTTAGGAAACATTAGCTGCTAAAAGGGTCGGTGATAACATAATGGGAGCTTTTATTATTTAAAAAAAGGATGGAGCTTGAAAGCAACTCGAGGCTCTGTCAATGAAATAGCTCAATGGAAATAAGTTCTTAAGCACGAACCACGTTAATATTGGTAAATAAGCAAGTAAATATTAAAGCCTGTCATTAAAATTGAAGCTGTTCAGAATTTTATGTATACTGCATCCCAACTCATCCCACACTAACTAAAATTGTTTCTTGTCCCTCTGCACACTCTAGAATCCATCAATCCATTGGATTGGTAAGTGGAAGCCTGATTTCCCATCTAAGTTAATCTCAGCGATAATTGGCGCAATGTTTTGATGTACCCAGTGACCCCGATCTCCCAATGTGCCCACATCTCCGAACCTAGTCCAAACAGGGCTTGCATTATACATTGCAGTTCCCTAGCAATGGGCCTCAGAACCTACTACTCTTGGCTGTACATTTAGTTGCTAACAGCTCCAGTTTCTTCCTAAGTCTGCTGGAACTCCTTTTCCTCCTCCCGTATGTAATGTTATACTCACTCATCCATGGCCACCAGCTGTGCTGGAGTGTTTGTGGACATTCTGTCCAATTGTACCTCACCATGGTCTGTCCTACCTGTGTCCTCACCCCTCTGCAGCATCGCACACTTCGCCATCCAATTTTATCAGGATTGGCTCTCCCACCCCACTCCCATTCTATCTCCATCCTTACACTATCCTCACTTCCAAACTATTCCCACTCCTCACTTTATCCTTACCCCTGCACTATCCTCACCTCCACACTATCCTCACCTCCACACTATCCTCACCCCTGCACTATCCTCACCTCCACACTATCCTCACCTCCACACTATCCTCACCTCCACACTATCCTCACCCCCATACTATACCCATCTATCTTCATGAACCCTTCCTCCTCCAGAGATTCCTATCGTAATGCAGATCCATTCTCATCTCCCCCTCAGAATAAGGGGTCTCCCAATATCAGATGCAGATGTAGGGGCATTTCTTTTTTCAGAGAGTCATTACATTATGGGGATTCTTTCCCCCACACAGAAGTGGAGGCTGGATCATATCCAAGTCTGAGTTAGACAGATTTTCTATTGACAAGTAAGTTGAGGGCTAGAAGGGACAGGCAGGAAAGTGGAGCTGAGACCACAATCAAATCAGCCATGATTTTATTGAAAGGTGGAACAACTTGAGGGGATGAATGGCCTCCTCCTCTTGTTTCTTATATCCATTGAAAAGCACGTAGAAGTTCACCTCTTTCAACCCAACTGGTGGAACTTTGGAACACCCTTTTCAAAAAGAAGAAAGAAAAGATTTGCATTTATATAGCACTTTGGACGACCTCAGGTCATTGCCCATCAGAACTCTTAGCTGAATGTACTGTACTACAATTACCACTCCCTCTCCCACCTACTGCCTCCTCCGCTGCCTCTCCTTCCTTCCCTTCATCTGGATTCATCTATGCACCGATGCTCAAACCCAGCTTGACCCATTGCTGAACCCCTATGTACAGCTCTATTGGAGTAAAGCAGAGTCGTCAGAATCTAATGATATTTGAGTAGGATTGGATTTTAGGAGTTGGGAAAAGCAGCACGTGGGTGAAATATTTTCACTTTACTCAATGGCTACTTGAGCCCTCTAGCATTCTGCACTGTTTAATATCTGCTTCTGTGCTAACAGTCAATTCGCAGCTTGCACAAGTGAATGATTGATGGTATTTTCCGTGAGTAATGGTGTGATATATTTATCCAAAAAGCAGATCCAACTAAAGTTCAAAATTTAATCTGGCACATCCACTGCTTGTGAAAATATTCCATTGTGCTGGACATGGGAAGCACGTGTCTGTCCAAGAAATGACAGGCGCCAGTAATTTTATTCTATAAAACTATTCAAAAATATTGAGGTAAAGTTTCTTTTTGATATTTCAGAGTGAATACTTGTGGTGTTCACCCACTCTGGTGTCTGCCATTGCACAGTCCTTGTTTCATGGCCTTTGTGAACTATTTATTTACTTAGAGCTTTGATTATACTTTCTAAGTGACTATTAGTTAGTGCCAATAATTAGATAAATGGTCATCTTTTATATTTATCACTCTCTATTGTGTTTTGGAGATAGGTGCCTAAACAAATTTATATTAAGTGTTACCGGTAAGTTATATTTGACTTGCATTCCATCCAACCCACAGAGAGTGCTAGCCAAAGGTTTATTGCGTTTTAGTCAATCTGTCCTTATTCAGTAGGTTTTGAAAGTGTAGCAACCTGCCTGTCACACACTTGATTACTTTTAATTGTGTAGAAACTTAGTTTAGTTAAAAGAACATTACAAATGCTTACACTGAATGACTAATACTTAAGCTTTCTCTATTGCTATATTATAACTCTGTTTAGAAATTACTAAATTTGCAATAGATCTTGTGATTTTGCATGTTAGCCTTACAGTGAGTTAGAAATGGATTTCTTCCCCACTCCTGATCAGAGTTACACTGACTAGACACTGAGTGCAGACTTCCTCTCTGGAGCAGGGGGAAAGGATTATCATTCCTGCTGCCACCTGGCTTCATCTGCAGTGTGCATTGGTGGTTTGGGACCAACTGCCCATCCAGTCTTCAGGTAGAACAAAACTGAAGGGCAGATGCATCAAATAGATCAGGCTGATCAATTTCATTGGAAAGTACAGGACAGTAAGGGATACAGAGGGAGTGACTTCTGCTCTTTCTAGGTCTTGTACACACAAGACTTAGAAAGAGGACACAGGAGGCAATGGCCTAATGGTGTAATCACTAGCCTATTAATGCAGAAACCCAGCTAACAGCCTGAATCCTGCCACAGCCGCTAATGGAATTCAAATTCAATAAAAAAAAATCCAGAACTAAGAATCTATTGATGACCATGAAACCATTGTCAATTGTCAGAAAAACCCATCTGGTTCATTGATGTTCTTTAGTGAAGGAAAGCTATCATCCTTACCTGGTCTGCCTACATGGGACTCCCAGATCCAGAGCAATGTGATTGACTCTCAACTGCCCTCTGAATAAAGATAACTAGGAGTGGGCAATAAATGCTGCCAGCCAAAGATGCCCATATCCCACGAATGAATAAAAAAAATACCCTGGGTGACATAGAAAGAGATCGTGTGGTGTTGACTTTGTGCTTGAGAATGCACTGATATGCTTGCATAGTGAGGTCAGGAGGGAATCCTGCTAACCATGTCTTATGAACATAATGGAATTCTTCACCAAGCAAGATGGAAGTATCTGTTTTACAAAAAATCTTAACAGAGCAGACCAAGAAAATCAAATTTTTCTGACCCCTCCCCGCTAATAAATATATCCTTTGGAATATCAGCAAACAGTATTATAATTTCAGAGTTTCTATTGTGACATTATAAAGAGTGACTCTCCCTCCAATCGAATGAATAATATTAAAATAGTTTGTGTTCTCCTTACAAGATCAATTAAATGAGCTCCCATTGTGCCAAAGGTCAAATGGCCTTTCCTATTTCTAGAATCTGTCGGATACTGAACATTGTGAAAGAATGGAAAAGTTAACTGAAAATCTTCAATCATACCGATCCTTTCATCTCCAAACTCCGTGGCCTGGGGCTCGGCTTCTCCCTTTGTGACTGGATCTGGAACTTCCTAACCTACAGACCACAGTCAGTAAGAATAGGCAACAATACCTCCTCCACGATCATCCCCAACACTGGTAACCCACAAGGTCCCACATCTATGATTGTGTGGCCAAATTCCCCTCCAATTCAATTTTCAAGTTTGCTGACACCACCATAATGGGTTGGATCTCAAATAATGATGAGACAGAGTACAGGAATGTCCCTGTCTACATCAATGTAGATGAAGTGGAAGAGGTCAAGACTTTCAAGTTCTTATGTGTCCAGATCATCAATAGCCTATTCTGGTCTCCCCATGCCGAAACTATAGTTATGAAAGCCCACCACTTCTACTTTCTTATAAGACTAAGGAAATTTGCTATGTCCACTATAGCTCTCACTAACTTTTACAGATGCACCATAGAAAGCATTTTTTCTGGTTGTATCACAGCTTGGTATGGCTCCTGCTCTGACCAAGACTGCAAGAAATTACAAAGGGTAGGGGTGAAGCCCAGTCCATCACTCAAACCAACCTCCAACCTGTTGACACTGTCTTCACTTGCGGCTACCTCAGAAAAGCAGCCAATATAATTAATGATCCCACACACCCTGGACATTCTCTCTTTCACCTTCTTCCATTAGAAAAAAGATAGAAAAGTCTGAGGACATGTACTAACTGACTCAAGAACAGCTTCTTCCCTGCTGCTGTCAGACACCTAAATGGACTTACATTGCATTAAGTTGATCTTTCTCTACACCTTAACTATGACTGTAACACTACATTCTGTACTGTCTCCTTTCCTTTTCTATGAACGATATGCTTTATCTGTATAGCGCACAAGAAACAATACTTTTCACTGTGTGCCAATACATGTGACAATAATAAAATCAAAATCAAACCTTTCATCCAGAATTCTTGCAACATTTCTTTTTGCCTGAGTACTGAATTTTCCATACTTTGGCAGCACTTTTATCTGGTAAGAATTAAGTGAATGCAGTGTTTGTGCCAAACCCAAACATGCACTTCCTGTAGTAAACTGTGGTTTGACTTTAACAGTTTTAGATTACATTAGGTTTTAGCAAGACTTCTGTATGCATTCTATTTTGGGGTCTCTCGATAATTCCCCATGGCCTCATTCAAGGTATTTTCAAGAAATCGCTGTTTACAGGGCAGTGTGGGCACCAAGAATAATAAGGTGAAAGGAAATTTCTCATAATCTTACCCAGAATGTGGGAATAGAATGTTAATGAAAGGATTGTTGGGATAACGAGGCTGCCCTGTAGCAACTCGGTTCCTTGCATTGTCTGGTTTGAATTAAAAGGGACTCCGTTTGAAGTTTAAATGCAAATAATCCCTCAGGGAGGGCAAAATAAAGGATCTAATTTCAGATTTTAATAATTTACACCGAGTTTTGAAAAATGTTTGTTTAACAGTTCACTCGATGTGAATTTTAGATTAACCCCAATGAACTTTAGATTAACCCATGAAAATGATATAACTAATCAAGATTTTGTTTTTAAACTCCATTGTAACATAAATGAAAACTTTACAGCCTTATTAAATTTCCTGAAATATAAATCATGATGTTGTTTGAAGTGCAAGAAAGAGAAGTTGGTATTCTTACTGAATTGTGCCAAAGATGTGGGTTTGGACTCCAGTTCTTTGCGCAGTTAACAGCCAATTTCATTTATCAGACATGCTACTGAATAATTTCAAGGTGTTTCCTTGAAAGAATAGAAACACCCGAGGATGAGTTGTTCAGGGTCAAGCTTACACACTTCCCGATGGCTGCCCTACAGAACTGGGAAGACCCAGAAAGAGTTGCCCACCTATCCTGAGTACAAATAATGCCAAACTAAATTCCCTCTCTTCTGATGACTCTTGATGGCTGTGGTTCCATACTCACAAAGAAGCTGTCAGTCCTTCAGCTTAAATTTGTTCTTCATGAAAGAGTTTAGACAGCGAGTCTAGTCCATCGGAATTGCCTGACTATTTGAGTAAAGGGAATGTCAGTCTGGTGCAAGTTGTAGCATCCCTGATACCACTTAGGATGAAATAGAATCATTGAATCCCTACAATGCAGAAGGAGACCACTTGGCCCATTGAGTCTGCAATGACCACAGTCCCACCCAGGCTCTAGCTCCATAACCCCAGGTATTTTACCCTCCTATTTCTCCTGACACTAAAGGCAATTTATTATGGTCAATCAACTTACCCTGCACATCTTTGGATTGTGGGAATTGGAGTACCTGGAGGAAACCCATATAGACACGGGGAGAATGTGCAAACTCCACACAGACAGGGAGCTGAGGCCGGAATTGAACCCAGGTCCCTGGCACTGTGAGGCAGTAGTGCTAACCACTGAGCCCCATGCCATCATCAGGGAATCCTGCATATATTAGTGCTTAAACCAGAAACTTTCCTAATCTGTTTCATTTAGTACTACACCAGGATACTTTGCAATTGAACTTTCTCTTACTGGGTATAGCTATGTAGAAAGGTTAAGGTTGGCAAAGATCTGCCAGAAATCTATCAATTATGCATTCTTGTTGTTCTGCTATTGTGTAAAATAATGTTTCTTTTCATGGCACTTTCCAATTTTGTCTTGGAGATATCTGAGCTGTTTGCCTCACCACCCTTCCTTCCTTAGCTATTCTAAGAGACAATTACCTGTGGGCAATGTTTCCTTACATCTGGGTTGAATTTGCCTCTTTGTTTCAACTCGGGGAGGCAGTTGTCTAGTGGCATTATTGCTAGATAACTCCAAAAATTTTGCTAATGATTTGGGGACCTGGGTTCAAATCCCACTACAGCATCTGATGGAACTTAAATTCCTTTAAAAAAATCTGGAATTAAGAATCTGCTGATGATCATGAAACCATTGTCAATTGTTGGGAAAACACAGCAGATTCATTAGAAATCATAGAACCTTACAGTGCAACGGCCCTTCCGCCCATTGAGTCTGCACCAACCACAATCCCCACCAGGCCCTACTCCCATATCCCTACATATTTTACAAGCTAATCCCTTTAACTTAAGCATCTTAGGACACTAAGGGGCAATTTTAGCATGGCCAATCAACCTAATGTCCCTTTAGGGAAGGAAATCTGCTGTCCTTATCTGGTTTGGTCTACATGTGACTCCATAGTCACAGCAATGGCTTGACTCTCAAATGCCCTCCAAAAGGGATGGACAATAAATGCTGGCCAGCCAGTGATCCTCCATGTCCCACAAATGAGTAAAAAAACTCATGTTCCTTCATAAGAACATAAGAAATAGGAGCAGGAGTAGGCCATCCAGTCCCTCGAGCCTGCCCCGCCATTCAATAACATCATGGCTGATCTGCAGTTGTCCAGTACCACTTTCCCACTTTCTCCCCATAACCCCTTGTCAATTAAAAACCTATCCATTCTTGACTTGAACATATTCAGTGAGGAAGCCTCCACCACCTCATCAGGCAGAGAATTCCAAAGATTCACCACCCTTTGCATGAAGAAACTCCTCCACAACTCTGATCTGAATGCCCCCCCTCCTAATCTTGAGGCTGTGTCCTCTAGTCCTGCTATCTTTGCTAAGCGGGAAGAGTCTCTCAGCCTCTACCCTATCCATCCCCTTCATTATCTTATACGTCTCTATAAGATCCCCTCTCAGCCTTCTAAACTCCAAAGAATACAAACCTAGCCTATTCAGTCTCTCCTCATAATCATGTTTGATATCTCACATCTTCTAATATAACCCTCATTGATCTGCATTTTTAAGCTGTAGTATTTTGAATGCCTCAACTGTTTCTCTCCTGAGTCGAGAAGGCCAGATCATCAAGTCAATTCTCATATAATTTATTCACTTCTTTATCTTAATAACATTTTGAAACTTTTCTACAACATATTTTTGTAATGTGGTTCAGTAAACTGTGCCTGACTGGTGCTCTTTAATTACAGGATAGTGGTCAGCTAACTTCCTTTTAATTGCTCTCCTTCCTTTGATGTGATGTGTTTGCTTACTTCCCCAATTAATCCAATTCCTCTTCTCACTTCCCCTATCTGCTATAAGGTTAATGTTGAGCTTTAGCTATTGAACATCTCTCCCAGATCATTTGTAAAATGTTGGAAAACAAATCCTGCAATAAGCACTGTATGATACCGTTTGTCAAACTTCTCCATCCAAAATATTTGATTCAACACTTCCACCCACCCAACAATTCTCATTCTTTATTAAATATGCATATCAATGATTGTGTATACGTTTTCTTGGAGCTACCTCAAATTTATCATATCTACATTCTCTCTTTTATCCACCTGCTTTTTTAATTTATCAAAAGCCATTATAATTTGCTGCTCAGGTTTTTGTAAACAAATTCAATCTGTTTTCTATCTCTTCAGTGCTGTATTATGATGCTTTATGGATGGTTACTATAGTCATCACATTGATTATCAATATGCTGAGTTTTCAACTTTCTTAATCTACTAGAGATTGGGTAGAAGTTTCTTATTATACTAAAACCATACTTTATGTAGCATCATCTATCATTGGGAAGTAACAAGAACTCACATTGTCACGTGAAGGTTCACAATGTCAACATTGATCCAATAAGGCCAAATCATTTTGAACATTTAACATAAGGGGTGCCAACAGATTTATGAATGATTATGTGTTCAAAATCTCAAAAGGACTTAGTATGATAACTAACAACTGGTTAAGGCAATTAAGGGTTATGGGGATAAAGTGAGGAAGTGGAAATGATTCACTTCAGATCAGCCATGATCTTATTGAATGGCGGGGCAGGCTTGAGGGGCTAGATGGCTGACTCCTGCTCCTATTTCTTATGTTCTTATGTTCTTAAGTATTTGTTCACTGGGGGATTAATTTTCTGGGCTTTCCCTGTATACTCGCTGGTGGGATTTTCCCCATGGTGTGTTTCTTGTGGTGAGAGGAAGTGCGCCATTGGCGAGCAGTGGGATTTCCCATTGACTGTATCGCATATCGCTGGGAAATCCGCACTGGGGAGGGGCACTGTCGATGAATAGCCAGCATTTTCAACATCTCACCAGATACCCCATATTCCAGGGCAGGAATCACTACTATACATGATCCCTTGAGTGACCTTATACGCACAATATTGCATATTGTAACTTTACCAGAAACTTGATCAGGACATTTTTGTTACTTTAATAATACTGCAATAATTCATTTTCCTGTGATCTCCAAGTCTTTCAATCAGCTGTATTGGACAATGTGACTCAATCTATTAAAAGTAAAAATTAAACAAGAGAAAATCAATGAGGCAGCTACCATTTGATTACAAAACTTAAGAATTTAAATTATTTTCGATGCAGTCCTCGCATGCGAAAATCATGATGCCATATGGCCTGGGAATACTGGTGTGCCATTTTCAGAGTGGAGCTGTGGGTAATAAATGTGTTCCCTCTGCTTGCAGAATAAGGCCAAATCACTGCCAATTTTGGGCCGCAAATCTTATTGCAATGGATCCAGCAAGGCATAACAACCAGTTAGAGACAAGGAGTGCAAGCCTGAGCTGCTTCTCTGATAAGTGACTTGTGGCCGGAGATGAGGTCAGGGGCCGAGGGTTTGGGTTTGGGGCAGTTATCTGAGGATCATATGGTCCAGGGATCAAGGGAATTTAAATGCTTTCTGCTTCCTGTCTGCCATATTAGAGGCTTAGTAAGCTGGTTAGAGTCAAGAAAATGGATGCTGTGCAAACACTTGTAAAGGCCCATTTTCAATGGTTCTCAATACTTCCATCAGTAAACCATGCAGCTGTAAAACAGCTGGTTTTAATCTACCACCATAGAGTCTTGAAACATGCATCTATATAACAGCTCATGTAGAGGAGAATAAAAACAAGATCACTGATATCAGCTGTGTTGAGATATGCCCCTCAGATCAACTTCTTTAATCCAGGACAGAGCCAAACACAACTGAATGAAGCTGTCAATCATCTACAGGATTAAAACCAGGAAAAGCTGTCCTGGCCTCTCACTCTAACAGAATCTGTTTCATTTAATGATTTCCTTCCCTTCCTGTGACCAGAGTTAGACGGATGGAGAGATTTGCTGGACAATTATCCTGGATTTCCGATAAAACAAGTGACAATTCCAAGTAATCTACAAAAGGCTGTGTTCTGAAATGTTCTCCTAAACCAGAATATGTGTGACAAAGAGAACATATGCTGATTTTACAAAAACAGTCAAATACGGCAGAGGTAAAATATTCCTTTTTAGTCACATTCTTCTCTGTGGTCTCAACCTGTGTTCAATTCCTTCCTCTCCATTTCTCTAAAATCTGCAGCAGCATTCTGCAGACTCGCTGCACTCCTCCAATTCTAACCGCTTGCACACCCCTTCACTCTGAAATTATTATGTGTATCTAGCTACCTGAATGCTAAAGTTGGGAAATCCTTCCCCCTCTGCACCTGCAAAATTATCCCACAACTTTCACTCCCCTCCCTCTCTTCCTAAAAGATGCCTCCAAAATGTTTTCTGGTTACTTGGCTCAATTTTAAATTTTGTTTCTCCTGTGGGATATTCTCTCCATGTCAGTGCTGCAGTACTGATATAATTAAAATTCATTGAAGTTTTTGCTGTTAATGTTTGTAGATCAGGATTCACCTATCACTCAGTAAACAGAATTACAGTGCATGGCCTGAGAAGGATCAACAAAATAGGTGCTTTTCCCCAGAATTGGGCAATACTGTCACCATGGTAAAGTTCTTATGCCATCCTCTTGGAAGGACAAAAGGTCAAGACCCCTTTCTTTACCGTTTAAAGGAGTATTGTTCCAAAGACTGAGAAGGGGGGTGGTTAATACAACAGCCTCCAGTAGCTTAATTTATCAATAGTGACAGCTATGTTCAGGAGCAATCAACTGGAAATCTCTTGTTCTATTTTTGTTTTATTTTAATGTTTAAATTTGCAGCCTTTGACATATTGTGAAAACTTGATGCTTGTGTTGGTGGCAGGATTACAGAAGTTTCATAGAGGCTACTTTTGGCAGCAGCGGAATAGTGAACAGAACCACTGTTTGTTTTTACTATCTCAGGTTATGAATCACTTTTGAAGGCAACATCCAATAGGTAGAGACTCGCTCGTTTGATTAATCAGAAACAAGATGGATCAGTTTGTCGATGCATTTTCACGCCAACAATTCAAGAATCGCACTGACAAATGGTTGAGAGTCCACTGCTTTCCAGCACATTTTGGGAAAGGCAATAACACCAGAAAGGTGCCAGGAAAAGGAGTATAAGAAACAGGAAGCTATGAACTAGCACTTAGTGCATTCCTGCATGGAATGCCTTAAATCTTATAAAGCCTTTGGCTTTAGCAGTCATTGCTGAAGTCTTATGGAATGGAATATTACTGTGATCTGTGCTTGGTTTAGCTCCCGTTTACCAGCTGGTATTAATCAATCAAAATTGTGTCTTTTTTGTTGTTAGCATTTTCTTGAGGATTTGAAATTAGACTTCAAGGAGTAGATTAAATCAAATTGACTCGTTCCTGTGTAGGAACACAATCTATGGTGTTGCCTAGCCTTTTTCTTTAACAAGTGCTTAAATAAGGTGCAATCTTAAAAAGCATTAGACCATTGTTTTTAGTTAAAATTGACCTTAGTCAGTGAGGGTTGGGGTGCATCGGGAATATTAAAGCAAAATGTGTGTCTTAGCAACCTTCTAACACTTCCCTAATAATAGAATTCACAAATGTACAGAATTGCCTCGTGAATTCAGTGAAGCTCAGACACTTTGTTGATATATTGCAAACTATAGGCTTTACTAAATTAGGTACATAAGCAGGAATCTTATTTGGTACCATACATTGCAACTCCATTTTGACAGAGGTAAAGGTCTGGGTTTTTCAGTAGGCATTAGGACTATGGACTATATTTATCCAGCAACTGTCGTCTCACCTGCAGTCTTGAGAACTGTCTGAGAGCCATGTTGCCTGCCCTGGCATCAAACAGGCACTAAAGTGACCAACGTTGGGCCTTCCTTGGGATTAAGGACACCAGACGTGAAAACACTTGTCCCCCCACAAGAGTTGCCGACCAATTTTGCTGGCCCAGAAACGGTGAAACTGCTGGTAAAGCACCCAGCAAAGGGCCAGGCTTAGTGAGAGGCCACAGGTGAGTGAGGGCAGAATGGGGGTCACAAGAAAGGAGAAGGAGATGACAGCAAGGTCGGGTTGGATCCCTCTTCCTGATGTCATCTGCCTGACAATGAGGAATCCTGTGGAAGCCCAAAAGCAAAGACAACAAGCACTCACTGCCCACTTAAGAGTATCGATAGGCAGTGGGCACTGCCCATGAGTCTTCCCACCACAGACTTAATCAGGGCAGGAGCAGGAAAGTGGGGAGGTCTCCACCCCGCCCTCTCCCCCTCTGATTAAATACCCCCACCTCCAAACTCACCTTCTGGGTGGGCATTAACCTTCTGCTGTTTGAGTCCCAATATGGATGATGCCTTAATCCTAGTCACCACCACGATTTCCTGTGAAGCAGCCAATTAACTGCCTGCTTCTAAGAATCCTGTCCAACCAGTGATAGTTTTTAAAGTTTATTTATTAGTCACAAGTAGACTTACATTAACACTGTGATGAAGTTACTGTGAAAATCCCCTAGTCACCACTTTCAGGCACCTGTTCAGGTACATTGAGGTAGAATTTAGCGTGGCCAATGCACATAACCAGATTGTGGGAGAAAACCAGAGCGCCCAGAGGAAAGCCACACAGACACAGGGAGAACGTGCAGACTCTACACAGACAGTGACCCAAGTCAGGAATCGAACTCGGGTCCCTGGCGCTGTGAGGCAGCAGTGCTAACCACCATGATAGCAGAGGGACTGCACAGGCAGGAGGGCCAATCAGAGTGCCCAGGGCTTTATTTGAGGGAGGGGGCTGTGCGATGTATGGGGGAGACTGAGAGGGTGTCTCACCATGGAAGATTTCAATAAAAGTTTGCACTAATAGTGGGAGTAGCTGCCAGATCATCATTGCACAGGGGAATATCTTCCAAGGATGATCTGCAATCATAACAATGGCCTAATGATCACCATGCCTTTGGGTGGGGATTTAAAGGTGGCCTGCTGTTGAGATGCCACTTCAAATGATCTGTTGGTCTCTGTTCATGGTGGAGTGGATGTGGCGATTGGGAAATTTCAGCACTATCACAAAATGACCCAAAGTGAACATTTCCTGCTTTAATTGGCCATCATGGAATGGAGTCTGGAATCATCCTGACATGGCTTTCCTTATTTTCCTGGCTTCCTCACCTCAAATCCTGTCTCCATGGGGCCAGGGGGAATCTACTCAAAGTCTTTTAAAGGAACCTTTTTGAAATACCACTTGTGATTGATTGAAAGATTATTGATGTTTTGGGAAACCATGAAAAGTATTGTTTCTTGAGCTCTATACTGTCAAGGCATACCATTCAGAGAGTACGTAGAGGAGAAGGAAACGATTGAGTGCAGAATGTAGTGTTACAATCATAGCAAGGATGTAAAGAAAGATCAACTTAATGCGAGGTAGGTCCATTCAAAAGTCTAATGACAACAGGGAAGAAACTGTTCTTGAGTCAGTTGGTACATGACCTCAGACTTTTGTGTCTTTTTCCCAAAGGAAGAAGGTGGAAGAGAGAATGTCCAGGGTGCATGGGGTCCTTAATTATTCCGGCTGCTTTGCCAAGGCAGCGAGAAGTATAGATAGAATCAATGGATGGGAGATTGGTTTGAGTGATGGACTGGACTTGGTTCATGACCCTTTGTAGTTTCTTGCAGCTTTGATCATTTGGGTTCCAGGTTCAAAGGTCACCAGTGCCACACAGAACCTGTGACCTGTACTTTAGTTCATATACAAGGCATGTGTGCTGCGAGTCCTGTACTCCCAATTTTCCTGATGCACAGGATACAGGTCACTAACGTTCTGGCTGAAGGCTGAAGTGTAAACACAACAGAAACAAAATTCACTCACTTTGATTCAGTTAACTTCACTTCAGCAACATCAATAACAGCTCACAATAATCTGAAGGTTAACCAGTTATAAATGGCTGGTTCCATTGTTCTGTTGTTATTATTGATTGAGGCTCATAGAACGTTAATTGATGAGTGATTAATTGTGATCATATTGGCTGAAATGGCCATTGTTAATGTATGGCTGAAAGTCTACATTTCTAAAGCAGTCAGATATTATCTGCCCCCCCCACCACCACCCACCCTGTTCCCCAACCTCCCCCGAGTCATTGCATCCTCATCAAACTCAAATGAAGGGAAACATGTAGCATGGTTTATATTGCAGTTTGGATCATCCAGCTGATTGTGTTGCAAATCTCTATTCATCTTCAACCACATCCTTGAATCTGTTCTATCATCTGCCCAGGAAACGTGCAAGTGTTTTATGTTGTAATTTTTTTTACTCTGAAGAACAGGTGTTATAAATATATAGGTTAAGTTGTATTGATTCTAATGTCTTATTTAAATACTTGGAAACAGATCTTTGGTCAACGTGATAGAATTACAGAATCCCTTCAGTGTTTCTGTAATTCTATCAGATTGATCAAATGTGATAGAAGGAGGCCATTTGGCCCGTCAAGTCCCCACTGACCCGTTCAGATCCCATTCCTATAACCCCATGTTTTACCCTGCTAATCCCCCTAACAATACGGTCCATTTATCATGGCCAATCAACCTAACCCACACATCTTTGGATGTTTTTTCTAAGGTTCCTGTATGGTTAGTTCCTACACTCGTTCATTACTGACTGTCATCTTGCATGTGTGAACTTTGTGCCAAAGCAGTATCCAACTCTACTGTAATGTCATAAGATCATATTTAAAGAATTGTCACTTATGTGAGGTTTTGGTGCTTCTGGAAGAGAACACTATCAGGAAGATAGGAGCAAGATTTCCTGTCGGTTTGGAGAAGTAAACAGCAGTATAAAAAGAGAAGTGTCACAGCGGTGATCGCAGCTGAAGGAACATGAGGAAGGTGGGGAATCAGGCAGTCCAAGAAATGTTGGCAGGTAGCTCAGGAGATCCCGGAGGTCTCACTCACAAATCGGTATTCCATTCTGGAGGCTGATGAGGACACTGGTTTCTTCAGGGAGTGCAGTTAGAGCCAAGCTTCTAGCACTACACGCAGCCTGTCTGTGCAGGGGGAGGGGGGAACTGTGTTGGACCTGATATTGGGGAATGAAGCTAGACAGGTGGGGTAATGGTGGGGAGACATTTTAATGATGGCGATCGCAACATGGTGCAATTTCAGCTTGTTCTGGACAAGGGAGTAGACAAGCTGCAAAAAGAAATTGTTTTGGATTGGGGGAGAATAGATTTTAGTAAAGTAAGACAAGATCTAGCCCAGGTAGACTGGGAGCACATACTAATGGGAAAATCTACAGAAAAGCCTTGGGGAGCATTCAAAAAGGAAATGGTGAGGATACAAACCCAGTATGTTCCTCTAGGGTGATAGATAGGAATAACAAGCCCTGAGAACCATGGATGATCCAAGATATTCAGGATACAGCGAGAAGGAAAAGAATGACGTTGAAAAAGTCTAACGGGAGCAAAGTAATGGAGGCATTAGTGAGAAATAAAAAATTCAGTGTATTAAGAAAGCGATTAGAAATGCAAAGAGGAGATATGAAGAAGTTCTGGCTGATAAAAGTAGGGAAAATCCTGATATTCTATAAGTATATCAATAGGAAGAGGATTAGGGATGAAGGGGAAAATTAATCATATGATATGGGTTGGGAGACAAATGTTGGTCGGAACACTGGGAGGACCTCAATTGGAGAGAGATTCGACAAAGGGCGAGCTGGACTCGAAACATCAGCTCTTGTCTCTTCTTACTGATGCTGCCTGACCTGCTGAGGTCTTCCAGCATTTTCTCTTTTGGTTTCATCTGCACTAATTCACTTTTATATTGGGGAGAACTCTCCTGCTCTACTTTAGAATCACGCTATGGGATCTTTCACATCCATCAAACAAATAAAATAAGAGCTGAGTTTAAACATCTCACCAGCATAATGAACCCTCCGAGTTACACTTGAGTATCAACCTTGCCATTGGGGCTCAAAGCTTGGAATCCTTGACCTTAGAACCCACAGACAAGAATGCTACCAATTGAGCCACAGCTGGCAATGGCATAACACAGCTCATAGCACAGGTATGTGGCTTTTAAATAATTACCGAGCAACGTAATGAAGTGAACGTGGAGCAGCCTTGGGTCTGACATTCTGTTTAGATCAGTCTGATATAAAGTGAATGTAATTTGTATGAGGAATATATTATAAACTGGCTATAGTAATATTTTTTGCCTGAATTACATTGAGTCAGGTTTCTGGATGGAAGCTGGTGTTTAATCACCTTCTCCACGCTCCGTTCTCACTGTTGTTTCATCGCATGTTGAAGGTGGAAGCGACAGTTTTACTGGTTGAGGTCAGAAGGTCAATGATTTATGGACTAATCTAATCCTATCAGACTGTGAAGATTCTGTCAAGAGGAAAGACAGCATCATGGTCACTCCCCAGCTGCAAGCGGTGCCTGATCTGTAGCTGTTTGGAGGCCGTGTAATCAACTGTCACAAAGGATTCAGAAGTCAGCCTCTGGCACAGTTAAATCAAAACAACAGCGATGGGGGAAGGAAGGGGCTGATGAGGGAGAGCAGGGAAATTGCTGGGAGAAGCATTAAGTGCTTTGAGCTGGCAAGTCAATCAGTCTGCCTGTGGTACAATCAGAAGTGAAAAGGAAATCAAATGGTTGGGTGTTAATGGGGAACACGTCACACGTTATTTACATGGAGCTTCAAACTGGACAGTATTGCTTTTTTTAATCCTTTCATGGGATGTGGGTGTCACTGATTGAGCCAGTATTTCCTGCCCATCCCTAATGTAGATAGGCTACCGAGTCATTCATGATGATGCAAAAAAAAATTACTGGAATGATATACCATAACTGAGGTTATAACCTTACTGAACACAAGAATACAAGAAATAAAATGAGAGTGACCACCAGACCCTGCCCTGCCATTCAATAATGTGGAGATGCCAGTGTTGGATTAGGGTAAACACCGCAAGAAGTCTCACAACAGCAGGTTAAACCTTTAAACTTTAACTTGGTGTTGTGAGACTTCTTACTGCCATTCAGTACCATACTGATTGATCTATCCCGGTCTCAACTCCCTTCCTGTGCTACTTCCCCTTACCCCTTTATTCCTCAATCTATCAAATATTTATCCACCTCCATTTTAAACATTTCTAACGATCCAACCTCCATCACTCTTTGAGGCAGCAAATTCCAGAAATACTTCACCTTCTGCAAGAAGAAATTTCTACACACCTCAGTTTTAAATGACCAGTCCTTTATCTTGTAGCTGTGTCCCCTTGTTTGAGATCTCCTACTAGTGAAAACATCTCACTATCCATCCTATTAAACGCCTTCAGGATCTTTCGGAATGTAAATTCAGACCTAGCACAAAATTGTAAGTTAATTTAGACTGTTCTTGCAAATGATAAACTAATTCAAACAATCTGAAAGTCTGGTCCTTAGGGGGAAGAGCAATGTTACAAAAATAGAACTTGTGTAGAATTTTACAATACAGGAAAGTGGACAGTTTATTCTTGTGCGTATTTTCTATAAGAACCTACAGCCACCCTACATCATCTGACCTACCAAAATATCATCGTGTCAACTTATTATAGTCATTATTAAAAGATCATTGGAGTCCATTTGACCCATGAAATCTATGCCATGTTTCAAAAAGTTCTTTTAAATTTTTGAATGGGGTGAGTTGGAAAGATAGTGGCCTATATCTGCTCTTGGATCAATCACTGCCTGTTTATGCTTTCCCTGTACAGGCAGCCTCTATGGAAACAATATTCCAGCAGTAATATTATGCTGTTTGCTCTGTATCATCTTTGTGTTTGACTTCTGGATGCTGTGAAGATCAGAGTTTTTTTAGAGAAAGATTCCAGCAATGTTGTGCCTCACAAGACAATCACCCTCATTGACATTATTCTGTGAACAAAAAGGTTGATCTCTTTCCAACAACAGATGATGCGTTCTGCAAGTATTTTCAAATCCATGTCAATAGCATTCAGTAATCATGTGGTTGCTTTCTATAATTTTAATTCTTGTTTCACTCTGTCTGGATTTCTGAGCAAAAATCTTTTTTCCATCCTGAAGCATATCATCAGATACGAGCTCCCCATTCCCACCCCCCACACCCATGGTCAGGAAGACACTAATCCATTCTGTGGCTGTCAGATGGTCTCACCATGAAAAGGAGGGTGAGGGAAATGCAGGAAGGAGTGAGTGAATTTGACAGTTGTAATCAATAATAGACTAATGAATAGAATCATAGAATCCCTACAGTGTAGAAAGGCCATTCAGCCCATTGAGACTGCACCCATTTCCCAACAGAGCACCCCACCCAGGAATTATCCTTTCCTGTAACCTCACATATTTATCCTGCTATCCACATAACCTACACATTTTGGACACTAAATTGCAATTTAGCACAGCGAATTCACCTAACCTGCACATCTTTAGACTATGGGAGGAAACTGGGATACCTGGAGGAAACCCACAGAGACACAGGGAGAACATACAAATTCCGCATGGACAGAGTCGAATAAACCACTAATAAAATTAGCGTCTGCTAAATTAGGTGGTAAATGGCAGAATAGGCTTCTAGGTGGCTGAAAGTATTTTAAGTTCAGTGCAATTTTATATCAAAGACAGAAAGAGAAGATAAATTTTTAGAGTGAGAATTTGAGGCAAACTATGAGATTAGAGAAATTATGGAGAAAGAGAGTGGAGTGGAAAGAGGAAGTTGCAGAAAAATTTATGGGAAAAGTTTAAAAAATGAGGTGGTTAGTGGACAAAAGGGATGAAAATTACTTTGCTAATTTCTGCCTCTGAGTGATGCCACAGATGATTACTTTTGTTTGAGTAGTGTCCTTACTTTAGTGATTAGACTCCAAACATAATTTATAGCCGTAAACATCACTCTTGAATGGCCTGGTTTTAATTTTAAGATTCTGGACCCTCCCCACCTCCCCTATCCCCCCCCCTACAACTCCCCACCCCTCCCCACACCACCAGAGGAAATAGTTTTTACCTAACTATTTAAAATCCCTTAATCATCTCAAACACCACAATTAAGTCATGCCTTGATCTCTGAAACGCATGGCTGAATTTGTGAATAATTTATGATTTATAAAATGGAGTGGCTTCGTCAATTTGAATTCAGTAGAGTTTTGGAAGCAGAACATTGAGGATGTTGGAAGTTTACAAGCAGTCAACAAACTCAGAATGTGCAGGTTCTGAAGGCTGAGTAACGTAGCAAAGCAGCAGTCCCTGCAAGATGGAGCTATTATTCTTCAGGAGATGAATTGCTGATGACAGTCCTGGCTTCAGGAACAGCTAGGGAGGCTAAGCAATCAATCGCAGCAAGGGAGATAAGTTTGTTGGCTGTGGTTGTGGAAACAAAACCAGGAGAGAAAGGGGGTGAACACCAGTTAATCATTCCACATCGACTTGTTCTTTAAAGATTAGCACAGCATTACATCCAGAATAAAATCAGAAATTAGAACCTGTCAACTGTTTATATGCACCATCAAAAGGAATTTGATCTGGGTTGACATGTTTACTGTAAGAACTTCAAAATCTCCATTACCAAATTAAAATAGCAAGTCTGCTATACTTTGATAAATGTGTCAGTCTAAATAGCAATTAGAATAAAACGTTGAACCATTGAGACATAGCTGTTGACCTCATTTTTAATGTTAATTGTAGACAAGAAGATTTCCAATTCCTGCTCCATTTTATAAGAACCATAAGAAGCAGGAGTCAGCAATTCAGTCCCTTAAGCCTGCTCTGCCATTTAATATCATCATAGCTGATCTCATCTTGGTCACCAAGACCACAAGAAACTACAAAAGGTTGTGAATGTAGCCCAAACGATCACGCAAGCCAACCTTCCATCCATTGACTCTGTCTACACTTCCCCCTGCCTCAGCAAAGCAGCCAGTATAATGAAGGACCCCATGCACTCTGGATATTCCCTCTCCTACCTTCTTCCCTTGGGAAAAAGTTACAAAAGTCTGAGTTCACGTATTATCTAACTCAAGAATAGCTTCTTCCCTGCTGCCATCAGACATTTGAATAGACCTACCTTGCATTAAGTTGATCCTTCTCTACACCCTAGCTATGACTGTAACACTACATTCTGCACTCTCTCCTTTCCTTCTCCATGGACAGTATGCTTTGTCTGTATAGTGCGCAAGAAACAATACTTTTCATTGTAGGTTAATACATATGACAATAACAAATTAAATCAAATCAAATCAAATCATCTCAGTCTCCACTCCACTTTCCTACCTGTTCACCATAGTCCTTCAAACCCATTATTAATTAAAAATCTATTCCCTCCTTAAGTTTACTCAAAATCCTGGCATCCACTATGGGGTAATCCATTCCACAGACTCTTTGAGAGAAGTCATTTCTCCTCATGTCTGTTTTAAATCTACCACCCCTTATCCTCAAAGTATGAACTCTTGCTCTAGATTACCCCACAACAGAGGGTGGTATGATGCCACAATGGTTAGCACTGCTGCTTCACAGCACCAGGGACCCAGGTTCAATTCCAGCCTTGAGTCACTGCCTGTGTGGAGTTTGTACATTCTCCCTGTGTCTGCGTGGGTTTCCTTTGGGTGTTCCAGTTTCCTCCTGCAGCCCAAAGATGTGCAGATTAGGTTGATTGGCCATGCTAAATTGCCCCTTAGTGTCAGGGGGATTAGAAAGGTGAACACATGCGGTTACAGGGATAGAGCCAAGGTGAGATTGTTGTCAGTGCAGGTTTGATGGGCCGAATGGCCTCTGTATTGTAGACATTCTATGATTCTTTGTCTACTTGGTCAATCCCCCTTATCGTCTTGTACAACTTAGAATTGGATCTTCTCTCATTCCTCCAAGCTCCAGAGTGTCTTCACCTAAACTGTTCAATCTCGCTTAGTAAGTCAAACCTCCCTTTTCTGGAATCAATCTAGTGAACTCCTCTGAACTGCCTTCTCCTTAAAGTAAGGGACCAAAACTGTACACAATACTAATACTAAGTATTGTAACCCACACAAATATTAAGCGTAGTCTCACTAATGCTTTGTACAATAGCATTGACACAGCACTACTTTTATATTCTATTCCTTTAACAATAAATGCCAAAATTCCATTTGCCATTCCATTCCATTATAGTTTTAGCAATAATTATGTAATTAAAATGCTGTTTAAAAACTCAGATACTTCTCATTCAACAAGGTGTAACTTTTTCAAGGGCTTTTCAGTGAAACTAAGGGCGGAATTTTCTCATCCTGCCAGCTGCAGGAATCATAGTGAGTGGGACACAGGCCATGCAAAGGTCTGTTGATCTCGGGTAGGATTTTCTGGCCTTGGGTGAGGTGACTGGAAAATCCCACTCAAAGAGTGGACATTTTCACCACTGCAATTAATTTTGATTGAATTCTGATACAGGGGCACAACCCATGGAGAAGTATCTATTCAACATCCAGATTTGAGCCCCAAGTTACTCTCTATTTTAGTGGAGCAATGGTGACAATTTCATCATTACTACCATTGTAAAATCTGACTCAGTGTTATAAGCACTTATGCAATAATGATCAGACCCTGGGATTTTCCTCACTTTCCTTTGTAGCGGAACATTAATTCTGTGATGGAGTGTTGCAATACAAACTACCTCCTAATCAAAACAAAACGTTGAAGTGAGCTGGCAACCTGCCAATTTGGAAAGTGTTTTCTGATTTGTTGGCTTTCTGTCAGGACTGCTATCTGTTGCAACAAATTTTGGAATTTTAAACTGAAAGAAAGAAGGAAAGAAAAGAGTAAATAACAATACTTAAATATTGGCACAGCGGCTAACCCAACCTTTACTGGAGAGTCATTGGCAGCAGCACAGGGGAATAGAATCATAGAATCACTACAGTGCAGAAAGAGGCCTTTCAGCCCATCAAGCCTGCACTGACAACAATATACTATATAGAGTATAGTACATACTCTATATACTATAGAGTATATAGCATATACTCTATGTACTCTATATAGAGTATAGAGTATATCTATACTCTATACATAGAGTATATGTTACCCTATATTTAACATAGGGTAAATATGTTAACACCACATATTTTCCCTACTAATTCCGCTGACACTAAGGGCCAATTTAGCTTGGCCCAGCCATCTAACCAACACATCTTTGAAGTGTGGGAAGAAACTCTAGCACCCGGAGGAAACTCACACAGACATGAGGAGCATGTGCAAACTCCACATAGGCAATGACATAGGCTGGGAATTGAACCCGGATCCCTGGCACTGTGAGGCAGCAGTACTAACCACTGTGCCACCATACTGTCCTTCTGAATATTTTGTAATCCCTAAATTGTTGAGGATGCTCTTGTAACTGGTAGCTGGGAACACTGTGTGTGGAGTGTATTGAGAAGCAGTCCAGCCTCATGCCATCCCTCTCCATGTAGATAGTGTCATGGTCCAGCTTTCCTTTCTATCTGCAGCAACAGTGGGACTCAGTGCTAACTACATTTCCTAAACGTTGTTTTAAAAAGTCCATATTGTCAGGATGCTTATGTTACAAAATGCTGCAGAGACTTTTTTCAAATGAGTTATGGCACGGTTTTCAACAATTTGCTGTGCATGGAGTGTCCCATCTGGAAGTTTGAACACCAGCAGAGCCTGATCTGCTTTCTGAACAGAGCTGGAAGAATAGGAAATGTGTATGAAACTAATATTCTGAGCTCTGCCTCTCTTCAGCCACTCATTGTACACATCTTTAACCAAAGATTATGTTATCAATAAATTATTCAAAGAGATCAGTTCAAAGTTTAGCTTCAGCAGAGATTGAAAATTGGAAATCTGCCTTTTTTCATGTTGCGGCACTGAGTTATTACTTGTAATCTTATAACCATATAATACAATGTAACTTGTTATTGAACTGTGAGTAAAATGGGCAATAAATACCGGCCTTGTCAGTAACGGCCACATCCCATGAACAAATATCAAATAAAAGATAATGCATGTTTATTCATAGCTATAATTCATCCATGGAAACCATGTGAAGGTTCAAAACTTTTTGATGTGCTGTATCTTGAATTTGCAAGGATATTATGAAGGAGGTAATTTGCAGCAAAGTTGTCCTGTTGATTTATGAATGAGGAATAAGGCTGCACATTTTTATAGTTTTATCTGTTCAAGTAAAAATGTTTGCAGTCACAGATTGACCATTTGTTTCTGTATTGTAGTTTCTACGTCTAGCAGGTGAAATACCTACTTTGAACCTATTGCAACCTTGAAGCATTCCCAGGCTTGCACTGGCTTGGTCAACATTCATTTTACAATAACCTGTTGGCCTTTTCTATCAACCTACTGACCATTGACACATGTGTTTCCAGTCCCACACTGCTGCTCCTTTTGTGAAGTTATGTTGACATCGAACCCCTGTTTTTGTGTTGTGTGTCATTTGGAGCTCAGTTGATGGCAGTCAGACCATGGGAATTGGAAGGTTATGGGTTCAAGCCCCATTTGAGTGTAATAGTTAGGCTGATGTTCCAGGGAAGAGCTGCCAGTCAAAAGAGTAATTCCGAGTGAGCTTTTGATGTGCCTTCTCTTGGCGGAGACTTTGAATCACCTCCATCTACCACATAGGGTACTTGGGAAAATCCCAAGGCACTGTCCTGCAACAATGCAGGAATATTTTCACAGGTACATTGGGCAATATTTAATCCGTCAGTCAACATCAGATTACCTGCTGATTATCATGGGAGCTTGCTGCACTCAAATTGATTCCTGCATTGCAACAGTGACTGTACTGATTACAATTCAAAAGCATTTCAAAGGCTGCAAAGCCCTTCGGAACATTGTGAAAAATTCTATAAAACGCAAGTCTTTTATTTCTTTTGTTAATCTGTCAAAATCATCTCCTGTTCTTTTGGATAGAAACTTTTTGACATAAATGTGGATTGATTTGATGGACCATTATTGTTTCAGTTTGAAGTTTTAGTTGAGCGTCAATTGTTCATAAACAGCTCTACACAGGAACCTTGGCCCTTTGGCACAATGGATAGCTGTGGGTACAATCTTAATCCTGCTAATCAATCTGATTTAATTTTAATCCACAACACGTGAACATAACTCTGTTTCAAATGCTTTTTCTGAAAAAAATTGATACAAATCTTGAAACAGGCCAAAGAAAAAATAAAAGATTTGCTCTTGACTCACTAATTACCATATCATTCATCTCTGGGACATCAGCAATTTGGTAAGTTACCTCTCGACTGTGTATTTCCTCAGCCATTAATAAATATTGTGAGAAGTTGAGGCTCCAGCAGAGATCTTTGTAGAACATCACAAGTCGCTTCTTTCCAATTCAAGTATGGCTTCATTGTCCCAACTCTCTCGTCTTCCATCACCTAACCAATCTCCTAATGTTGACAGTAATTTCTTCTAAATTTTAACACTAGTTAAGTCGAGTCAACAGCAGTAACAAATCCCATATAAACCTCTTGCATGGACACTCTCCTCTATAGCTTTAGCTACATGCAGAAAATATTCAGTTACATTTGTCACTTATGACCTGAATTTTACAAATTCATATTAACTGATCAAATGTCTCTACATGCTCAGTCACTCTACCCTTATTTATAGATTCAGTAACCTCTCCACAAAAGGTGTCGGACAATCAGGTCTATAATTTCTTGGTTTCTTTCTCTCATATTTCTTGAATAATGGAATTATATTTGTTTTGAATGAACAGTTTGTTGTGAAATGTAGTCATTGTTGTAATGCAAGAAACATGGTAAATAATCTGTGAATCTGTATGTAGTAAATTAATTAATTCTGTGATAATAACTGGTTAATCTGTTTTAGTGATGTTAATTGAACAATAAATATTGACTATGGCGCTGGGAAAACTCTCCAGCTTTGCTTTGAATAGTGCAGTGGGGTCTTTTACATCCAGTCTAGCAATGGATGGGGATTAAGCTTAATGTTGAATTCAATTTTCAAACTCAGGGTGTCCTGTCTGACATTTCAGGCTTCCTCAATACTGCATGGGCTTGTCAGCTTGGCTTATTTGTTCTAGTCTCAGGAACCAACTGGCTCCTAACTCACTGAGCTAAGCATGACAATTTGACCAATTTGTTTTTTTCTTTCCCTTTTTTTGCCCCTACCTCTCAGTTGAGATCAATTAACCCAGCAGAAATCAGGGATCAAACTTGCTATTTTCCTGATCCATTGACTCTGTCTACACTTCCCACTGCCTTGGTAAAGTAGACAGCATAATTAAAGACCTCACACACTCTGAACATTCTCTCTTGCACCTTCTTCTGTCCGGAAAAAAGTACAAAAGTCTGAGGTCACATATCAGCCGACTCAAGAACAGCTTCTTCCCTATTGCTGTCAGACTTTTGAATGGACTTACCTTGCACTAAATTGATCTTTCTCTACACCCTAACTGTGACTGTAACACCTGCATTCTCTTGTTTCCTTCTCTATGAAGAGTATGCTTTGTTTATATAGTGCGCAAGGATGATGTGGAGATGCCAGCATTGGACTGGGGTAAACATAGTAAGAATCTCACAACACCAGGTGTCCAGTGGCGTTTGCTACCAAATAAACCTGTTGGACTTTAACCTGGTGTTGTGAGATTTCTTACTAGTGTGGGAGGAACAGTACTTTTCACTGTATGTTAATAAATGTGATGATAATAAATTAAATCCGTGTGACACTGTGCCACCCAACAAGATAGACATATCCAAGCAATAATCAAAGGGGCCCAAGTGAGATGGACTTTGTGAATTTCACAATGAACAATGGTGTGGAAATGATGTTATCTTTCTGTTAACGGTCCTTGTTAAAATAGCTGAGAAGGATTTCAGCTGAATGTGTTAATTGTTTGTGATTCCACCATCAGTGCTTGTATTGTAAACAGGAGATAAATCACACATCCAGCCATTTGGCTTACATTTGCCATAGGAACTGAAGGCTTCCTAGTGGCTGATTACAATAACAGCCTTTAGAACAGATTCAACAAAGGTCTGAGGAAAGGAGGTGACACGTGATTGATTTTATTGCCTATTGCTGCAACCAATAGCACAGGATTGTGGGTGCATAACACAGCACTATATGATTAAATGAAAATGTTAGTCTAGAAAACATCAAACCCACAATTAAATAATTTAATCAGCAGGGCAGCAAGGATGAGCATTGCATCATATATCAGGTCCCATGCGTACATTTTATTTGAACTGTTATCTTGTGAGGAGTTAATAGATTGTGTATGCTCGAAGCAAATACTTTTCAGCAGTGCTTAATAATGGAAATGTTTATTTGAGCTGATGATGTGAAAAAGTGAAGTTTCAAGCTGGTAATGTTAAAGATGAGGCTGTGGAATACACAAAATGTTAACATTTCCAGATGAAATCCTTCTCTGCTAACAGCCATTTCTGCTGTTTAGTGCATGTCCACTATAAAAGTGATTACAAGAGTATTGGATACTTAAGACAAACATTTGTATCCTAGATCATGATTTTAACTCCCCACTCCCTGTTCGTTCATCAACACAGTTGCTTTGTGGAAATCCTGCTTTGTGGAGAGAAAGACGGCAGAGATGTTATTGCAGGTGTTGTTAGACCATGCCTTCCAAACCCATGGCCTCATCATGTAGAAGGACAAGAGCAGCGGACACCTGGGACTACCACCACCTGGATTTTCCCCTCCAAACCATCCACCATCCTGACTTGGAAATATATCGGCCATTCCTTCACTGTCACTGGGTTAAAATCTTGGAACTCCCTCCCTAACAGCACTGTGGGTGTACCTGCAGCGGTTCAAGGAGGCAGCTCACCCCCACTTTCTCAAGGACGATTGGGGATGGGCAGTAAATGCTGGTCTAATCAGTGACACCCACATCCTTTGAATTAATGAAAAAAATTATTGGCAGCAAAAGAGGACTGAACGTAGGTGCATGTTGAGCTCAGATGATTTTTAACCATGGAATTGGAGGGACTTTGCCAGTTTCTGAATAAAGGGAGCATGATACCTTTTTTATCTTACTCAACACACTAAAGCCAGCTGTTTGATGCTGGGAGTTTATAAATTTATACCTCATTCAAAACTCATTCATTTTGTGTTTAAATCAGGCTACTTTATTCCTGTCTAACTCTTAGAAGGTCTTTTCCCCCCAATTCAACACTCTGAGCAAAGCATTCGTGATGAGTGAAGCAGGTGCACAAGCATAGTGCTGGTGTTACTGCACCAGTAATCCAGAGGCCTGGCTGATAATTGGAGGAAATGAATTCAAATTCCGGCATTGATATTTGTGGAGTTTTAGTTCAATTAATTAATCAATGCCAGAATCAAAAACTAACCTCAATGGTTGTGACTATAGAATCACTGGATTATTGTAAAACCC
This sequence comes from Sphyrna mokarran, assembly GCA_024679065.1. NCBI lineage: Eukaryota > Metazoa > Chordata > Chondrichthyes > Carcharhiniformes > Carcharhinidae > Sphyrna > Sphyrna mokarran. Next base: position 128,985,220 of record JAGIQG010000006.1, on the reverse strand, counting down.
ATCCAGTTCACTTGTTCTCTTTATAAAGGAATTTTTGCTGTGCTTCTCTGGTCTGGCCTGTATGTGACGTTAGATACAGTAAGAAGTCTGACAACACCATTTTAAATCCAACCGATTTATTTGATAGTAAACTCGTAAGCTTTCGGCTTTATGGCCTTCGTCAGGCGAATGAGGTGTTCTGGTCTCCAATAGCACGCATATCAGCACAGACATTGTGACGTTAGACCCATGGTAGTGTGGCTAACTCCCCACTGCTCTTTGAAATGCCCCAGGAAGCCTCTCAGATGTCAAGAAAGTGGCTCATTGCAACCTTTTTGAGGGCAATTAGGGATAGGCAACAAATACTGGGCCAAGCTGTAACACTCACATCATAGAACATAGAACAGTACAGTACAGTACAGGCCCTTCGACCGTCAATGTTATGTTGAGCTTTGTCTGAAACCAAGATCAAGCTATCCATTTCCCTATCATTCTGGTGTGCTCCATGTGCTTATCCAATAACCGCTTGAAAGTTCTTGAAGTGTCTGACTCCACTGTCACAGCAGGCAGTGCATTCCACACCCCAACCACTCTCTGAGTAAAGAATCTACCTCGGACATCCTTCCTATATCTCCCACCATGAGCCTTATAGTTATGCCCCCTAGTAACAACTACATCCACTTGAGGAAATAGTCTCTGAATGTCCACCCTATCTATCCTTCTCATCATCTTATAAACCTTTATTAAGTCACCTTTCATCTTACTCTGCTTTAAAGAGAAAAGCCCTAGCTTCCTCAACCTTTCCTCATAAAACCTATCCTCCAAACCAGGCAGCATCCTGGTAAATCTCCACTTCACGCTCTCCAATGCTTCCACATCTTTCATATAGTGAGATGACCAGAACTGCAAACAACATTCCAAATGTGGTCTCACCAAGGTCCTGTACAATTGCAGCATAACCCCACGGCTCTTAAACTCAAACCCCCTGTTAATAAACACTGACACGTTATAAGCCTTCTTCACGGTTCTATCCACTTGAGTGGCAACCTTCAGAGATCTGTGGATATGAACCCTAAGATCTCTCTGTTCCTCTACATTTCTCAGAACCTTGCCGCTGACCCTGTAATCCACATTTAAATTTGTCCCACCAAAATGAACCACCTTGCACTTCTCAGGGTTAAACTCCATCTGCCACTTTTCGGCCCAGCTCTGCATCCTATCAGTGTCTCTTTGCAGCCTGCAAGAGCCCTCCACCTCATCCACTACTCCACCAATCCTGGTGTCATCAGCAAATTTACAAACCCATCCTTCAGCCCCCCTCCAAATCATTCATAACAATCACAAATAGCAGAGGACCCAGCACTGATCCCTGTGGTACATTGCTTGTAACTGATCTCCAGTCTGAAAATTTTCCATCCATTACCACCCTCTGTCTTCTATGAGTTATTTATCCTTTCAGCCAAATTTCCTTCTATGTCACACTTCCTTACTTTCTTCATAAGCCATGGGGAACCTTATCAAATGCTTCATTAAAATCCATGTATACGATATCGACTGCTCTATCTTCATCTACACAATTAGTTACCTCCTCAAGAATTCAATCAAATTTGTGAGGCAAAACTTACCCCTCATGAATCCGTGCTGACTATCCCAGATTAAGCTGCATCTTTCCAAATGGTTATAAATCCTGTCCGTCAGGAACTTTTCATTAACTTACTGACCACCGAAGTAAGACTAACAGGCCGATAATTACCAGGGTCATTCCTATTTCCTTTCTTGAAGAGAGAAACAGTATTTGCCACTCTCCAGTCCTCTGGCACTACCCCCTTGGACAGTGAGGACCCAAAGATCAAAGCCAAAGGCTGTGCAATCTCAACCCAGGCTCCCAAAGAATCCTAAGGATATATCCCATCAGGCCCAAAGGATTACCGACCCTCAGGTTTTTCACATCCTGTGAATGAAAAAAATAAGTGATCTCCTGTCTGAACTGATAGTTATCCAGATATCTTGGCTGAAGATTGAATAACCTCCATGTTTATGTAGAAGTACCTGACTTCCCTTCTGATCTGTTGAAATAAAATCTAACCCATCCTGCCCTTCATTATCTCAATATGATCTGTGCTTTGCTGTTTTGCCACACTGCCCGCATTTTTTCCAAAAACATTTCCTGAACTTTTACCTCCCTATTTACCAGTAACTTGTTAGATACCATTCATGACTGGCAGGGAATTCTCAGCGTCCTCTCTGAAACAGCTCCTGGAATCTGTGTGAACATGTCCTGGGATGACTGATTTCTGCCTTTCACACTTGTAAGGAAAACAAGGAAGTCGTCATTTAGCATGATGTGAAGTTGCTGGCGTTGGACTGATGTAGGCACAGTAAGAAATCTCTCAATACCGAGTTTATTTGGTAGCACAAGGTTTTGGAGTGCTGTCCCTTCATCAGGTGAGTGATCACCACTTTAACCTGGCCTTGTGAGACTTCTTGCTGTTATCATTTAGCATCCTATACATTGGCATTACAGAATGATGAACAAGCATCAACCTGTATCAGACTGTTCTAGAGAAATGTGTTGGATGTTCCAACATTATGCATTATTACACATACCCATCCACACTAATGTTGAGCAGGCACTGATTTAATTTCTATTATTGGTTTTATACCATTCTGAAGAGGCTGATTTAAGCTTGGGGATATTTTGATGAGCTTGGTAGAGGCTCTCATTAACTCCTGACCAAAGAATGCTTCAATCGGGGAGGTTTATCTATCCACACAGTAAGTTATTTTAAATGATTCCTCAGGAGTTGGGCTTCACTGGTTAGGCCAACCTTTGTTCCCACCCTAATTGCCCTTCAGAAGATTGTGGTGAGCTACCCATTTTGAAATGCTATAATCCATGTGGTATAAGTACACACACTGTGCTGTTAAGGAGGGAGTTCCAGGATTTTGATCAAGTGACAGTGAAGGAACGGTGATATATTTCCAAGTCAGAATGTTGAGTGACTTGGAGGGGAACTTGTGGGTGGTGGTGTTCCCAGATATCTACTGCCCTTCTCCCTTTAAGTAGCAGAGGCCATTGGTTTGGAAGGTGCTGCCCAAGGAGCCTTGGTGAGTTCCTGCAATGTGTGGAGAAGTACGGAATATAATTCTTAGAAATGTGAAGAATTGAAACAACAGTGAGGGGTTGGGGAAATGGGAGCAATATCAATGTTTTGGGCGGGGGGGGGGAGGAGGGGGAGGTAGCAATGTCAGTTGGATGGAAATAAATCTTCAACGACAAACTTTAGTTCAAAGTCTTTGAGACCCTTTTCAGGCTGCAGTTTATACTTTGGATCCTGACTACCTGAACTATGAAATTATTTTAATTTTTATTTTATCATACTGTTTTATTGAGAAAATAATACCATTGTCAGTGAGGATTTTTTTGAAGGAAGTCAGCCACGCTTTTTCTTCATAGCTGCAGGACTCTGAGGAACAATCTTGGACTAAAGAGGTTCCATTTCCTTAAGACATTTTCAACTCATTTCCGGTGTTACGGTCACAAGCTTCAAAGTTAAGCAGTGAAGTGATTTCAGCCATTAGGTAGAAAACCTAATACCTCACAGATGTGTTCTGCCTTGGCACAAAAATTCTTCTGCTGCAGAGCTCAACAACATTGAAATTTCCACTTGTGTTAGAATGTGCAAATGATACAGGATTAATTAAACAAATGAACACAAATAAACTGTGAAATCATGAATGTTGAAAATGTGTCAAAGGCGGAGGATTGGAAGAACCAGATTAGTCAGCACTGAAAAGAGTAAACTGATTTTTTTTTTGTCTAGGGTACTAGAAATGTCTTGACATGAAGTAGCTGATGCCAGTGGAGACAGGTTCCGGTATGAGATCCGCAATCACTTACTCTGTGTTTCAATTCATATCACAATTCTGTCGAATTGATTTTGGAAGATGCTGAAATGCTTACCTAATATTCCTGTTGAATGAAGTTCAAATCTACTATCAGCGACTGCTCCCGCTCAATCCTTGGGATCCAATGTGAAGGTGCTTCAGAACAATGTTAGTTGTGCATGTTGAAATGGCAGAGAAAGAAAATATTAACAAGCTCATATTTACTCAGAACTTCAGGATGTCGCGAAGCATTTTACAATCAGTGAAATGCTTTTGAAGTGTAATCATTGTTGCAATGCACATTACAGAACAGCATTACTGTGTACAGCAGGATCCCACACACAACACTGTGATAATGGCCAGATCATTTGTTTTACTGATCTTTTTGTCTCTTTTCCTATGCCTAATGGTGCACAAGACAGACTTTCCCATGGTGAGGCTTTTCCTGAACAGGTCACTAATTTATTGCCACAGGCTCGAGCTTGACAGACATCACTCAGCAGTGCTGACCAGGAGTCTCTCTTACTGCCAGCTATTGGTGTGTGCTGGAAGGATTTTGCAAGTTGACACTCAACCTGTTTGGCTGTGTTATGAACGCACCTTCTTTGGCCATCCAGTCCTGGGATGGGACTTGAACCTGGAGCTTCTGGCTGAGTGCCAGGGATGCTACTCACTGCACCATAAGACATTTGTTTTAGTGATAGTGAGGGAGAAATACTGCCATTGGATCTTTTACACCATCTGGAAGAGCAGATAGAATCTGTTACTATGACTTGGTATTGAATGCCTGTGAATGTTGTGTCTAAGTATGTTGTGCAACTATTTCCCCTGTGGTGACATTTTCATTTGGACTCTGGCACGCAGTGTGTCTGGAGATATTTAGGAAGATGTCTGTTGTTAGTTATGTGGCACAAAAAAACTATAAATTCACTACAAAGCGAACAAAGGAATTCTACCCTTTAGTGAGCTGGAATTTTCCAGCTGTCTGCTATAACTGTACAAAATTCTTTGTTACTGCTTTGTTTAAGAAAAGAAACAGGGATTATCCAGCAAATTATAGGCCGGTAAACCTGACACCAGCGGTGGGGAAGCTTTTGGAGAAGATACTGAAGGCCAGGGTATCTTCACATTTGGAGGAACGTGGACTGGTTAGTGACAGGCAGCATGGTTTTGTACAGGGAAGTCATGTCTCACCAACTTGATTGAGTGATGATGAAAATTGACGAGGAAAGGACTGTGGATGTACTTTATATGGATTTTTGTAAGGATTTATCAAGGTCTTACATGGCAGACTGGTACAAAAACTAAAATCACACGGGATTCAGGGTAGGGTGGATAGTTTGATACAGAACTGGCTGGTGATAGAAGACAGAGAGTAGCGGTGGAAAGGTGTTTTTCAGAATGGAGATCTGTAGCTCGTGATGTTCCACAGGATCAGTGCTGGGATCTCTGTCGTTTGTAGTTTATACAAATGATCTGGAGGAAAATTTGGGTGGCCTGATTAGTAAGTTTGTGGATGACATGAAGATTGGCAGAGTTGCTGATAGTGCCGGGGATTGTCAGAAGATACAACAGGGTATAGATAGATTGGAGACTGAGCACAGAAATGGCAGGCAGAATTTAATCCAGACAAATGCAAGGTGATGCATTTTGGAAGATCAAATTTAAGTGTGAATTATACTGTGAATGGCGGAATGCTTAGGAACATTAACATACAGAGAAGGTCCACAGTTCTTGAAAAGTGGCCGCACAGGTTGCCAAGATGATTAAGGAGGTATATAGCATGCTTGCCTTCATCAGCCGGGGCACTGAGTATAGGAGTTGGGAAATCATGTTGCAGTTATATAAAACCTTTGTTCAGCCGCATTTGGAGTATTGTGTGCAGTTCTGGTCACCACATTATCAGAAGGACCTGGAAGCTTTGGAGAGGGTGCAAACAAGGTTCACCAGGATGTTGCCTGGTCTCAATGGTGTTGGCTATGAGAAGAGATTGAATAAACTAGGATTGTTTTCACTGGAAAGACAGAAACTGAGGGGAGACCTGATAGAGGTCTACAAAATGATGAGAGACATTGACAGGATGGATAGTCAGAAGCTTTTTTCAAGGGCGAAAGTGTCAATTACAAGGTGGCATAGGTTCAAGGTGAGAGGGGAAAGTTTAAGGGAGATGTATGGGTAATGATTTTTGTGCAATGTGGTGGGTGCCTGGAATGTGCTGGAAGAGGTGGTGGAAGCAGGAACATTAGCAACATTTAAAGGCATCTGGGTGGGTCCATGAGTAGGGAGGGAATAGAGGGATACAGACCGAGTAAGGGCAGAAGGGTTTTTTTTCGTTAGGGCATCATGGTTGGCAGAGGCTTGGAGGGGCCGAAGGGCCTGTACTTTGTTATGCTTCTTGTTTTTTTTGTTTATTGAAGAAGACTTTTGCCATTTGTTTTGAAACAAGGGCTACTGTAATCCAAAATAGGCAAGGAGACTGGTCTCATCCTGCTGTTGGTCCCTCAGATGGGCCTGAAGCAGTCATTCCGCTGATGTAATTTAGCGCAAAAAGAAATGCTTGTTCTCTTCCTGCCATTTCTTGGCTTTGTTTTTACAATTCACTGAATTTAAAGTGTTGCTCATGTCGCTGACGAGAGAGGGAAATGAGCTGTGTGTCTCTGAGAATAAAACACGGGGCAGAGGATTGTGAGCCACAGGGCACAATTCATTGAATGCGTTCTAATGCTGCCATCAGTGGAAAACCAAAGCGTTCTCTGCTGGCAATAACAGAGTCTGTCAGGTGGGATTCACCACCTCATCGATGCAAATTTATGCATCACGGAAAAAACATCAGCCAGCTCGGATTCATAGAAATCAGAGCGCCTTTTTTTAAGAGAGTGGGCGTAAGGAGTCCAGCTTGGGACACTCCTCTGGGATGGGGGTCTAGTGGCTGTTCTTCTAGCCCAGGGAGACTCAGGTGATGAAGAAGCAGCCAGCGTTCCAAAAGCTAGTGGCATTTGCTACCAAATAAACCTGTTGGACTTTAACCTGGTGTTGTGAGACTTCTTACTTAGTGACTGGAAGCCAGTGTCAGTGGCGTACCACAGGGATCTGTGTTGGTTCCTCAATTATTTATCATTTATATAAATGCCAAAGATGTGGGGATAGGATTAGTAAGTTTGCAGAACACACAAAGATTGATTGGGTGTTGGACAGTGAGGCTGAGTGTCTTGGGCCAGAATTCCACTTCTGAAACCCACTCCAGTAAATGTCCGGACTGTGGGAAGAAGGATGCACTCCCTATTTTCTTGGGTAGAATATACAATGCTCAAAGAAATTGTGTTGCTTTTAGTGGAAATACAAATACTTAATGTCAGTTGAGAAATTTACTCAGAAAGTTTCTCACAGAGTTACTGAAATCCTACAGTGCAGAAAGAGACCGTTCAGCCTATTGAGTCTGCACTGATCACAATCCCACCTGAGCCCGATCCCTATAACCCCTTGCTAATCCGTTGACACCAAGAGGCAATTTAGCATAGTCAGTCAACCTAACCAGCACTAACAACCACTAACCTAACAATCAACCTAACCAGAAAGAAAGCATTCTTTCTGGTTGTCACACAGCTTGGTATGGCTCCTGTCCTGCCCAAGATTGCAAGGAACTACAAAAGGTTGTGAATGAAGCCGAGTCCAGCACACAAACCAGCCTTCCATCCATTGATTCTGTTTTCATTTCCCGCTGCCTCGGCAAAGCAGCCAGCATAATTAAAAATCCCATGCACCCTGGACATTCTCTCTTCCACCTTTTTCCTTGTGGAAAAAGATACAAAAGTCGAAGGTCATGTACCAACCGATTCAAGAACAACTTGTTCCCTATTGCTTTCAGACTTTTGAATGGACCTATCTTGCATTACATTGATTTTTCTCCACACCCTAGCTATGACTGTAACACTATATTCTGCACTCTTTCGTTTTCTTCTCTATGAACGATATGCTTTGTTTGTATAGGGCACAAGAAGCAATACTTTCCACTGTATGTTAATACGTGACAATAATAAATCAAATTAAAATCTTTGGAGCACGAGAGAAAACCAGAACACCTGGAGGAAAATCACGCAGACATGGGGAGAATGTGCAAACTCTACATAGTCAGTAACCCAAGTCAGGAATCGAATTCAGGTCTTTGGCGTTGTGAGGCAGCAGTGCTAACCATTGTGCCACCATAACGGGTTCTAGTCCATCATGATCATACATGAATTTGTGAATTTGTTCTGTTCAGATGTCATGAGTAACAGTGTGTTTGAATCTGCAGAATGAGTGCAGATAAAAACAACTCATATTCTAATAGGGCAATAAATTAGATTGAGGAAATGCTGAGTCATTGTTTGAGGTTTAAATAGAATGCTAACTAGTGCTCAGAAAGTGGAGAGTCAGGTGATTACCAACCTTAATGTAGCTGTAAATATTATTGTTGAATAAATTACTAACACTCTCTTACAATGCACACCGAGGTGCAATGGATCTTTGGACTAAGCAAGACAGGGTAGTCTATACCTGAGGGACCAACCGTCAGTCTGACAGGAGGAGCAAAATGTAAAAAATAAAACTGTTCAGAAACAGTCACACATTGTTCAAAGTAGAATGATTTACACAATTAAACAGTTTGTTCCATTTCAGATGTTAATGATCTTGCTGTGTCTTTCCAGCGTTTGATGTCATTATTTGAAAAGATGAATATACCCTTCCTGTGACTTCTGAGGAGGAGCAGTTCTGGCATGGTAGCACAGTGATTAACACTACTGTTTCATAGCTCCAGGGACTCAAGTGCAATTCTGGCCTGGGGTCACTGTGTGGAGTTTGCACATTCTCCCTGTGTCTGCATGGGTTTTCTCCGGGTGCTCCGGTTTCCTCCCACAGTCCAAAGATGGGCAGGTTAGGTGTATTTGAGCCAAGGGAGATGCACAGGATTAGAGGATTAGGGTGGGAGGGCGAACCTGGTAAGATACTCTTTCAGAGAGTCAGTGCAAAATCAATGGGCTAAATGGCTTCTTTCTGCACTGTTGGGATTCTACCTGGGAGCTGATTGTGGGGTGAAATCTACCTCACTAAGGCCATGGAGGTCAAGTCATTGAGTGTCTTTAAGACAGAGATAGAAAGATTCTTGATTGGTAAGGGGATCAGGGATTACAGGGAAAAGGTAGGAGAATGGGGTGGAGAAACTTATCAGCTATGAAGGAACAGAGTCAATGAACCGAATGGCCTAATAGAGCTTCTATATCTTCTGGTCTTATTTTCCAGCAGTGGCTGGAAAATGTCTGTGTCACTCATGTCTGTGCCCTGTCTGAAGTGTCCAGTGTCCATCAAAGTTGGCACTCGTTGATATTCACAATTACTTTCTGAAGAGCTTTTGATCTCCACACATTGTCCTGCAGCAGTAGAACCACCATCCTCATCCCTTCTTACTGAAACCAGGATAATAGCAGGAAGGATATTGGAAAAGTTTATTTGCTGGAGAATATTTAGCTTTCAGATGCTTTAAACTGAATAATGGTTTGCAACTTTTCTGTAGCAGAAATGATTCTCTAGTTCTCTGCATTCCCCGGATTTTACATTTTATTTTTGACTATTCCTTTTTGCATTAACTCTTTGAAATGAATTTCCAAACAAAATGTGACCCAGCACCATCACTAATCTAATGTTTCGAAAGAGATTCCCCTTTGCTTCAAGAATTCAGGCATCTGGAGGAAGTTCTTTTGTGTCCAGTTAAAGATCATTATAGTAGTTAAAGCTTCTATTTGCATTTGTAAAAGGAGGACTACAAAGGGAGCACAGTACTGGCACCGAGTGCCCTGATATTACATTTATTCCTCCTCCTGTTCTCTTGTACTTGCTTGGCTGGGATGATAGAGCAAATCAATCATGCTGTTCAAATTCTGCTCCCAGTAAAAATCTAATTGCAGGAGGGAACTTGATGGAAGTGATCAGGCGTTTTTCTGAAGTATTCCTCCTGCAAAGATTTAATCAAAGCTACACTTCTTGTGCACAATAGCATTAACATAATAATATGCTGTGCGTTGAGAATGCAAAAGACGCATTACTCCTGCAGCCCCCAAGCAGACAGACATTTGATCATTCGCTCTGAATTCCACTCTGGCTTCAGAACAGATCAGAGTTAGCAGGAGCCTGTATTAAAGGTTTGTACTGGCTTGAGTAGGAATGCTGCTTGTAGCCAGTTTCCACCATAATTGACAGTGTATACTTTCAAGAATCAACATTAACATCCCTGGCATAAATGAAATCTATTCCCTTGGGCAACAGGGTGGCACAATGGTTCACACTACTGCTTCACAGACCTGGTTACCTGGATTCAATTCCCAGCTTGGGTCACTGTCTGTATGGAGTTTGCACATTCTCACTGTGTCTGTGTGGGTTTCCTGTGGTGCTCCAGTTTCCTTCCACAATCTGAAATAAAGGATGGTTAGGTTCTTTGGCTGTGCAAAATTCTCCCTCAGTGTACCTGAACAGGTGCCAGAGTATGGCGACTACTGGATTTTCACAGTAGCTTCATTGCAGTGTTAATGTAGGCCTGCTTATGACACTAATAAATAAACTTTAACTTTTAAAAATATGGTGAGGATTGGAATATGACTTTGTAAATATGGAATTGTTGTGGGAAATTCACCACTTTGGAATCAGGCTTGGAGGTTCAACAAACAGTTTTATTTGGACAAAGCTTTGGGAGAAGTACTGGCACTCTGCAGTACAGACAGCCACCTTTCTCAACTACACAATGGTAGTTGAGCACCTTTTATACTTATTAGATAATAGACAGTATGGACATTAGCCGTTAGCACATTGTTACAAGTTGAGTAGATAGTACGGACATCGACAGTTAACACATCGTTATACACGGATAAGTATGGACATTGACAGTTATCACATCATTTACATAGAGTAGATATATTTATGCAGTTATATCCTCTAGCAATGGCCGATCTTGTTATGTACATTTATGCATTTATGTCCCCGTCAGTGGCTGACCTCATTATGAACTCATTGTTCTGGGTCTGCTTTTATCTCAAGTTTAAGGTGCCTCAAGGTCTGACTTGTTTCCTGCAGTAATTTAAACACAACAGGTTTTAACTCTGTGTGTAATGTCTGTACCCAAAGTCAATGTCTCTTAATGTCCCTTCCCTGAGTTCATTTTGTGTGCCAGGTAATCATTTTGTGTCCTTTACTTTGATTTCACTCCAACAGAGTGAAATACAGGGATTACAGGTATCATTGCAAAAATAATAAATTGTCATAATTTGCCCACTCAAAATATGAAGACACACTCAAATAGACATTTAAATTTGGATAGATTTGGAGAATGTACGAGAATGACTTTGAATGAATCCCTATAGTGCAGAAGGAGGCCATTTGGCCCATCGAGTCTGCACCGACCACAATCCCACCCAAGCCCTATACTTGTATTTACCCTGCTAATCCCTCTGACACGAGGGTCAATTTAGCATGGCCAATCAACCTAGCCTGCCCATCTTTAGACTGTGGGAAGAAACCGGAGCACCCGGAGGAAAGCCAAGCAGACACAGGGAGAATGTGCAAACTCCACACAGACAGCTACCTGAGGCTAGAATTGAACCTGGCTGCCGTGCCGCCCAGAAAAACCAGAAAATGGACAAGTTGAGGATTGATCCTTAACCCTGGGACTGGATATCCCTTCTCATGTCTCAGTGCAGGGGATTGGACATGTCTGCTGTTGTATCCTGGTCTCGCGTTCTCCCTGGAGTCAAACCTGACGGTTGTGCTGACTTGTGAGCTGTACATCTCTGAAGGACAAGAGCGACATATTCCAGTGCTTCACTTCCAGAACGATGTTCCATTAATATTCAGGCCCATGTCTCTAATCTCCCCAATGACTGTTCTTTACCTCTCTTTTTAGAGACATAATTTTCCTCGTCTTCCTATTTGTCCTTTGTTGGGATGTATTTAAACTGTCTCAACAATTGAATATTGTGGTTGATGTTTGAAAAAAAATTCTCCAAGCTTAAAGATAAAATGTTATGTTTTTCTGCCCCGAAAAGTGTGGAGGTGGTCTCGAGCACTGCCCTAACATGTCATGAATGTAGAGAATCACTGTGATCAAGCCTGGAGAAGATGGTTTGAGACTGCCCTCTATGCTGCTGCGCTCTGCCAACCTTTCATTACACATACAGATCTCTTGAAACAAAATCTAAATTTAAAAAACAATCACACACATTAATGAGGTCATGTTATACTTAATGACAGAGGCAGAGATGAAAATAACAGAAAACAGTATAATATCAAGCTGGATGGTTTGCGTTGGATGTCATTTGTCAAAGGCTGAAATAGCATGCGTTCTCACCAATGTAAGAAGTCTCACAACACCATGTTCTTACTGTGTTTACCCCAGTCCAATGCAGACATCTCCGCATCACCCTCACCAATGGACAGACTATTTATTTCAGAGATCCTTTTCACGATGTTATTGATGAAAAGTTTCAAAGTAATTCTCCAATCTTGAGCAAATATTTTCTTTGCTCTCTTTTCCAATTCATGTAATATTTGCCTGACTTCTAATTAGCTGTAATTCTTTTCACTCTCACCATTCATGATAACATGAAGCAGACAAAATTCATGCTTTATCGTTTCCCCTGTCCATTTTTCCTGGAACACAATCCACCTAACTTACACATCTTTGGACCATGGGAGTAAACTGGAGCATCTGAGGGAAACCCATGCAGTCATGGGAAGAAAGTGTAAACTCCACACAGACAGTCAAACAAGGCCAGAATTGAACCCAGGTCCCTGATGCTGTGAGACAGCAGTGCTAACCACAGTACAATTTGTGACTCTTGATTTCCACACATGTACTTTCCTGTGGTAAAATGCATATTGAAAAATGTTGTGATAGCTGGCAAAGTTTCCCTTTGGGATTTGGTTAGCACAGCAATTACTATTATCAAAGGTCATAACACTAGCTTTATACGCCAGATTTAGAACATAGAACATAGAACATTACAGCGCAGAACAGGCCCTTCGGCCCTCAATGTTGCGCCGACCAATTAAAAAAAAGCAATGACCCTCTAACCTAAACCATTCCCTTTTCATCCATAAACCTATCCACTGACCTCTTAAACGCCCCCAAACTTGGCGCATCTACAACTGCAGCAGGCAGGGCATTCTATACCCTTACCACCCTCTGGGTAAAGAACCTACCTCTGACATCCGTCCTATAACTATCTATTACTTTGTCTGTGTCTCTGTATTTCTCTGTATCTGTGGCTCTTTCTGTCTTTTTGTATTTGCCTCTGTATTTCTCTGTATCTGTGACTCTCTATCTCTGTGTATCTGTGTCTCTCTGTCTCAATCTCTCTGCCTCTCTATGTCTTTGTATTTCTCTGTGTCCATATCTCTCTTGATCTCTATCTCTCTGTGTGTCTCTTTTCTCTGTGTTTCTCTGTGTCTCTGTCTCTCTGTGTGTCTGTGTTTCTCTGTGTCTCTGTCTCTCTGTGTCTCTGTGTTTCTCTGTGTTTCTCTGTTTTTTTCTCTCTGTGTGTCTCTGTGTTTCTCTGAGTCTCTGTCTCTCTGTTTTTCTCTCTGTGTTTCTCTGTGTCTCTGTCTCTCTGTGTTTTTCTTTCTGTGTGTCTCTGTTTCTCTGTGTCTCTGTCTCTCTCTGTGTCTCTGTGTTTCTCTGTGTCTCTGTCTTGCTGCAATGAGATCTCTTGCTGCAATTGTACAAGGTGAGGCAGCAACTGGAGTACTGTTTGCAGTTTCGGTCCCCTTATTTGTGAAAGGATATATTGGCCGGAGGGAGTACAGAGAAGGTTCACCAGGCTGATCCCGGAGATGAGGGGGTTAGTTTATGAAGGGAGATTGAATAGAACATAGAACATAGAACATTACAGCGCAGAACAGGCCCTTCGGCCCTCAATGTTGCGCCGACCAATTAGGAACAAGCAGTGACCCTCTACCCTAAACCATTCCCTTTTCATCCATAAACGTATCTACTAACCTCTTAAACGCCACCAAACTTGGCGCATCTACAACTGACGCAGGCAAGGCATTCCATACCCTTACCACCCTCTGGGTAAAGAACCTACCTCTGACATCTGTCCTAAAACCACCACCCCTTAATTTAAAGCTATGTCCCCTCGTGCTAGCTTTCTCCATCCTATGAAAAAGGCTATCACTGTCCACCCTATCTAAACCTCTAATCATCTTATATGTTTCAATAAGGTCTCTTCTTAGCTGCCTTCTTTCTAACGAAAACAACCTCAAATCCCTCAGCCTCTCTTCATAAGACCTGCCCTCCATACCAGGCAACATCCTGGTAAACCTCCTCTGTACCCTCTCCAATGCCTCCACATCTTTCTTATAATGCGGGACCAGAACTGCACACAATACTCCAAGTGCGGCCGCACTAGAGTTTTGTACAGTTGCAACATGACGTTGCGGCTCCGAAATTCAATCCCCCTACCAATAAAAGCTAAGACTCCGTATGCCTTCTTAACAACCTTATCGACTTGACTGCCTACTTTCAGGGATCTGTGCACAAATACACCAAGATCCCTCTGTTCATCAACACTATTAAGAATCCTACCATTAGCCCTATACTCTACACATTTTTTATTCCTGCCAAAGTGCATTACCTCACACTTTTCCACATTAAACTCCATTTGCCACCTCTCAGCCCAGCTCTGCAACTTGTCCAAGTCTCTCTGCAAACTAGAACACCCCTCTTCACTCTCTACCTCTCCTCCGACTTTGATAGATTTGTTAGCTATCATGGTGGGATTTGAACCCATGTCTTCAGAACTTTAGCCTGGGTCTCTGGATTGCTAGTCCAGTGACATTACTATAACACCATCATCTTCTCTTATTATTGGTGACTTCCTCTGTTTCTTTTCCAAGATTTTTACGTCTTTCTTGAAATGTGGTTCCCACAGATGTTTACTTCTCCAGCTGACACCAAACCAATGATGTGTAAATTTTTAGTGTGATCTGTTCACTTTTATATTTTATGCCTGTATTTATTTAACCCAGGTGCTTTTTTAAACCACCTTATTATTTACCCGTCACCTGTAAGAAATCAATGCATTACCCTTAACATAATAACTGTTTGAAAAAAGATTATCTTAAGTTGTGGATTTAAAGTTGGTTGCTCTGATCTCCCAAGGTTAGTGTAAGATTATTTTAACACTGCCAGTTTGAATTTACTTTCACAATCTAAAGTGATTGTATTGTGAATATTTGGCTTTCGCATTCTTTGATGTATAATGAAAAAGATAATAAACAATGGCGAGGAATGTATTTTGACACTGTTTGCATTGCTTGATGGACTGCAAAAACAAACAGTGACCTAATCCTGGATCTCTCAAATCCATTCATGCGCACCAGTTTAATTTTTATGTCTACCTAAACAAACAAATTGGTTTAACAGCTTATCCTATACATATCTCCAAAGTACAGCACTCCCTACATACTCTTTGTCTTTCTTACTTTTTTTCTTATCTCCCTTCTTGCCCTTTGATTCCAAACCGTTATTCCCTTGTCCTCACTTCCACTAAACTGCTGACCACCCAACTTCTTTTCTTGGCCTCTGTTAGCTACTGTTAAATAGGAAATTATTTTCTCCCCTGAGCTGTTACTAACAATGTTCCAAACATTGCTTCCATTCTCAAAAGACCATCGTCAATGCCTTTGTTTTTGTCCCTTCTCCATCCTCCTCTACTTCTCCATCCTCCTGTTCTCCTCCAGCCTCCTGTACTCCTCCAGCCTCCTGTACTCCTCCAGCCTCCTGTACTCCTCCTGTTCTCCTCCAGCCTCCTGTTCTCCTCCAGCCTCCTGGTTCCCTCCAGCCTCCTGTCCTCCTCTGTTCTCCTCCAGCCTCCTGTATTCCTCTTATACTTCTCCAGCCTCCTGTACTCCTCCTGTTCTCCTCCAGCCTCCTGTCCTCCTCCTGTTCTCCTCCAGCCTCCTGTTCTCCTCCGCCTCCTGTCCTCCTCCTGTTCTCCTCCACCTCCTGTATTCCTCTTATACTTCTCCAGCCTCCTGTCCTCCTCCTGTACTCCTCCAGCCTCCTGTTCTCCTCCATCCTCCTGTTCTCCTCCGCCTCCTGTTCTCCTCCAGCCTCCTGTTCTCCTCCAGCCTCCTGTCCTCCTCCTGTACTCCTCCAGCCTCCTGTACTCCTCCAGCCTCCTGTACTCCTCCAGCCTCCTGTTCTCCTCCAGCCTCCTGTCCTCCTCCTGTCCTCCTCCTGTTCTCCTCCAGCCTCCTGTATTCCTCTTATACTCCTCCAGCCTCCTGTACTTCTCCAGCCTCCTGTACTCCTCCTGTTCTCCTCCAGCCTCCTGTATTCCTCTTATACTTCTCCAGCCTCCTGTACTCCTCCAGCCTCCTGTACTCCTCCACCTCCTGTACTCCTCTAGCCTCCTGTACTCCTCCAGCCTCCTGTCCTCCTCCTGTTCTCCTCCAGCCTCCTGTCCTCCTCCTGTTCTCCTCCAGCCTCCTGTCCTCCTCCTGTTCTCCTCCAGCCTCCTGTATTCCTCTTATACTTCTCCAGCCTCCTGTACTTCTCCAGCCTCCTGTACTTCTCCTGTTCTCCTCCAGCCTCCTGTATTCCTCTTATACTTCTCCGCCTCCTGTACTCCTCCAGCCTCCTGTACTCCTCCTGTTCTCCTCCAGCCTCCTGTACTCCTCCTTTCTCCTCCAGCCTCCTGTATTCCTCTTATACTTCTCCAGCCTCCTGTTCTCCTCCAGCCTCCTGTTCTCCTCCAGCCTCATGTTCTCCTCAGCCTCCTGTACTCCTCCAGCCTCCTGTTCTCCTCCAGCCTCCTGTGCTCCTCCTGTTCTCCTCCAGCCTCCTGAATTCCTCTTATACTTCTCCAGCCTCCTGTTTTCTCCTCCAGCCTCCTGTATTCCTCTTATACTTCTCCCCTGTTCTCCTCCAGCCTCCTGTACTCCTCCTGTTCTCCTCCACCTCCTGTCCTCCTCCAGCCTCCTGTACTCCTCCTGTTCTCCTCCAGCCTCCTGTACTTCTCCAGCCTCCTGTACTCCTCCTGTACTCCTCCAGCCTCCTGTACTCCTCCTGTACTCCTCCAGCCTCCTATACTCCTCCAACCTCCTGTACTCCTCCTATAATTCTCCAGCCTCTTGTACTCCTCCAGCCTCCTGTGTTCCTCCTGTTCTCCTCCAGCCTCCTGTATTCCTCTTATACTTCTCCAGCCTCCTGTACTCCTCCAGCCTCCTGTACTCCTCCTGTTCTCTTCCAGCCTCCTGTACTCCTCCAGCCTCCTGTAATCCTCTGTACTCCTCCAGCCTCCTGTACTCCTCCTGTTCTCTTCCAGCCTCCTGTACTCCTCCAGCCTCCTGTATTCCTCCTATATTTCTCCAGCCTCTTGTACTCCTCCTATATTCCTCCAGCCTCCTGTATTCCTCCTGTTCTCCTCCAGCCTCCTGTACTCCTCCTGTGCTCCTCCAGTCTCCTTGAACATGCTATCAATCACTAAATCCCTGTCTAGTTTACATGTAGCAATCTCCAATCAATGTTCAATCACATGACAGGGAAATGGTGCTAAACCAAGTCACGCATGATATTCCTGGTGACTGTATTTTATCAATGATTTTCCATCCAATACCTTTCCCATTTAGTGGGACTTGATTCAAGTCTTGCCTTTCAAATCATACCCAAACTATCTCTAGCAATGATTTCTCTTCTCATCTCAACATTATTACTTCTGGGATTCCCCCAAGGATCTATCCAAGTTCCTCATCCCCTCCCGCTTCACCGCCAAATCTCCATTCTACCCCTTGGCGATATCATCTGAAGCCCTGGTCCCAGCTTCTAGATATACACTGACAGCAGCCAATTCTGTTTCTTCCCCCACCCAAGCTTTCCCCAACCACTGTGCTTTTCGATGTTTGTCTGGCGCTCTGTTTTGGGTGAACTGCAGCTTTCTAAATTGAGAAAAGTCAAGCCATTGTTTTCATTGTCAGGGAACACTTCAGCAGTCAAGAGCATTTAGCCACTGATCTTTGGGGGTAAACGATCTCCAAAGCAGCCTTCACAACTCATGACAATGCAGAATCACTGAGCAGAAACTGATAGCTAAGTTCCGCACACATGAGGACAGCCTCAACTGGGATCTTGGGTTCATGTCACACTATCTGTAACCCCCATGACTTACCTGGGCTTGCAAAATCTCACTAACTGTCCTGGCTGGAGACAAAACACATCTCTTTAACCTGTGTTTAACCCTCTCCACTCATATTATCTGTACCTTTAAGACTTGATTACCTGTAAAGACTCACATTGCAATCATAAATTGGAATTTATGTAGCAATTTATGTATCTAATTTATGTAGCAATAATATGGATTCATATTCCAATCAATGTAGGAAATGCAGCAGTTGATTGCACCAGGCCAGGTCCACAATCAGCAAGATAATAACCAGAATAACCTGTTCGAATGATGCTGGTCAAAGGATAAATATTGGCATTAGGACAGCTGGGGGGATTTCCTTTCTCTTCTTCAAAATAACACCATGTGGTCTTTTGTACCCACTTCAGAAAGCTGAGATAAATTAATTTTAAATGCTTCATGAACATTTTCTTATGCTAAAGGCACTATGTGAACACAATCTACCATTTTATCTGAAAAATGACACATTGCTGCTCAACACCAGCCTTGAAGCATGAACCTGGTTTGATTTTGATTTGATTTCTTATTGTCACATGGATTAACATACAGTAAAAAGTATTGTTTCTTGTGCGCTATACAGATAAAATATACCGTTCATAAAGAAGGAAAGGAGAAAGTGCAGAATGTAGTGTTACAATTATAGCTAGGGTATAGAGAAAGATCAACTTAATGCAAGGTGGTTTCATTCCAAAGTCTGACAGCAGCGGGGAAGAAGCTGATCCTGAGTCGGTTGGTATGTGATCTCAGACTTTTGCATCTTTCTGTTGAAGGAAGAATGTCTTGGGTGCGTGGGGTCCTCAATTATGCTGGCTGAGGCAGCAGGAAGTGTAGGCAGAGTCAATGGATGGGAGGCTGGTTTACACAATGGATTGGGCTATATTCACAATCTTTTGTAGTTCCTTGCAGTCTTGGGCAGAGCAGGAGCCTACAAAGCTATGATACAACTAGAAAGAACCTCTGGCTTATAATATTCTTCTCTTTTCTTCAGAAAGACTCTCCTTCAAACCCATCAAAAGCTATTAATCATGTCTTCACTTACCTTATTCTTTAATGATACCTCTTGTGAAACACTTTTGGATATTTTTCTATGTTAAACACACTACATTAATTACAAGAAATAAAAATAGAAAATGCTGGAAATATTCAGCAAGTCTGACAGCACCTGTGGAAAGACAGAAATGGAGTTAATGCTTTGAGCTAATGAATTGATGAGAGGTCAACAAACTGAAATCTGAATGTTGGCTGAAAGCTTTACACCAATGGGATCTTATGGTGCCGCTGATGGCATCCCCACCGTGGGCTTCCCAATGGCAAGGGGTGTGCTCAGCAGGAAACCCCTGCTGACAATGGCAAGACAGTAAGATCCCACCATCAGCGATCACGCAGCGTGCCACCTATTGCCGCCACGCACCATGCAATGGAGGGGAAGGAAAATCCCCCTCTTCTGTTTTCCTCATGGAGCTTGAGGCAAGCTTTCAAATCTCAAGGGTAGAAGATACATCGCTGCACCCTCTGATTATGTAAATCAATATTCTCTTTCCACTTTCAAAATGGAAGAGAAATTTCGATTTAATAAATTTCATTAAATGCAGTGCATTAATGGAATTGGCCTGGACTTTCAGTTCCTGCATTCTGAATTAATTTTGTAGCTGGTGTGTACCCAATAGACAGGTTTGGCATCAATACACAGCTCAGAGTTAACAGCACTGCGCCAAGAGTTACACGTATTATACAAAGATTTTGGAAGCAGAGTCTGCCGTATTGACTGTCGGAGAGCTCACAATAAATTATGAATACAAATGGACATAAAAATAAAATATTTTTGATTTTGGTGCACAGTTTGTTCTGACCTGTTTTCCCTTTTGAAAGACTGCTCACTGAGATGGATGGGAAGCACAGGCCAACAGTGAAAAACACTGACTCTGGCACTTGCTGTGTCGAAATTCTTTGTGACTAATTTTTGCTTCAGTATCTTTTTGGAAGTATTTTCAATTCCATTCTCCACTGGAGAGTCCAAATAAAGATTCCACGATGCATTGTTGAGTTTGTTTTTTTGACTAGGGATGAGGGATGTGAGAAAGATCAACGAGGAAGGCTTGAACTTTCCTCTTAAATGCATCGTTCGAAAGGTTGTTGAGCTGTCTGCTGTCTGCTAATGATTTTACCCGCAGGGTTGATAATTCTGTGCACATTTCACACACAGGTTACCATTCCAGTCTCTCATGTTGAATGTTTGGATGATCCCTACCAGACTTCTGTATACTTCTCTCCAAAATATATTGATCCACTCCAAACCCTTTCAGTTTTCTGATTATCCAGCAATCCTTGTTAAAAGTACAGTTGGTGTTCTCTGTGAAGCTTAACTCCTGGTCTATGTGTGATCCCACATACTTGAAACACTCTAATGGGAGGACCCTGCCAAACAGAGAGGCCTGGGGGCCCAGGTACACGGTTCCTTGAAAGTTATCTCACAGGTAGACAGAATGGCCCTCATGGCCGAATAACTTGCTGCGTTTCATCAAAGATGAATTATGAAAATTGTTCATTTGGGTAGCTGTGGAACTTCCCTTCTGCTAAAACCCAATCCACAACGTGCTATAAAACAGTTTGACTTTGTGCATATCTCCAAACTCTTTATTCTCTCGACTTCTTTATCTTGCGCTTGACATTGCCCTGTTCCTGTTCTTCCATCAGCAGGGAAACATTCTCCCTCAGAGCAGGAGCCTGAAGCACTCACACAGCTTTCTGAGTGTTGAGGTTGACAGATCAGCCAAGTTCCCAAGCACAATCCCTGCTGCTTCTCAACATGAGGGAATCACTTTACAGCAGCCAAATGATGTGGAACAACAAATTGGTGATCAAAGTTGCCACTTTGCAAGCCCATGTGCAGAGGTGGCACAGTGCGACTTTCATCAAGCAATGTGTTAATGATTTTATTTACAATTCCTTGCCCATCACATTAGCAGAAGATTGAAAAAGAATGAATTCAATTGTAAATGCAGACCACAAATAAATACTGGAGGACCCAACAAAAGAAGGAAGCAAAATGCAGATGAGATATTTGTCTTCAAGTATCTTTATTGAATCTCTTTATCAGAAGTCTATCTTTGAGCTGGTATTTGGTGGGACATCTCTTGCTTTATATGAGGCCCTTTGGATTTGCTCAGAGATGTTTTTGAAGAGGACGTGTTTGTATTTTAGGAGCAGCAGCAAGTAGTTCAGCAACGTATTTTGTACAAGGACATTAAAAATCTGTATTTGAGTGTCTGGCAGCCTCCACCACCTTATTGAATCTGGTATTTTTTATGGAGCAGTTGGCAGGAAATGGCCATTTGCCAGAATTTAGATCAAACTTTGACATGGAAGAGGTCCCGATTGAATTCCATTGTTTTCCACAATGGAAATTCTGTTATCCACAGAACACTCCTGAAAATATCTCTGTTTGTTTTAATTCCACATTTTCCATTCTACAACATAGAAACTTAAATATAATATATTATATATAAGTCTCTATATTCTAGTATATGTAGAATTCTATTGCATTGTCTGAAGAATTGTTAGTGTGGAACATCGCAAACAGAAATTTATGACTATATCGGGTGATTTGTTATTCTGCCTAATTCCTGAATTTGAGAAGCATGACACTTTCTGTGGCTGTCTGAGCAACTGTCAAGGATAACACAAATTAATTGCAATATTTTTATTTCCTGGGGAAAGTTGAAAAATCAACATGAATGACCCTAGTCCAGAGTGCAGGTCACTATTGAGTTAGAAAAGATAAACAATGAGATAAATGTTTGAGTAGCAATTTATAATAGTCAAATCCAGGTTTTAAAGACTTGTGCATCTTTGTTGAAAACATAACCTGAAGGAATGAAGGAGGTTGCCAGAGGTGTTTGGAACAGGTAAATCTGAGGGCCATCAGGTTTGAATAGTACAGACAGAGAAACTTGGAAACTCTTAGCAACTCTTGGCATGGTGACATAGTGAGGGCAGCATGGTGGCACAGTAGTTAGCACTACTGTCTCACAACTCCTGGGACTCGGGTTTGATTCCAGCCTCCAATCACTGTCTTTATGGAGTCTGCACATTCTCCCCATATCTGCTTGGATTTCCTCCATGTTAGGGTGGACAGTGAGAGCCTTTTTTCTGGGGTGGAGTGGCCAGCACAAGGGGATATACCTTTAAATTGAGCAGTGATAGACATGGGACACATGTCAGAGGTAGGTTCTTTACTCAAAGAGTAGTAAGGGCATGGAATGCCTGCCTGCAACAGTAGTGGACTTGCCAACATCAAGGGCATTTAAATGGTCACTGGATAAACATGTGGGTGATATTGGAATAGTGAAGGTTAGATGGGCTTTAGATTGGTTTCACAGGTCAGCACAACATCAAGGGCTGAAGTGCCTGTACTGCACTATAATGTTCTATGTTAAGTCTGTTTCTCTCTCCACAGATGCTACCAGGCCTGTTGAGTTTTAACAGCACTTTCTGTTCTTATATCATTGAACTGTCTGATTTGCCTTCTTGTTGTGTTATAAGGGGACTTTGTAAATTCTGTGAGGCTGTAAGCACTACAGCCTCACAGAACCAGGGATCCAGGTTTGATTCCAGCCTCGGTGATTGTGTGGAGTCTGCATGTTCTCTCCGTGTCTGCGTGGGTTTCCTCCGGGTGCTGCAGTTTCCTCCCACTGTCCAAAGATGTGCAGGTTAGGTGAATGGCCATGCTAAATTGCATCTTAGTGTCCAAAGATGTGTAGGGTGGGCGGATTAGCCATGTGTTATGGTTCAGGTCAGAAACTGCCAAGTGTTTTATAGAGCCCCATCTGGATTGTAAGTTTTGCATCTTGAATTTGGCATGATAAGCATGATAGGTTTCACTTCAGTATGATTCGAATGACTCACTAGGGAGCTTTTATCAAACAAAGTTTATATAAGAATATCATTAACATGTGGAGTAAGAAAATTAGCAAGAACTTTTATCAACTACAAGTAAGAAACAAAACAACATGATAATGTAGAACCCTTAATGAATATTGGAGCTGTCTCAATCAAACCAATCCCATAAACAAGACCCTTCAAACAAGTTTAATACAGATAGGTTAATGCTCATGTAATACTAGGATTGAATCCTTGGAGGAACTCTGCAGTTCTCTGGATAGACCGTGAACAGTTTGCAATTAAAACAGTTTCCCAAAACACCAGGGACTCCAACAGCAGCAATAACAAGACACCTCCAATTAGGTTGATTGGCTATTCTAAATTAGCATTTAGTGTCCTGGGTGTGCAGGTTAGAGGGATTAGCAGGGTAAAAATGTGGGGTTACAGGGATAGGGTCTGTGTGGGATTGTTGTCGATGCAGACTTGATGGGCCAAATGGCCTTCTTCTGCATTGTAGGGATTCTATGATTCTATGAACAGCAGATTCCACCCTTCAGAAAGGTAAGACTTTGTTTTCAGATGACCAACAGAATTTCTAAAACCAGAGAGAGAGAGAGAGAGAGAGACCTCTTTTTACCTTCTGTCCCTTCTAAAACTAAAACCTGCAGCTTCCAAACTGAAAATGAAATAAATTCCTATCACCTGAGCTGCCAACCAGTTTTTTTCCTAACAATGCAGTCATAAACATCCCAGTAAAAATAAACAAACCCCTGTTTATTCAGCAATAAAAAAAAATTCCATCAAGCTGGCAACAAAGATATCAGCTAAGGCTATGAGATGCAGAGAGCATGATTTAAAGAAAATATCTTACAGTTACACTAACATCACACATGGTAAATGCTTGGAGTTTCAGAGTGGGTGGGGATGGAGGCTTAGGTATGGTGCTCTTTCAGAGAATGGGTGCAGACTTTATAAGCCAAATGGCCTCTTTCTGCACTGCAGGAATTCTTTTCCATGTACTTTTTGTCTTTTAGTATTTTTGACAGTCGTATGTGCATCTTTATGGGTTGCACATTGCTGCATTATGAAGAATTGTGCCTGATGAAACTACTGTGTAGTCTAATTGTTGTAAGCTGACATTTGACTAACCCCTGGTTTTGAATTACATTAATATGACCTGACAGAGAGCACCTCAGCTTCACAGATGCCATGACTCAGCAGCTTGTGAAGAATGGCATTGTTTTGAAATTGAACCACACAGCCTGCATCAAAAAATCTATACATCCAGAGTTTTGAGTATTAATATCAATTTAATACCCCTAATATGCCTGAATGGTGCAGGGTGCCAATAATTCAGAACAAAGTGCTCCTTCAGACAGCAGAGAAGTGGAAGTTGTGATGTAATTAAGTAAAATGGACATTGGAGAACAGCTTGAATATCAGTTACAATTCGTAAACAGTTCAGAAAGCAAATGAACAGAAGAAAACCATGCCGAGGCTTTGTCTGTGTAAGGTATTTGCCAGGTAATTGGTGACACACATTACTGCAAAGCATCAATTACAAGAAATATTATCTGGACTAAACTGAAGATCCTTTCTAAGAGGTATTAAAGCTAATCTGCTGTTGCTTCTCTAGACTTTTTTGAATGCTTCTTGACTGGTGAACATTAAAATTGTGAAAATCAGGTCCCTTGTTTATTTATAGCTTCAGTTTTGTTCGAGAAGCCAGAGTCATATGATGAACTAGATTCACCTCCTGGTTCTCAACTACTCCCATTCCAAGAAGCAGTTTGTGACGGGAGCATTTGAGAAATCCATATCCTGGACATATCTTATGGAATTTCAATAACATTGCACAGTGAGTGATGCTTATACAAAAACTGGCAAAGATTATGCGCGATTGATTCTGCTCCTAGATTTAGTCCCTTGTGCTTTAATTTTCACAACATTTATAATGCCTTTTTTAGAAAAACCTGGGTGGGAATCTTTCCACCTGCTGCATTGGTTGAGTCGTGTATAGCGGGAGCAGGAAATATGAGCGTGATACGGAAAATTGGATTCGTGCCTGGTTTCTCGCCTCTCGTGATTTTGCCAGTCCTGTCTAGCCAGTGAAATCAAACTCGCCCTCAGGAAGGGCAAGTGGCTGATTTAAATAATAATGACATGATATGTAGGCTGTTAATAAACCCGGGAAACAATAGTTCTAACTTACCATTGCAGGTCCTCACCGTCGAGGATCAGAGATGGTCCCCACTAATGGGAACCAATTGTGGTGGCCTCACTGGTGGGTCTGAAGGTGATTCAAGTCCTCCAGGTAGTTGGGGGCAGGCCCAGGCAGTGCCCCGAGGCAGTGCCAACCTGAGACCCTCACATGCCAACCTGGCACCCTGGCACTGCCCACTGGGCATTGGGAATTGCCAAGGGCTTGGGAGTAAGTGGGCAGGGCCTGATGGCTGGAGGTGGAGGGAGATCTTTGGGGGAGGGAGGAATCTTTGCATTGGGGTGGGAGCTGGTCAGCAGGGCTGTGATCGCGGTTTAGTGCTAGCAGTCAAGGATTGATGCTGGCGATTGGGGGAGGCACAATCTGGTTTTTCTGTGTGAATAGGCTCTGCCCACTCCTCCTATTGGCAGGAATCACATTACAGACTCTGTATTGCACAAAGTGCCGTAAATTACCGTTTCCTATGCTGTGTTGCTCTTTGTTCTTTGTTCTTTATTACAATCATTTACTTTTCATTTCCTCACCCGTTTGACACTTAGAATTTTTTTTGAGAACATTCCACCCCTTATGTCTGCTGTTTGAATAATTAAACGTAAGGTCATGTCTTTTCAATAATATTTACATCCACAATTTTGAATTTTTTAAGTTGTTCAAATATTATTCCAGCTGGAATGGCAGTTTTAATACATTTGCTTGTTTTTTTGAATCTCATTAAATGTTGCACAAGGTTATGTTGGCTTGAAAATTTCACCCAAAGTTCCAATTCTTTTTGATTTGAGAAATGGTCCTGATATTTGAGATTAAAGGGAACATAATTGCTAACCAATCATAAAGCAGTAAGCAGGAATTTAAACACATGTTTAGAATAACTTGTACTGTTGATAACACTCTTCTTTTAAACTATTTCCCTCTGACCCCACCCCAAATCCTCAAACAGGAAACACCGCCTCCTTAAAAAGCTGGTGGAAGGAAAAGGTCCTTTTGGGGATTTACAGAATATTGGACCAAGAAATTATAGAAGACTGAAGTGTGGCTGTTCGGAGTTTGTTGAGTGAGGCAACTGACAGCTGACCATGTCCACAGCTTTGAAGCAGGTATTCAATAAAGACAAGACCTTTCGGCCAAAGAGGAAATTTGAACCAGGAACTCAGAGGTTTGAGCTGCATAAGAAAGCACAGGCCTCCCTAAGCTCAGGAGTGGATCTGAAGGGAGCAGTCCAACTCCCGAATGGTGAAGACCTTAATGACTGGATTGCAGTTCATGTGGTGGATTTCTTTAATCGCATCAATCTGATCTATGGGACAATATGTGAGTTCTGTACTGACAGGAGCTGCCCTATCATGTCAGGAGGACAGAAGTATGAGTACCGGTGGCAGGACGACCATAAATACAAAAGACCCACTGCCCTCCCAGCTCCCCAGTATATGAGTCTCCTGATGGATTGGATTGAGGTTCAAATCAACAATGAAGAAATTTTCCCAACAAGCATTGGTGAGTTATCTTTTACTTCACGGCTTGGTAGCACAGTGGTTAGCACTGCTCCCTCACACTGCCAGGGAACAGGTTTGACTCCTAGCTTGTGTCACTGTCTGTGTGGAGTTTGCACATTCTCCCTGTGTCTACATGGGTTTCCTCCAGGTACTCCAGTTTCCTCTCCAATCCAAAGATGTGTGGGTTAGGTAGATTGGCCATGCTAAATTGCTTCTTAGTGTCAAGGGGACTAGTTAAGGTAAATGCATGGGGTTATAGGGAAAGGGCCTGGGTGGTATTGTGGTCAGTGCAGACTCAGTGGGCTGAATGGCCTCCTTCTACACAGTAGGAATTCACTCTATGATTCAGGAGAGGGAATGTACTCCAGCAGGAGGATATGGGGAGCAATTTTAACTTCACTTACCCATCAAAAAACTGATATGGTTGGTTGGAATGTAATTTGACGTTCTGTCTGATTTTACTCCCCATTAAAGCCATCAGAAAGTAAAATTGGATCATGTGTAAAAATGGCATTCTGCTCAATCCCATAGGATGTCAACTCAGCCGGTTACAACATTACCCGTTGTCTCGGGATATAGCTCTGCTTTTCTGATTGATATTAGTGCCAAACAAATGAATAGAAAATTGTGGGAGTTTGCTGATCTGTGAGATCACTTAGTGAAGCTCCCCAATATTCGCAAACATTCTGAAAATCAGCTGCTGGAATGTTATTAGTTGTGTATGTTTGTTGAAACAGTAAAATATTTCCAAAGCTATTCTACACTTTTTGAACAATGTTGGATTTAAATGTTGGGGCACTGCAATAGGATGCAGCTGACAATAGATTCTTGATCTAAGAACACATTGCTAATTGTCCATTCATTGAATACAACAATTTAAAGAACATAAGAACATAACAATTATGAATTGGATTGGCCATTTAAATTAAAAGTAAAGTTTATTTAATAGTCACAAATACGCTTACATTAACACTGTGATGAAGTTACTGTGAAAATCCCCTAGTCACCACTCTCCTGTGCTTGTCTGGCATGGCCAACGCACCTAACCAGCATCTTTTTGGACTGTGGGAGGAAACCGGAGTACCCGGAGGAAGCCCTCGCAGTCACAGGGAGAAAATGCAAACTCCACACAGATAGTGACCCAAGCTGGGAGCTGAATCCCGGCCTCTGGCATTGTGAGGCAGCAGTGCTAACCACTTTGCCACCCGTGCCACCTTTGGTCTCTTAAGCCTACTCCGCAATTCAATAAGATCATGGCTAATCTCTTCATGGACTCAGCTCCACTTCTCAGCCTGTTCACCATGACACTTAATTCCTTTACTGTTCAAAAAGTTATCTATCCTTGCTTTAAAAACATTCAGTGAGGAACCCTACACTCACTGGGCAGGGAATTCCATAGATTTACAACCCTTTGGGTGAAGAAGTTCCTCCTCAACTCATGTTATTCTCCTCAGTTTGATTACATTTTAAAATGGTTTGAAATGGTCTGCTACATTTGGTTCTGAGAATTTCTTGAACATTGAGTAAGCAAATTCAGGAATTAATTTTAAATTAAGCACAGGTAGAGGCTACCCAGGTGAGGGGATTGGAATTTAACTACACTGTAGATGAAATCTTAACTGGTCATGTCTGTCCTGAATCTTAATTGAGCCTTCCATTCCTGCATCTTGTGTGCAAGAAATAGGAATTGAACACTGACCCAACATTATAAAAGCAAAATACTGCAA